>JARKIM010000016.1:112685-318899 GCA_030378355.1 Eleusine indica | reverse complement strand
CCCACCTCCTTCTCGAAGTGCTAGGGGCGAGGTGTTTTCGAGGGAACCCTTCCACAGGTTTGGGCTGCAATGAGTACCTTAGCATTTTTTTGCTAATTTTTTTGAAAAATGCCACCCTCCCCCTCGAAGTGCTAGGGGCGAGGTGTTTTCGAGTGAACCCTTCGACGGGTTTGCGTTGGAACGAGCCCCTTAGTATTTTTTCGCTAAGTTTTTCTGAAAAAATGCCACCCTCCTCCTCGAAGTGCTAGGGGCGAGGTGTTTTCGAGCGAACTCTTCGATGGGTTTGGGCTGCAATGAGCCCCTTACCTTTTTTTCGCTAAGTTTTTTTGAAAAATGCCACTCTCCCCCTCGAAGTGCTAGGGGCGAGGTGTTTTCCAGCGAACCCTTCAATGCGTTTGGGCTGCAATGAGTCCCTTAGCATTTTTTCCCTAATTTTTTTGAAAAATGCCTCCCTCCCCCTCGAAGTGCTTGGGGCGAGTTGTTTTCGAGCGAACCCTTCGATGGGTTTGGGCTGCTATGAGCCCCTAAGCATTTTTTCGCTAAGTTTTTTTTTATGAAAATCGCCACCCTCCCCCTCGAAGTGCTAGAGGCTAGGTGTTTTTGAGTGAACCCTTCAACGGGTTTGGGCTGCAACGAGCCCCTTAGTATTTTTTTGGCTATGTTTTTTTTTTGAAAAACACCACCCTCCCCTTCGAAGTGCTAGGCGCGAGGTGTTTTCAAGTGAACCCTTCGACGGGTTTGGGCTGTAACGAGCCCCTTAGAGTTTTTTCGCTAAGTTTTTTTGAAAAACACCACCCTCCCCCTCGAAGTGCTAGGGGCGAGGTGTTTTCGAGCGAACCCTTCGATGGTTTGGGCTGCAATGAGTCCCTTAGCATTTTTTCGCTAATTTTTTTGAAAAACGCCACCCTCCCCCTTGAAGTGCTAGGGGCGAGTTGTTTTCGACCGAACCCTTCGATGGGTTTGGGCTGCAACGAGCCCCTAAGCATTTTTTCGCTAAGTTTTTTTATGAAAAACGCTACCCTCCCCCTCGAACTGCTAGGGGCGAGGTGTTTTCGAGTGAACCCTTCGACGGGTTTGCGCTGCAACGAGCCCCATAGCATTTTTTCGCTAAATTTTTTTGAAAAAACGCCATCCTCCTCCTCGAAGTGCTAGGGGCGAGGTGTTTTCGAGCGAACCCTTCGATGGGTTTGGGCTGCAATGAGCCCCTTACCTTTTTTTTCGCTAAGTTTTTTTGAAAAACGCCACCCTCTCCCTCGAAGTGCTAGGGACGACGTGTTTTCGAGCGAACCCTTCGATGGGTTGGGGCTGCAATGAGTCCCTTAGCATTTTTTCCCTAATTTTTTTGAAAAATGCCACCCTCCTCCTCGAAGTGCTAGGGGCGAGGTGTTTTCGAGCGAACCCTTCGATGGGTTTGGGCTGCAATGTGCCCCTTACCTTTTTTTCGCTAAGTTTTTTTGAAAAACGCCACCCTCTCCCTCGAAGTGCTAGGGACGACGTGTTTTCGAGCGAACCCTTCGATGGGTTGGGGCTGCAATGAGTCCCTTAGCATTTTTTCCCTAATTTTTTTGAAAAATGCCACCCTCCCCCTCGAAGTGCTAGAGGCGAGGTGTTTTTGAGTGAACCCTTCAACGGGTTTGGGCTGCAACAAGCCCCTTAGTATTTTTTTGGCTACGTTTTTTTTGAAAAACACCACCCTCTCCCTCGAAGTGCTAGGCGCGAGGTGTTTTCAAGTGAACCCTTCGACGGGTTTGGGCTGCAACGAGCCCCTTAACATTTTTTTGGCTATGTTTTTTTTTATGAAAATCGCCACCCTCCCCCTCGAAGTGCTAGAGGCGAGGTGTTTTTGAGTGAACCCTTCAACGGGTTTGGGCTGCAACGAGCCCCTTAGTATTTTTTTGGCTACGTTTTTTTTTTTGAAAAACACCACCCTACCCCTCGAAGTGCTAGGCGCGAGGTGTTTTCAAGTGAACCCTTCGACGGGTTTGGGCTGCAACGAGCCCCTTAGTGTTTTTTCGCTAAGTTTTTTTGAAAAACACCACCCTCCCCCTCGAAGTGCTAGGGGCGAGGTGTTTTCGAGCGAACTCTTCGATGGGTTTGGGCTGCAATGAGCCCCTTAGCTTTTTTTCGCTATGTTTTTTTGAAAAAACGCCACCCTCCCCTTCGAAGTGCTAGGGTCGAGGTGTTTTCGAGCGAACCCTTCGATGGGTTTGGGCTGCAATGAGTCCCTTAGCATTTTTTTGCTAATGTTTTTGAAAAATGCCACTCTCCCCCTCGAAGTGCTAGGGGCGGGGTGTTTTCGAGTGAACCCTTCGACGGTTTTGCGCTGGAACGAGCCCCTTAGTATTTTTTCACTAAGTTTTTCTGAAAAAACGCCACCCTCCCCCTCGAAGTGCTAGAGGCGAGGTGTTTTTGAGTGAACCCTTCAACGGGTATGGGCTGCAACCAGCCCCTTAGTATTTTTTTGGCTACGTTTTTTTTTGAAAAACACCACCCTCCCCCTCGAAGTGCTAGGGGCGAGGTGTTTTTGAGCGAACCCTTCGACGGGTTTGGGCTGCAACGAGCCCCTTAGCATTTTTTTGCTATGTTTTTCTGAAAAAACGCCACCCTCCTTCTCGAAGTGCTAGGGGCGAGGTGTTTTCGAGGGAACCCTTCCACAGGTTTGGGCTGCAATGAGCCCCTTAGCTTTTTTTGCTAAGTATTTTTTGAAAAAACGCCATCCTCCCCCTCGAAGTGCTAGGGGCGAGGTGTTTTCGAGCGAACCCTTCGATGGGTTTGGGCTCCAATGAGTCTCTTAGAATTTTTTCTCTAATTGTTTTGAAAAATGCCACCCACCCCCTCGAAGTGCTTGGGGCGAGTAGTTTTCGAGCGAACCCTTTGATGGGTTTGGGCTGCAACGAGCCCCTAAGCATTTTTTCGCTATGTTTTTTTTTTGTGAAAATCGCCACCCTCCCCCTCGAAGTGCTAGGGGCGAGGTGTTTTCGAGCGAACTCTTCGACGGGTTTGCGCTGGAACGAGCCCCTTAGTATTTTTTTCGCTAAGTTTTTTTGAAAAACACCACCCTCCCCCTCGAAGTGCTAGGGGCGAGGTGTTTTCGAGCGAACCCTTCGATGGGTTTGGGCTGCAATGAGCCCCTTAGCTTTTTTTGCTAAGTATTTTTTGAAAAAACGCCATCCTCCCCCTCGAAGTGCTAGGGGCGAGGTGTTTTCGAGCGAACCCTTCAATGGGTTTGGGCTCCAATGAGTCTCTTAGAATTTTTTCTCTAATTGTTTTGAAAAATGCCACCCACCCCCTCGAAGTGCTTGGGGCGAGTTGTTTTCGAGCGAACCCTTCGATGGGTTTGGGCTGCAATGAGTCCCTTAGCATTTTTCTCTAATTGTTTTGAAAAACGCCACCCTCCCCCTCGAAGTGCTAGGGGCGAGTTGTTTTCGAGCGAACCCTTCGATGGGTTTGGGCTGCAACGAGCCCCTAAGCATTTTTTTGCTAAGTTTTTTTTTATGAAAATCGCCACCCTCCCCCTCGAAGTGCTAGAGGCGAGGTGTTTTTGAGTGAAGCCTTCAACGGGTATGGGCAGCAACCAGCCCCTTAGTATTTTTTTGGCTACGTTTTTTTTTTGAAAAACACCACCCTCCCCCTCGAAGTGCTAGGCGCGAGGTGTTTTCAAGTGAACCCTTCGACGGGTTTGGGCTGCAACGAGCCCCGTAACATTTTTCTGGCTATGTTTTTTTTTTTTTGAAAAATGCCACCCTCCCCCTCGAAGTGCTATGGGCGAGGTGTTTTTGAGCGAACCCTTCGACGGGTTTGGGCTGCAACGAGCCCCTTAGCATTTTTTTTGCTATGTTTTTCTGAAAAAACGCCACCCTCCTTCTCGAAGTGCTAGGGGCGAGGTGTTTTCGAGGGAACCCTTCCACGGGTTTGGGCTGCAATGAGCCCCTTAGCTTTTTTTGCTAAGTATTTTTTGAAAAAATGCCATCCTCCCCCTCGAAGTGCTAGGGGCGAGGTGTTTTCGAGCGAACCCTTCGATGGGTTTGGGCTCCAATGAGTCTCTTAGAATTTTTTCTCTAATTGTTTTGAAAAATGCCACCCACCCCCTCGAAGTGCTTGGGGCGAGTTGTTTTCGAGCGAACCCTTTGATGGGTTTGGGCTGCAACGAGCCCCTAAGCATTTTTTCGCTATGTTTTTTTTTTTGTGAAAATCGCCACCCTCCCCCTCGAAGTGCTAGGGGCCGTTTTTTCAGAAAAACATAGCAAAAAAATGCTAAGGGGCTCGTTGCAGCCCAAACCCGTCGAAGGGTTCGCTCAAAAACACCTCGCCCCTAGCACTTCGAGGGGGAGGGTGGTGTTTTTCAAAAAAAAACATAGCCAAAAAAATACTAAGGGGCTGGTTGCAGCCCATACCCGTTGAAGGGTTCACTCAAAAACACCTCGCCTCTAGCACTTCGAGGGGGAGGGTGGCGTTTTTTTCAGAAAAACTTAGTGAAAAAATACTAAGGGGCTCGTTCCAGCGCAAAACCGTCGAAGGGTTCACTCGAAAACACCCCGCCCCTAGCACTTCGAGGGGGAGAGTGGCATTTTTCAAAAACATTAGCAAAAAAATGCTAAGGGACTCATTGCAGCCCAAACCCATCGAAGGGTTCGCTCGAAAACACCTCGACCCTAGCACTTCGAAGGGGAGGGTGGCGTTTTTTCAAAAAAACATAGCGAAAAAAAGCTAAGGGGCTCATTGCAGCCCAAACCCATCGAAGAGTTCGCTCGAAAACACCTCGCCCCTAGCACTTCGAGGGGGAGGGTGGTGTTTTTCAAAAAAACTTAGCGAAAAAACACTAAGGGGCTCGTTGCAGCCCAAACCCGTCGAAGGGTTCACTTGAAAACACCTCGCGCCTAGCACTTCGAGGGGTAGGGTGGTGTTTTTCAAAAAAAAAACGTAGCCAAAAAAATACTAAGGGGCTCGTTGCAGCCCAAACCCGTTGAAGGGTTCACTCAAAAACACCTCGCCTCTAGCACTTCGAGGGGGAGGGTGGCGATTTTCATAAAAAAAAACATAGCCAAAAAAATGTTAAGGGGCTCGTTGCAGCCCAAACCCGTCGAAGGGTTCACTTGAAAACACCTCGCGCCTAGCACTTCGAGGGAGAGGGTGGTGTTTTTCAAAAAAAAACGTAGCCAAAAAAATACTAAGGGGCTTGTTGCAGCCCAAACCCGTTGAAGGGTTCACTCAAAAACACCTCGCCTCTAGCACTTCGAGGGGGAGGGTGGCATTTTTCAAAAAAATTAGGGAAAAAATGCTAAGGGACTCATTGCAGCCCCAACCCATCGAAGGGTTCGCTCGAAAACACGTCGTCCCTAGCACTTCGAGGGAGAGGGTGGCGTTTTTCAAAAAAACTTAGCGAAAAAAAGGTAAGGGGCACATTGCAGCCCAAACCCATCGAAGGGTTCGCTCGAAAACACCTCGCCCCTAGCACTTCGAGGAGGAGGGTGGCATTTTTCAAAAAAATTAGGGAAAAAATGCTAAGGGACTCATTGCAGCCCCAACCCATCGAAGGGTTCGCTCGAAAACACGTCGTCCCTAGCACTTCGAGGGAGAGGGTGGCGTTTTTCAAAAAAACTTAGCGAAAAAAAGGTAAGGGGCTCATTGCAGCCCAAACCCATCGAAGGGTTCGCTCGAAAACACCTCGCCCCTAGCACTTCGAGGAGGAGGATGGCGTTTTTTCAAAAAAATTTAGCGAAAAAATGCTATGGGGCTCGTTGCAGCGCAAACCCGTCGAAGGGTTCACTCGAAAACACCTCGCCCCTAGCAGTTCGAGGGGGAGGGTAGCGTTTTTCATAAAAAAACTTAGCGAAAAAATGCTTAGGGGCTCGTTGCAGCCCAAACCCATCGAAGGGTTCGGTCGAAAACAACTCGCCCCTAGCACTTCAAGGGGGAGGGTGGCGTTTTTCAAAAAAATTAGCGAAAAAATGCTAAGGGACTCATTGCAGCCCAAACCATCGAAGGGTTCGCTCGAAAACACCTCGCCCCTAGCACTTCGAGGGGGAGGGTGGTGTTTTTCAAAAAAACTTAGCGAAAAAACTCTAAGGGGCTCGTTACAGCCCAAACCCGTCGAAGGGTTCACTTGAAAACACCTCGCGCCTAGCACTTCGAAGGGGAGGGTGGTGTTTTTCAAAAAAAAACATAGCCAAAAAAATACTAAGGGGCTCGTTGCAGCCCAAACCCGTTGAAGGGTTCACTCAAAAACACCTAGCCTCTAGCACTTCGAGGGGGAGGGTGGCGATTTTCATAAAAAAAAACTTAGCGAAAAAATGCTTAGGGGCTCATAGCAGCCCAAACCCATCGAAGGGTTCGCTCGAAAACAACTCGCCCCAAGCACTTCGAGGGGGAGGGTGGCATTTTTCAAAAAAATTAGGGAAAAAATGCTAAGGGACTCATTGCAGCCCAAACGCATTGAAGGGTTCGCTGGAAAACACCTCGCCCCTAGCACTTCGAGGGGGAGGGTGGCATTTTTCAAAAAAACTTAGCGAAAAAAAGGTAAGGGGCTCATTGCAGCCCAAACCCATCGAAGAGTTCGCTCGAAAACACCTCGCCCCTAGCACTTCGAGGAGGAGGGTGGCATTTTTTCAGAAAAACTTAGCGAAAAAATACTAAGGGGCTCGTTCCAACGCAAACCCGTCGAAGGGTTCACTCGAAAACACCTCGCCCCTAGCACTTCGAGGGGGAGGGTGGCATTTTTCAAAAAAATTAGCAAAAAAATGCTAAGGTACTCATTGCAGCCCAAACCCATCGAAGGGTTCGCTCGAAAACACCTCGCCGCTAGCACTTCGAGGGGGAGGGTGGTGTTTTTCAAAAAATCTTAGCGAAAAAAATACTAAGGGGCTCGTTGCAGCCCAAACCCGTCGAAGGGTTCACTCAAAAACACCTCGCCCATAGCACTTCGAGGGGGAGGATGGCGTTTTTTCAAAAAATACTTAGCAAAAAAAGCTATGGGGCTCATTGCAGCCCAAACCCGTGGAAGGGTTCGCTCGAAAACACCTCGCCCCTAGCACTTCGAGAAGGAGGGTGGCGTTTTTTTAGAAAAACATAGCAAGAAAATGCTAAGGGGCTCGTTGCAGCCCAAACCCGTCGAAGGGTTCGCTCAAAAACACCTCGCCCCTAGCACTTCGAGGGGGAGGGTGGCATTTTTCAGAAAAAAAAACGTAGCCAAAAAAATGTTAAGGGGCTCGTTGCAGCCCAAACCCGTCGAAGGGTTCACTTGAAAACACCTCGCTCCTAGCACTTCGAGGGGGAGGGTGGTGTTTTTCAAAAAAAAAAACGTAGCCAAAAAAAATACTAAGGGGCTCGTTGCAGCCCAAACCCGTTGAAGGGTTGACTCAAAAACACCTCGCCTCTAGCACTTCGAGGGGGAGGGTGGCGATTTTCAAAAAAACGTAGCGAAAAAACACTAAGGGGCTCGTTGCAGCCCAAACCCGTCGAAGGGTTCACTTGAAAACACCTCGCGCCTAGCACTTCGAGGGGGAGGGTGGTGTTTTTTAAAAAAAAACGTACCCAAAAAAATACTAAGGGGCTCGTTGCAGCCCAAACCCGTTGAAAGGTTCACTCAAAAACACCTCGCCTCTAGCACTTCGAGGGGGAGGGTGGCGATTTTAATAAAAAAAAACTTGGCGAAAAAATGCTTAGGAGCTCGTTGCAGCCCAAACCCATCGAAGGGTTCGCTCGAAAACAACTCGCCCCTAGCACTTCGAGGGGGAGGGTGGCGTTTTTCAAAAAAATTAGGGAAAAATGCTAAGGGACTCATTGCAGCCCCAACCCATCGAAGGGTTCGCTCGAAAACACATCGCCCCTAGCACTTCGAGGGAGAGGGTGGCGTTTTTAAAAAAAACTTAGCGAAAAATATCTAAGGGGCTCATTGCAGCCCAAACCCATTGAAGGGTTCGCTCGAAAATACCTCGCCCCTAGCACTTCGAGGAGGAGGATGGCGTTTTTTCAGAAAAATGTAGCGAAAAAATGCTATGGGGCTCGTTGCAGCGCAAACCCGTCGAAGGGTTCACTCAAAAACACCTCGCCCGTAGCAGTTCGAGGGGGAGGGTAGCGTTTTTCATAAAAAAACTTAGCGAAAAAAAGCTTAGGGGCTCGTTGCAGCCCAAACCCATCGAAGGGTTCGCTCGAAAACAACTCGCCCCTAGCACTTCGAGGGGGAGGGTGGCGTTTTTCAAAAAAATTAGCGAAAAAATGCTAAGGGACTCATTGCAGCCCAAACCCATCAAAGGGTTCGCTCGAAAACACCTCGCCCCTAGCACTTCGAGTGGGAGGGTGGTGTTTTTCAAAAAAACTTAGCGAAAAAATACTAAGGGGCTCGTTGCAGCCCAAACCCGTCGAAGGGTTCACTTGAAAACACCTCGCGCCTAGCACTTCGAGGGGGAGGGTGGTGTTTTTTAAAAAAAACGTACCCAAAAAAATACTAAGGGGCTCGTTGCAGCCCAAACCCGTTGAAGGGTTCACTCAAAAACACCTCGCCTCTAGCACTTCGAGGGGGAGGGTGGCGATTTTAATAAAAAAAAACTTGGCGAAAAAATGCTTAGGGGCTCGTTGCAGCCCAAACCCATCGAAGGGTTCGCTCGAAAACAACTCGCCCCTAGCACTTCGAGGGGGAGGGTGGCGTTTTTCAAAAAAATTAGGGAAAAATGCTAAGGGACTCATTGCAGCCCCAACCCATCGAAGGGTTCGCTCGAAAACACATCGCCCCTAGCACTTCGAGGGAGAGGGTGGCGTTTTTAAAAAAAACTTAGCGAAAAATATCTAAGGGGCTCATTGCAGCCCAAAACCATTGAAGGGTTCGCTCGAAAACACCTCGCCCCTAGCACTTCGAGGAGGAGGATCACGTTTTTTCAGAAAAATGTAGCGAAAAAATGCTATGCGGCTCGTTGCAGCGCAAACCCGTCGAAGGGTTCAGTCAAAAACATCTCGCCCATAGCAGTTTGAGGGGGAGGGTAGCGTTTTTCATAAAAAAACTTAGCGAAAAAAAGCTTAGGGGCTCGTTGCAGCCCAAACCCATCGAAGGGTTCGCTCGAAAACAACTCGCCCCTAGCACTTCGAGGGGGAGGGTGGCGTTTTTCAAAAAAATTAGCGAAAAAATGCTAAGGGACTCATTGCAGCCCAAACCCATCGAAGGGTTCGCTCGAAAACACCTTGCCCCTAGCACTTCGAGGGGGAGGGTGGTGTTTTTCAAAAAAACTTAGCGAAAAAATACTAAGGGGCTCGTTGCAGCCCAAACCCGTCGAAGGGTTCACTTGAAAACACCTCGCGCCTAGCACTTCGAGGGGGAGGGTGGTGTTTTTCAAAAAAAAACGTAGCCAAAAAAATATTAAGGGGCTCGTTGCAGCCCAAACCCGTTGAAGGGTTCACTCAAAAACACCTCGCCTCTAGCACTTCGAGGGGGAGGGTGGCGATTTTAATAAAAAAAAACTTCGTGAAAAAATGCTTAGGGGCTCGTTGCAGCCCAAACCCATCGAAGGGTTCGCTCGAAAACAACTCGCCCCTAGCACTTCGAGGGGGAGGGTGGCGTTTTTCAAAAAAATTAGGGAAAAAATGCTAAGGGACTCATTGCAGCCCCAACCCATCGAAGGGTTCGCTCGAAAACACGTCGTCCCTAGCACTTCGAGGGAGAGGGTGGCGTTTTTCAAAAAAACTTAGCGAAAAAAAGGTAAGGGGCTCATTGCAGCCCAAACCCATCGAAGGGTTCGCTCGAAAACACCTCGCCCCTAGCACTTCGAGGAGGAGGATGGCGTTTTTTCAAAAAAATTTAGCGAAAAAATGCTATGGGGCTCGTTGCAGCGCAAACCCGTCGAAGGGTTCACTCGAAAACACCTCGCCCCTAGCAGTTCGAGGGGGAGGGTAGCGTTTTTCATAAAAAAACTTAGCGAAAAAAATGCTTAGGGGCTCGTTGCAGCCCAAACCCATCGAAGGGTTCGCTCAAAAACAACTCGCCCCTAGCACTTCAAGGGGGAGGGTGGCGTTTTTCAAAAAAATTAGCGAAAAAATGCTAAGGGACTCATTGCAGCCCAAACCCATCAAAGGGTTCCCTCGAAAACACCTCGCCCCTAGCACTTCGAGGGGGAGGGTGGTGTTTTTCAAAAAAACTTAGCGAAAAAACACTAAGGGGCTCGTTACAGCCCAAACCCGTTGAAGGGTTCACTTGAAAACACCTCGCGCCTAGCACTTCGAGGGGGAGGGTGGTGTTTTTCAAAAAAAAACATAGCCAAAAAAATACTAAGGGGCTCGTTGCAGCCCAAACCCGTTGAAGGGTTCACTGAAAAACACCTCGCCTCTAGCACTTCGAGGGGGAGGGTGGCGATTTTCATAAAAAAAAACTTAGCGAAAAAATGCTTAGGGGCTCATTGCAGCCCAAACCCATCGAAGGGTTCGCTCGAAAACAACTCGCCCCAAGCACTTCGAGGGGGAGGGTGGCATTTTTCAAAAAAATTAGGGAAAAAATGCTAAGGGACTCATTGCAGCCCAAACGCATTGAAGGGTTCACTAGAAAACACCTCGCCCCTAGCACTTCGAGGGGGAGGGTGGCATTTTTCAAAAAAACTTAGCGAAAAAAAGGTAAGGGGCTCATTGCAGCCCAAACCCATCGAAGAGTTCGCTCGAAAACACCTCGCCCCTAGCACTTCGAGGAGGAGGGTGGCATTTTTTCAGAAAAACTTAGCGAAAAAATACTAAGGGGCTCGTTCCAACGCAAACCCGTCGAAGGTTCACTCGAAAACACCTCGCCCCTAGCACTTCGAGGGGGAGGGTGGCATTTTTCAAAAAAATTAGCAAAAAAATGCTAAGGTACTCATTGCAGCCCAAACCATCGAAGGGTTCGCTCGAAAACACCTCGCCGCTAGCACTTCGAGGGGGAGGGTGGTGTTTCTCAAAAAATCTTAGCGAAAAAAATACTAAGGGGCTCGTTGCAGCCCAAACCCGTCGAAGGGTTCACTCAAAAACACCTCGCCCATAGCACTTCGAGGAGGAGGATGGCGTTTTTTCAAAAAATACTTAGCAAAAAAAGCTATGGGGCTCATTGCAGCCCAAACCCGTGGAAGGGTTCGCTCGAAAACACCTCGCCCCTAGCACTTCGAGAAGGAGGGTGGCGTTTTTTTAGAAAAACATAGCAAGAAAATGCTAAGGGGCTCGTTGCAGCCCAAACCCGTCGAAGGGTTCGCTCAAAAACACCTCGCCCCTAGCACTTCGAGGGGGAGGGTGGCATTTTTCAGAAAAAAAAACGTAGCCAAAAAAATGTTAAGGGGCTCGTTGCAGCCCAAACCCGTCGAAGGGTTCACTTGAAAACACCTCGCTCCTAGCACTTCGAGGGGGAGGGTGGTGTTTTTCAAAAAAAAAAACGTAGCCAAAAAAAATACTAAGGGGCTCGTTGCAGCCCAAACCCGTTGAAGGGTTCACTCAAAAACACCTCACCTCTAGCACTTCGAGGGGGAGGGTCGCGATTTTCAAAAAAACGTAGCGAAAAAACACTAAGGGGCTCGTTGCAGCCCAAACCTGTCGAAGGGTTCACTTGAAAACACCTCGCGCCTAGCACTTCGAGGGGGAGGGTGGTGTTTTTTAAAAAAAAACGTACCCAAAAAAATACTAAGGGGCTCGTTGCAGCCCAAACCCGTTGAAGGGTTCACTCAAAAACACCTCGCCTCTAGCACTTCGAGGGGGAGGGTGGCGATTTTAATAAAAAAAAACTTGGCGAAAAAATGCTTAGGAGCTCGTTGCAGCCCAAACCCATCGAAGGGTTCGCTCGAAAACAACTCGCCCCTAGCACTTCGAGGGGGAGGGTGGCGTTTTTCAAAAAAATTAGGGAAAAATGCTAAGGGACTCATTGCAGCCCCAACCCATCGAAGGGTTCGCTCGAAAACACATCGCCCCTAGCACTTCGAGGGAGAGGGTGGCGTTTTTAAAAAAAACTTAGCGAAAAATATCTAAGGGGCTCATTGCAGCCCAAACCCATTGAAGGGTTCGCTCGAAAATACCTCGCCCCTAGCACATCGAGGAGGAGGATGGCGTTTTTTCAGAAAAATGTAGCGAAAAAATGCTATGGGGCTCGTTGCAGCGCAAACCCGTCGAAGGGTTCACTCAAAAACACCTCGCCCGTAGCAGTTCGAGGGGGAGGGTAGCGTTTTTCATAAAAAAACTTAGCGAAAAAAAGCTTAGGGGCTCGTTGCAGCCCAAACCCATCGAAGGGTTCGCTCGAAAACAACTCGCCCCTAGCACTTCGAGGGGGAGGGTGGCGTTTTTCAAAAAAATTAGCGAAAAAATGCTAAGGGACTCATTGCAGCCCAAACCCATCGAAGGGTTCGCTCGAAAACACCTCGCCCCTAGCACTTCGAGGGGGAGGGTGGTGTTTTTCAAAAAAACTTAGCGAAAAAATACTAAGGGGCTCGTTGCAGCCCAAACCCGTCGAAGGGTTCACTTGAAAACACCTCGCGCCTAGCACTTCGAGGGGGAGGGTGGTGTTTTTCAAAAAAAAACGTAGCCAAAAAAATATTAAGGGGCTCGTTGCAGCCCATACCCGTTGAAGGGTTCTCTCAAAAACACCTCGCCTCTAGCACTTTGAGGAGGAGGGTGGCGATTTTCATAAAAAAAAACTTAGCGAAAAAATGCTTAGGGGCTCGTTGCAGCCCAAACCCATCAAAGGGTTCGCTCGAAAACACCTCGCCCCTAGCACTTCGAGGGGGAGGGTGGCGATTTTCACAAAAAAAAACATAGCGAAAAAAAGCTTAGGGGCTCGTTGCAGCCCAAACCCATCGAAGGGTTCGCTCGAAAACAACTCGCCCCTAGCACTTCGAGGGGGAGGGTGGCGTTTTTCAAAAAAATTAGCGAAAAAATGCTAAGGGACTCATTGCAGCCCAAACCCATCGAAGGGTTCGCGCGAAAACACCTCGCCCCTAGCACTTCGAGGGGGAGGGTGGTGTTTTTCAAAAAAACTTAGCGAAAAAATACTAAGGGGCTCGTTGCAGCCCAAACCCGTCGAAGGGTTCACTTGAAAACACCTCGCGCCTAGCACTTCGAGGGGGAGGGTGGTGTTTTTCAAAAAAAAACGTAGCCAAAAAAATATTAAGGGGCTCGTTGCAGCCCATACCCGTTGAAGGGTTCACTCAAAAACACCTCGCCTCTAGCACTTTGAGGGGGAGGGTGGCGATTTTCATAAAAAAAAACTTAGCGAAAAAATGCTTAGGGGCTCGTTGCAGCCCAAACCCATCAAAGGGTTCGCTCGAAAACAACTCGCCCCTAGCACTTCGAGGGGGAGGGTGGCGTTTTTCAAAAAAATTAGGGAAAAATGCTAAGGGACTCATTGCAGCCCCAACCCATCGAAGGGTTCGCTCGAAAACACATCGCCCCTAGCACTTCGAGGGAGAGGGTGGCGTTTTTAAAAAAAACTTAGCGAAAAATATCTAAGGGGCTCATTGCAGCCCAAACCCATTGAAGGGTTCGCTCGAAAACACCTCGCCCCTAGCACTTCGAGGAGGAGGATGGCGTTTTTTCAGAAAAATGTAGCGAAAAAATGCTATGGGGCTCGTTGCAGCGCAAACCCGTCGAAGGGTTCACTCAAAAACACCTCGCCCGTAGCAGTTCGAGGGGGAGGGTAGCGTTTTTCATAAAAAAACTTAGCAAAAAAAAGCTTAGGGGCTCGTTGCAGCCCAAACCCATCGAAGGGTTCGCTCGAAAACAACTCGCCCCTAGCACTTCGAGGGGAAGGGTGGCGTTTTTCAAAAAAATTAGCGAAAAAATGCTAAGGGACTCATTGCAGCCTAAACCCATCGAAGGGTTCGCTCGAAAACACCTCGCCCCTAGCACTTCAAGGGGGAGGGTGGTGTTTTTCAAAAAAACTTAGCGAAAAAATACTAAGGGGCTCGTTGCAGCCCAATCCCGTCGAAGGGTTCACTTGAAAACACCTCGCGCCTAGCACTTCGAGGGGGAGGGTGGTGTTTTTCAAAAAAAAACGTAGCCAAAAAAATATTAAGGGGCTCGTTGCAGCCCATACCCGTTGAAGGGTTCACTCAAAAACACCTCGCCTCTAGCACTTTGAGGGGGAGGGTGGCGATTTTCATAAAAAAAAACTTAGCGAAAAAATGCTTAGGGGCTCGTTGCAGCCCAAACCCATCAAAGGGTTCGCTCGAAAACAACTCGCCCCAAGCACTTCGAGGGGGAGGGTGGCGTTTTTCAAAAAAATTACGGAAAAATGCTAAGGGACTCATTGCATGATGTGAACAAGGGTTCCCGATCTTCCGAAACGTTCTTGGTAAGTTGATTTGGTCGGAGGCGACACACAAATCGATCCGGCTTCAGAACAGCACGTTCTAAACCCCGCAATCGCAGCACGACGTCTCCTCTGGTTATCAACCGTCCAAAAGACGATTGACCTCGCCGAGAAGGCTGATCCCTGCCTGCGAATCAAGAACACAAGCAAGAACAACGAAGATTGCAACACAATTGCAGATGTATGATTAAACTCTCGAAGTTGGGGTCTCACAAACCGATGAACGGCGAAACTGTTTATGAACAGAATTGATCTAAGCAAAACCCGAACCCTAATGGTGCGGCGGCGGCTGTATATAAAGACCCTAGGGTCGTGCAAGACCCTCTGGACGCGCCCTTATTGGGCTCAACTAGATACAAAGCCCAAAGGCCAAAAATAGGCGACGCAGCACCGACACAGATTCTGGACTCTGTCTTGTTTTGACGATTCCCGATGACTCCGGATGAATTTTGACATGAGGCCGGCGGCATTGGAAAGGTCTTCTCCTTATCTTTCCGTGCATATGTAGAACGTCCAAATCCGAGTCCGTATGCGTCCTGGGCAACTGTTTTAGTACAGACTGGTCCTGGGCCCCGAAACAGACTCGAAGTCGGTTTTGATTGGGCCTCCACTTTGGCTTCCAAGCTCTTGCTGGTCCTCCACGTTCCCAGCTCCTTCTCCCATCATCTCCTGGTCGTCTCCATGGTTTCTAATCATAAAATAATCATTAGGTAGCAAACCATTCTCAAAAGTAACATATAGCGAAGAACGTAGGAACGAGCTCACCTCTAAATTTAGTCGTCGTGCACGAGCTCTAGTCATTGGACCTTGCAAGTCCAGATTTGGAGGAGTGTTGTGTGTATCCATAGGAGTGATGTCCTCATCATCCTCCCCCTCTTGAAGTGGAGTCGTCCTCGACTCGAGCTCATCCTCTTCTCCCAAGTATGGTTTTAAATCTGAAATGTTAAAAGTAGGACTAACCCCGAACTCGGGAGGCAACTCAAGTTTGTATGCATTATCATTAATCTTCTCTATTATTTTGAATGGACCATCAGCTCTAGGCATTAGTTTAGACTTTCTCAATTCTGGAAATCTATCCTTCCTTAAGTGTAACCACACTAAATCTCCTACATCAAGCTTTACTTCCTTTCTACCCTTACTGCCAGCAATTTTATACTTTTCATTCATCTTTTCAATGCTAAGTCTAGTGGTCTCATGCATTTGCAAAATAAATTCAGCATGCTCCTTAGCATCAACATGAACTCTCTCATTAATAGGTAGAGGAAGTATATCAAGTGGAGTACGGGGATCAAAACCATACACTACCTTGAATGGACTTACCTTGGTAGTAGAATGTGTTGCCCGATTATAAGCAAACTCAACATGAGGTAAGCATTCTTCCCATTGCTTCAAATTTTTCTTCAAAATAGCTCGCAACATAGTACCCAAAGTGCGGTTCACAACCTCAGTTTGTCCATCAGTTTGTGGATGACAAGTTGTAGAAAATAACAACTTTGTACCCAACTTATTCCAAAGCGTGCGCCAAAAATGACTCAAGAATTTTGCATCACGATCTGAAACAATAGTAGAAGGCATACCATGCAAACGTACAATTTCTTTGAAAAAAAGATCAGCAATGTAACTAGCATCATCAGTTTTATGACATGGTATAAAGTGTGCCATCTTGGAAAAACGATCCACAACAACAAAAATGCTATCACTCCCCCTCTTAGTCCTAGGCAGTCCTAAAATAAAGTCCATAGAACTATCCGCCCAAGGAATAGAAGGAACAGGAAGTGGCATGTATAAACCATGTGGATTCAATCGAGACTTAGCTTTTTGACATGTAGTGCAGCGAGCAACAAAACGCTCAACATCTTTCCTCATCCTTGGCCAAAAGAAGTGTGTGGCCAAAATATCCTCCGTCTTCTTAGCAGCAAAATGACCCATCAATCCACCTCCATGCGCCTCCTGCAACAATAAAAGACGAACGGAACCAACTGGAATGCATAGGCGGTTAGCTCTAAACAAGAAACCATCATTCAACACAAATTTGTGCCAAGCACGACCTTCTTTACAGTGCAGCAATACATCTTTAAAATCAACATCAGCAACATATTGTTCTTTAATTGCCTCAAGTCCAAAAATTCTACAATCAAGTTGAGACAACAAAGTATATCGCCTAGATAAAGCATCAGCAATCACATTATCCTTCCCTTTCTTATGTTTAATAATATAAGGAAAAGACTCAATAAACTCAACCCATTTAGCATGTCTACGGTTCAAATTGCATTGAGAACGAATATACTTAAGTGATTCATGATCAGAATGAATAACAAATTCTTTGGGCAACAAATAATGACGCCACGTCTCTAAAGAACGTACAAGTGCATATAGTTCCTTATCATACGTGGAATAATTCAAAACAGGCCCAGTAATTTTCTCACTAAAGTATGCAACAGGTTTACCATCTTGCATCAAAACACCACCAATGCCTATACCACTAGCATCACATTCAAGCTCAAAAGTCTTATCAAAATTGGGTAATTGCAGCAATGGTGCATGTGTAAGTTTGTCCTTCAAAGCATCAAAAGACTCATGATGTACCTTACCAAAATGGAAGTCAACGCCCTTCTTTGTCAACTCATGCAATGGTGCAGCAATGGTGCTGAAATCTTTGACAAAGCGGCGGTAGAAACCTGCAAGACCAAGAAAACTCCTCACCTGTGTGATAGTTTTTGGTACAGGCCAGCTCTTTATGGCTTCAATCTTCGCCTCATCCACCTCAATTCCCTGTGGAGTCACAACATAGCCAAGAAAAGAGACTCGATCCGTGCAAAAGGTGCACTTCTCAAGGTTACCAAATAAACGTGCAACTCGCAAAGCATCAAAAACAGCACGCAAATGAATCATATGATCATCCAAAGATTTGCTGTAAATCAAGATATCATCAAAGTAGACAACCACAAATTTGCCAATAAAAGGTCTTAAAACCTCATTCATCAAACGCATGAAAGTACTGGGTGCATTAGTTAACCCAAAAGGCATTACTAACCACTCATACAACCCGAATTTGGTTTTAAAAGCTGTTTTCCATTCATCTCCAAGTTTCATTCTAATTTGATGGTAGCCACTACGCAAATCAATTTTAGTGAAAATTATAGCACCACATAACTCATCAAGCATGTCGTCTAGCCTAGGAATAGGATGACGATACCTAATAGTAATGTTATTAATGGCTCTACAATCTACACACATACGCCAAGAACCATCTTTCTTAGGAACCAAAAGTACAGGAACAGCACAAGGACTAAGTGATTGACGAACATACCCACGATCCAAAAGGTCTTGGACTTGTCGTTGTATCTCCTTAGTCTCCTCAGGGTTGGTCCTATAAGCAGCACGGTTTGGCAAAGTAGCACCAGGAATCAAATCAATTTGATGCTCAATCCCTCTCAAAGGTGGCAAGCCCGAGGGTATCTCAGCTGGGAAAACATCCTCATACTCCTGCAAAAGGTTAGTGACAGCAGGAGGCAAAGCACTAGAAGCAATATCACCAAGCAAAAACAAGGCTTGTTTGCATATCAAAGCATAGCAAATATCATCAGTAGAAATTTCAGCAAGCTCAGATTTTGTGGCAAGACATGAACGACCTTGTAATTTAATTGCAGCACCCTTAGAACTTGAAGAATCATTAACATTACTTGGTGTAGAAGCAGAATTAACAGGTTGCTGAATTTCAGGGCTTTTATTTTTCAAACTAGCAGCTCGTTCTAAATCAGCTTGTACAATTTCAGCAGGGGTCATTGGTAACAAAGTAATTTTAGTTCCTTTATGCATAAAAGTGTACTTATTACTTTTACCATGGTGTACAGCATCATTATCAAATTCCCAAGGTCTACCCAATAAAAGTGAACAAGCTTGCATGGGTACAACATCACAATCAACAGAATCCACATAGGAACCAATGGAAAAAGGAACTCTGCAAGTTTGTGTTACCTTAGCTTTTCCAGAGTCATTTAACCACTGAATGTAGTATGGATGTGGATGTGGGCGTGTGGTCAAATCAAGCTTCTTAACCACATCAGAACTCACCAAATTGTTGCAGCTTCCTCCATCAATGATGACACGTGCCCGACGGTTCTTGATGACGAAGAAAATCTGGAACAAGTTATGTCGCTGCATCATCTCGGGCTGCTGGATTTGTGTGCTAAGCACACGCTGCACAATAATATTCATGTAGCCCGTGGTATCTCCGCCTCCAAGGACGAGGTCACCGCTGGTGGCAGCGACATCCTCCACCTCATCCTCCACATCGGAGGTGCTCATGTAACCGCCATCATCTGTCGCCACATATGCTCGCCTACTTGGGCAGTCTTTCTGCACATGGCCAAGACCATGGCATCGGTGGCACTGAATACCTGTAGTGCGTCCCGTCGAAGCAACAGAGGAGGCACTACTAGCCGGTACCTGCACAGAATTTTTACCTGAGCGCGTAGAAGGGGCAGGGGCTGATCTTGGTGCTGCAGAAACAACACTAGCTGGTGGGGGCGGCCGGAAAGATGGCTTGGGCAACCCCGAAGTCCCCGTCGGCCGTGGTGGGTAGAAATTCCTGGACTTGCTGTACTCCTCAAAAAAATACTAAGGGGCTCGTTGCAGCCCAAACCCGTTGAAGGGTTCACTCAAAAACACCTCGCCTCTAGCACTTCGAGGGGGAGGGTGGCGATTTTCATAAAAAAAAACTTAGCGAAAAAATGCTTAGGGGCTCGTTGCAGCCCAAACCCATCGAAGGGTTCGCTCGAAAACACCTCGCCCCTAGCACTTCGAGGGGGAGGGTGGCATTTTTCAAAAAAATTAGCAAAAAAATGCTAAGGGACTCATTGCAGCCCAAACCCATCGAAGGGTTCGCTCGAAAACACCTCGCCCCTAGCACTTCGAGGGGTAGGGTGGTGTTTTTCAAAAAATCTTACCGAAAAAAATACTAAGGGGCTCGTTGCAGCCCAAACCCGTCGAAGGGTTCACCTGAAAAAACCTCGCTCCTCGCACTTCGAGGGGGAGGGTGGTGTTTTTAAAAAAAAAACGTAGCCAAAAAAATGTTAAGGGGCTCGTTGCAGCCCAAACCCGTCGAAGGGTTCACTTGAAAACACCTCGCTCCTAGCACTTCGAGGGGGAGGGTGGTGTTTTTCAAAAAAAAAAACATAGCCCAAAAAAATGCTAAGGGGCTCGTTGCAGCCCAAACCCGTCGAAGGGTTCGCTCAAAAACACCTCGCCTCTAGCACTTCGAGGGGGAGGGTGGCGATTTTCATAAAAAAAACCTTAGCGAAAAAATGCTTAGGGGCTCGTTGCAGCCCAAACCCATCGAAGGGTTCGCTCGAAAACACCGTGCCCCTAGCACTTCGAGGGGGAGGGTGGCATTTTTCAAAAAAATTAGCAAAAAAATGCTAAGGGACTCATTGCAGCCCAAACCCATCGAAGGGTTCGCTCGAAAACACCTCGCCCCTAGCACTTCGAGGGGGAGGGTGGTGTTTTTCAAAAAATCTTAGCGAAAAAAATACTAAGGGGCTCGTTGCAGCCCAAACCCGTCGAAGGGTTCACTCAAAAACACCTCGCCCGTAGCACTTCGAGGGGGAGGATGGCGTTTTTTCAAAAAATACTTAGCAAAAAAAGCTAAGGGGCTCATTGCAGCCCAAACCCGTGGAAGGTTTCGCTCGAAAACACCTCGCCCCTAGCACTTCGAGAAGGAGGGTGGCATTTTTTTAGAAAAACATAGCAAGAAAATGCTAAGGGGCTCGTTGCAGCCCAAACCCGTCGAAGGGTTCGCTTGAAAACACCTCGCGCCTAGCACTTCGAGGGGGAGGGTGGTGTTTTTCAAAAAAAAACATAGCCAAAAAAATACTAAGGGGCTCGTTGCAGCCCAAACCTGTTGAAGGGTTCACTCAAAAACACCTCGCCTCTAGCACTTCGAGGGGGAGGGTGGCGATTTTCATAAAAAAAAACTTAGCGAAAAAATGCTTAGGGGCTCGTTGCAGCCCAAACCCATCGAAGGGTTCGCTCGAAAACACCTCGCCCCTAGCACTTCGAGGGGGAGGGTGGCATTTTTCAAAAAAATTAGCAAAAAAATGCTAAGGGACTCATTGCAGCCCAAACCCATCGAAGGGTTCGCTCGAAAACACCTCGCCCCTAGCACTTCGAGGGGTAGGGTGGTGTTTTTCAAAAAATCTTACCGAAAAAAATACTAAGGGGCTCGTTGCAGCCCAAACCCGTCGAAGGGTTCACCTGAAAAAACCTCGCTCCTCGCACTTCGAGGGGGAGGGTGGTGTTTTTAAAAAAAAAACGTAGCCAAAAAAATGTTAAGGGGCTCGTTGCAGCCCAAACCCGTCGAAGGGTTCACTTGAAAACACCTCGCTCCTAGCACTTCGAGGGGGAGGGTGGTGTTTTTCAAAAAAAAAACATAGCCCAAAAAAATGCTAAGGGGCTCGTTGCAGCCCAAACCCGTCGAAGGGTTCGCTCAAAAACACCTCGCCTCTAGCACTTCGAGGGGGAGGGTGGCGATTTTCATAAAAAAAACCTTAGCGAAAAAATGCTTAGGGGCTCGTTGCAGCCCAAACCCATCGAAGGGTTCGCTCGAAAACACCTCGCCCCTAGCACTTCGAGGGGGAGGGTGGCATTTTTCAAAAAAATTAGCAAAAAAATGCTAAGGGACTCATTGCAGCCCAAACCCATCGAAGGGTTCGCTCGAAAACACCTCGCCCCTAGCACTTCGAGGGGGAGGGTGGTGTTTTTCAAAAAATCTTAGCGAAAAAAATACTAAGGGGCTCGTTGCAGCCCAAACCCGTCGAAGGGTTCACTCAAAAACACCTCGCCCATAGCACTTCGAGGGGGAGGATGGCGTTTTTTCAAAAATACTTAGCAAAAAAAGCTAAGGGGCTCATTGCAGCCCAAACCCGTGGAAGGTTTCGCTCGAAAACACCTCGCCCCTAGCACTTCGAGAAGGAGGGTGGCATTTTTTTAGAAAAACATAGCAAGAAAATGCTAAGGGGCTCGTTGCAGCCCAAACCCGTCGAAGGGTTCGCTTGAAAACACCTCGCGCCTAGCACTTCGAGGGGGGGGTGGTGTTTTTCAAAAAAAAACATAGCCAAAAAAATACTAAGGGGCTCGTTGCAGCCCAAACCTGTTGAAGGGTTCACTCAAAAACACCTCGCCTCTAGCACTTCGAGGGGGAGGGTGGCGATTTTCATAAAAAAAAACTTAGCGAAAAAATGCTTAGGGGCTCGTTGCAGCCCAAACCCATCGAAGGGTTCGCTCGAAAACACCTCGCCCCTAGCACTTCGAGGGGGAGGGTGGCATTTTTCAAAAAAATTAGCAAAAAAATGCTAAGGGACTCATTGCAGCCCAAACCCATCGAAGGGTTCGCTCGAAAACACCTCGCCCCTAGCACTTCGAGGGGTAGGGTGGTGTTTTTCAAAAAATCTTACCAAAAAAAATACTAAGGGGCTCGTTGCAGCCCAAACCCGTCGAAGGGTTCACCTGAAAAAACCTCGCTCCTCGCACTTCGAGGGGGAGGGTGGTGTTTTTAAAAAAAAAACGTAGCCAAAAAAATGTTAAGGGGCTCGTTGCAGCCCAAACCCGTCGAAGGGTTCACTTGAAAACACCTCGCTCCTAGCACTTCGAGGGGGAGGGTGGTGTTTTTCAAAAAAAAAACATAGCCCAAAAAAATGCTAAGGGGCTCGTTGCAGCCCAAACCCGTCGAAGGGTTCGCTCAAAAACACCTCGCCTCTAGCACTTCGAGGGGGAGGGTGGCGATTTTCATAAAAAAAACCTTAGCGAAAAAATGCTTAGGGGCTCGTTGCAGCCCAAACCCATCGAAGGGTTCGCTCGAAAACACCTCGCCCCTAGCACTTCGAGGGGGAGGGTGGCATTTTTCAAAAAAATTAGCAAAAAAATGCTAAGGGACTCATTGCAGCCCAAACCCATCGAAGGGTTCGCTCGAAAACACCTCGCCCCTAGCACTTCGAGGGGGAGGGTGGTGTTTTTCAAAAAATCTTAGCGAAAAAAATACTAAGGGGCTCGTTGCAGCCCAAACCCGTCGAAGGGTTCACTCAAAAACACCTCGCCCATAGCACTTCGAGGGGGAGGATGGCGTTTTTTCAAAAAATACTTAGCAAAAAAAGCTAAGGGGCTCATTGCAGCCCAAACCCGTGGAAGGTTTCGCTCGAAAACACCTCGCCCCTAGCACTTCGAGAAGGAGGGTGGCATTTTTTTAGAAAAACATAGCAAGAAAATGCTAAGGGGCTCGTTGCAGCCCAAACCCGTCGAAGGGTTCGCTCAAAAACACCTCGCCCCTAGCACTTCGAGGGGGAGGGTGGCATTTTTCAAAAAAAAAAACGTAGCCAAAAAGATGTTAAGGGGCTCGTTGCAGCCCAAACCCGTCGAAGGGTTCACTTGAAAACACCTCGCTCCTAGCACTTCGAGGGGGAGGGTGGTGTTTTTCAAAAAAAAAACATAGCCCAAAAAAATGCTAAGGGGCTCGTTGCAGCCCAAACCCGTCGAAGGGTTCGCTCAAAAACACCTCGCCTCTAGCACTTCGAGGGGGAGGGTGGCGATTTTCATAAAAAAAACCTTAGCGAAAAAATGCTTAGGGGCTCGTTGCAGCCCAAACCCATCGAAGGGTTCGCTCGAAAACACCTCGCCCCTAGCACTTCGAGGGGGAGGGTGGCATTTTTCAAAAAAATTAGCAAAAAAATGCTAAGGGACTCATTGCAGCCCAAACCCATCGAAGGGTTCGCTCGAAAACACCTCGCCCCTAGCACTTCGAGGGGGAGGGTGGTGTTTTTCAAAAAATCTTAGCGAAAAAAATACTAAGGGGCTCGTTGCAGCCCAAACCCGTCGAAGGGTTCACTCAAAAACACCTCGCCCATAGCACTTCGAGGGGGAGGATGGCGTTTTTTTCAAAAAATACTTAGCAAAAAAAGCTAAGGGGCTCATTGCAGCCCAAACCCGTGGAAGGTTTCGCTCGAAAACACCTCGCCCCTAGCACTTCGAGAAGGAGGGTGGCATTTTTTTAGAAAAACATAGCAAGAAAATGCTAAGGGGCTCGTTGCAGCCCAAACCCGTCGAAGGGTTCGCTCAAAAACACCTCGCCCCTAGCACTTCGAGGGGGAGGGTGGCATTTTTCAAAAAAAAAAACGTAGCCAAAAAGATGTTAAGGGGCTCGTTGCAGCCCAAACCCGTCGAAGGGTTCACTTGAAAACACCTCGCTCCTAGCACTTCGAGGGGGAGGGTGGTGTTTTTAAAAAAAAAACGTAGCCAAAAAAATGTTAAGGGGCTCGTTGCAGCCCAAACCCGTCGAAGGGTTCACTTGAAAACACCTCGCTCCTACCACTTTGAGGGGGAGGGTGGTGTTTTTCAAAAAAAAAACGTAGCCAAAAAAAATACTAAGGGGCTCGTTGCAGCCCAAACCCGTTGAAGGGTTCACTCAAAAACACCTCGCTTCTAGCACTTCGAGGGGGAGGGTGGCGATTTTCATAAAAAAAAACTTAGCGAAAAAATGCTTAGGGGCTCGTTGCAGCCCAAACCCATCGAAGGGTTCGCTCGAAAACAACTCGCCCCTAGCACTTCAAGGGGGAGGGTGGCGTTTTTCAAAAAAATTAGCGAAAAAATGCTAAGGGACTCATTGCACCCCAAACCCATCGAAGGGTTCGCTCGAAAACACCTCGCCCCTAGCACTTCGAGGGGGAGGGTGGTGTTTTTCAAAAAAACTTAGCGAAAAAACACTAAGGGGCTCGTTGCAGCCCAAACCCGTCGAAGGGTTCACTTGAAAACACCTCGCGCCTAGCACTTCGAGGGGGAGGGTGGTGTTTTTCAAAAAAAAACATAGCCAAAAAAATACTAAGGGGCTCGTTGCAGCCCAAACCCGTTGAAGGGTTCACTCAAAAACACCTCGCCTCTAGCACTTCGAGGGGGAGGGTGGCGATTTTCATAAAAAAAAACTTAGCGAAAAAATGCTTAGGGGCTCGTTGCAGCCCAAACCCATCGAAGGGTTCGCTCGAAAACACCTCGCCCCTAGCACTTCGAGGGGGAGGGTGGCATTTTTCAAAAAAATTAGCAAAAAAATGCTAAGGGACTCATTGCAGCCCAAACCCATCGAAGGGTTCGCTCGAAAACACCTCGCCCCTAGCACTTCGAGGGGGAGGGTGGTGTTTTTCAAAAAATCTTACCGAAAAAAATACTAAGGGGCTCGTTGCAGCCCAAACCCTTCGAAGGGTTCACTCAAAAACACCTCGCCCATAGCACTTCGAGGGGGAGGATGGCGTTTTTCCAAAAAATACTTAGCAAAAAAAGCTAAGGGGCTCATTGCAGCCCAAACCCGTGGAAGGTTTCGCTCGAAAACACCTCGCCCCTAGCACTTCGAGAAGGAGGGTGGCGTTTTTTTAGAAAAACATAGCAAGAAAATGCTAAGGGGCTCGTTGCAGCCCAAACCCGTCGAAGGGTTCGCTCAAAAACACCTCGCTCCTAGCACTTCGAGGGGGAGGGTGGCATTTTTCAAAAAAAAAACGTAGCCAGAAAAATGTTAAGAGGCTCGTTGCAGCCCAAACCCGTCGAAGGGTTCACTTGAAAACACCTCGCTCCTAGCACTTCGAGGGGGAGGGTGGTGTTTTTCAAAAAAAAACGTAGCCAAAAAAAATACTAAGCTATGTTCTAGTTTGCTCGCGTTGGGCACGGACTTACCCCTGCATCCACAGGCGACTTCCGCCAAGAGCCTACGCACTAGCCTAGCGGGGAGGATTTCAGAGGACGGACAGAGCTGTCACCACCTGCCGCCTACCTCAACGAACCAGTAGACTAACGAATAATCAAAGGTAACCTCCTGCCTAGACACCACGTCTATGCGATCGATTACTACCTTAACCTTCTAGCAACGAATATTCAGGCTAAGGCACCCTAAGAACTTAGAGCGATGAACGAGCTCACAAGCTAGAACTATAACTTAATTAAAGTAAAAAGTAAACTGCAAGAGGGGAAATCTCGACACTTACTATGATTGGCAAATGTCGTCGAAGTACAAGCGTGGAGAAGGCGAAGACAAGCCCAAGCCTCCTCCGAACTCTACTCCAC
Organism: Eleusine indica; assembly: GCA_030378355.1. Lineage (NCBI taxonomy): Eukaryota > Viridiplantae > Streptophyta > Magnoliopsida > Poales > Poaceae > Eleusine > Eleusine indica. Next base: position 293,515 of record JARKIM010000016.1, on the reverse strand, counting down.
TCTCTTCCTAATCTAAGCACTAGCTAAGTAGCACTTGGCCTTTGCAAGAGGAGCACTAAATCTTCAATCTTGAGTGTGTGTTGGAGTGAAGGCCCTCACCCTCTATTTATAGCCTCCTAACGTCGGTTTCAGAGGAGTAACCGCCACGGAATCCCCCCAAACCGCCATCAGGGAGTCCTTTGGAGCCTACACGTGGAAGGCCAGGCGGAGAGGGCGCCAGGCCAGGTCGCCCGACCTGACCAGGTCGGCCGACCTGGGGGTGGCCCCTCCTGGCCTGTGCTTTCTCCAGGTGGCTGTCCTGTGGGCCCTGACGTCGGTTTGCGCGGTATTACAGGGAGTTACGTCGGTTAAGTGCTGAAGGTGGGCTCCTTAATCCGTGTGCTTGCTCCTGATTGGCCGGAAGTGTGCTTTCTCCTTGAATTTCCTTGAATTTTATTTAAACTCCATGGGTTGCTACCTGCATACACAAAGTCACCAAAACTTGTGGAAATAATTAGCAATAAATTCCTACCACTAAGGTGGTGATCAAATTGTGTGATTCTTACGGGTAAACGACGGTCATATTTTGCATTTAAGGACCGTCAACAAACTCCCCCACACTTAGCCTTTGCTCGTCCTCGAGTAAAGGACTAAAGACTAAGGACTAAGTGATAATTCAAACCTTGATAAATCAAATCTAGCATGCAAATTATTCCAGGCATTACCTTGTATCTCCATGAGCTTTTGAAGTGTCTAGCATGCCTTCTTTGGATATTGATGAATGGAACGAATCTTGACTCCGAAAACTCAGCTCCTTCTGCTTATGTAACTCGGGTTTTCGAAAAGATTTTCACAATCAAAGAATAGTAGCCATACTCCTCAAATGATTCTCTCAGTCGCTCAAAGGTGTATTTTCCTCACCGAGGCATTGTGCCTTTCATGTCCTATCTCTAAATATGGTATATGTGGAGCTCAAGAATAGGATTGAAATGGTGGCATACTTATAATTCATATCTTGCTAAGTCAAAATTCGGATCCAAAGAGAAAAACAAGTCATGATTCATAAGTCAAGTCTGTGCACATTTATTTGGTAGATGGAAGATGGATACTCCTTTGAATATTCCCTCATTGAAATGAGATCATGGGCTATCTTTCTTTCTTTTCTTTTCTCTCTTTTTTTTTTTGAATACTAGATAGCCCATAACTCTTTTTGCAACAAAATACGGAGGGAAGTATGTAGAACGGGAGTATTTTATTTTCATGGATGGTGGAGATGCTAACTTCCAGTGTAGAAGTTTTAGCATAGGGGTGGATGTGCACACAGACTTGATAAATGAAGCATAACAGGCATCTCAATTTGGGTCTCAAAATTTTGACAAGGCTCAATAAATTAATAAGTAGCACAAAAGAGCACAATCTTTGATAAGCAAAATTTGGCCTTGGTAGGATAAATTTTATCATTGAGGAGTTGGCTTTCAAATTTATCATTTTCAAAAGAAAATCCCAAGTTATAAGCACAAGAGTGAAGATTCATAAAGTCTATTCATATCACATAAATCAATAGTCCTAGGTAGCATGTTTTCCTAAAGATATAGTCATGGAAATTCAGGCAAACATTCTAGGAATAAGGAGCATGCAAGATGATAAATCAAAAAGAATGAATTATGGAGAAAATTCAGGTTTTTAGTATTTATTAATTTTTCCATATTCAAGGAGAAAATAAGCAGAGAGGCAGGGAGGAATGGGAAGTGGACGTGCAAACCAGAGTATGGACCAAGTGGGGGTCCGAGGGGAGCCAAGCCTGGGTCGGCCGACCTGGTCAGGTCGCCCGACCTGGGAGATGCTCCTCTGGTCCCCTGGTTCGTCGTGTCGCTTCGTGTCGCCCTGTGCAACGTATTTCTCAGGGTAGACCGTCCGTTTGCGCGTTCGTACTTCGCAAATCCTCCTCCACACTTGTTTCCTGACTTCTTTTTATTTGACACAAACAAAAAGGAAAAAGTGTGAAAGCAAAGGTGGACCCCACCGGCTTTATGGGCTCAGTGGGTTCCATTATTCAATTCTTTATTATAGGCGCATTACATTTTAATAAACGAAGAAAATCTAAAAAGGGAAACTAAGCGCCTATTTTCCTAAACTATATGGGAGAGCCTATTCATTTGCCCTTATATAAGTCGGGCTCTCCCATGTGGCTACAAATGCGCTCCATCTTAGCGCATAAGCCATGGCGGAGGTCTTTCATACCCTCCTCGAGGCGTTGCACACGATCCTCAAGTTGAGCACGATCAACCAACTCCTCCGCCAACTTGTTGGCCAGCCTCTTATTCTCCGCCCGTACGAGAAGAACGTCCTGCGCAAGCTTGGCCTTGGAGGGACCTGTCGCCTCGTCCCCGCTGTCCTGGTAGTGGCCGCCCTCCGCTGTGATTGGCGGGGGGTCGAGGAAGCGGCTGATGGTCTTCCGCGGGGAGGAGTCGATGGATTCCTCCATCTCCCGCTTGTCCTCCGAAGTGAGCTTGGGGAAGAGCACTTTCCCCTTGCCCGGTCCGGTGCGCGGTCCGGTGCTGGTGAACCGTCCCTTCCGCTCTGGCGACGTGGGGATGTAGTCCATCCGGTACTTGTACCCGAATGGCGACCCATCCCTGCCCCGTAGCGTCTCCACGAGGTGTTCCCTAGGCAGGAGAGCAGAGGGATCCCCGTTGTGGAGACGACGGGTGGGTGTCGTCTTGCGGGGCGCCAGAGCGCCCGTCGTCGGCCTCTTGATGTCGGGGGTAGGACGCCGTACAGGCGACGTTCCCCGCGTCTTCATGGTGCGTGCCGGGGTCGGCGAAAGTGCCCGCTGCGATGTGCGGGTGGCGGAAGGGCTGCGCCGTTCAGCAGACCGTGTACGGCCTGCCCTTCCCTCTTCGCGGCGCAGGGGAGGCTCAATGGCGAGAGGCTCAACGATCTCGGCAAGGGTGAGATCGAGGATGGTCGGGACAATTTGGTTAGCGGGGGTGATTTCCCCGCTAAGGGCAAGGGCGGAGCTGGTCAAGGAAGCCTGGGAAGTGCTCTTTTTGGCAGCCATGACGAAGTTGGGGGTTCTGGAAGAGGTTCACAGGAAGGTTTGGGATGAGAGAAAAGTATCGCTCCCCTCTGCTTAAAAGGAGAGTCCCCCGACGGTATATTCGCGATTCTCCGCGAGAATCCCTGATTAGGGCGAAGGGGGAAGTTGGGGGAACGCGTGAGAGAAAAACGGGAAGCGGCGGCGCCACCAGGGGGTCGCCCGACCTGGCCAGGTCGGCCGACCTGGTGGTGGGCCCCCTGGGGCTGCTGCTTCGTGGGCTGCCTAAGGGAGGTCCAAGGAGGGGGAAAGGTACGGCAATTTAATTTGATTCTAAGTTTAGGTGCCCGTAAAGGCTATGGGTAGGCCCGAAAGTCAATTAAATTGACTACGTCCTCCTCAACTCCTATACTTTTAATAGAATCGTAAAAGAGTTTAAGTCGATGGCCGTTTACCTTAAACGCGTTCCCGTCCTCGTCCTGGAGTGTGACCGCTCCATGTGTCGCGACGTCGATGACGAGATATGGCCCAAGCCATTTGCTTCGCAGCTTCCCGTCGCCGAACAGCTTCACTCTTGAGTTGAAGAGTAGCACCTTGTCTCCAGGGTTGAACTCCTTTGGCTGTATCCTTTTGTCGTGCCATTTCTTGGTCTTTTCTTTATAGATCCTGGCACTGTGATACGCCTTTTCTCTCCATTCAATACCCACACTCAAGATTGAAGATTTAGTGCTCCTCTTGCAAAGGCCAAGTGCTACTTAGCTAGTGCTTAGATTAGGAAGAGAGTGGAGTAGAGTTCGGAGGAGGCTTGGGCTTGTCTTCGCCTTCTCCACGCTTGTACTTCGACGACATTTGCCAATCATAGTAAGTGTCGAGATTTCCCCTCTTGCAGTTTACTTTTTACTTTAATTAAGTTATAGTTCTAGCTTGTGAGCTCGTTCATCGCTCTAAGTTCTTAGGGTGCCTTAGCCTGAATATTCGTTGCTAGAAGGTTAAGGTAGTAATCGATCGCATAGACGTGGTGTCTAGGCAGGAGGTTACCTTTGATTATTCGTTAGTCTACTGGTTCGTTGAGGTAGGCGGCAGGTGGTGATAGCTCTGTCCGTCCTCTGAAATCCTCCCCGCTAGGCTAGTGCGTAGGCTCTTGGCGGAAGTCGCCTGTGGATGCAGGGGTAAGTCCGTGCCCAATGCGAGCAAACTAGAGCATAGCTTAGTTAACGTAGGAACCTGACTCTTGGGACATCCTCTCTATCCTCTGCCTGTCTTAATCAATCTCTGTGTCCTTGGGTGATTTAGTCCAACGATAGACACACACGTTCCTCGTGATTCGATACCCCGGAATACTCTGGGTGAAGTGCTACATCGGTCCGGGATTGCTTCATCCCCGTCGACTTCGTACTGCTTGACATGGACGTCGGGAAGAGCACACCGCTCATCCTGGGACGCCCATTTCTCAGCACTGCGGATGCTCGCATCGATGTAGGAGCCGGAGAAATCCGCTTCCACATCAATGGCAAGGAGGAGAAGTTTGACTTTCGGCCACGGAAAGAACAGTGCAACATGATCCGTATCAAGTACAGGCCGAACCCAAGCAACATCAAGGAAGTGGAGGTCACTCCGCCAAAGAAGGACAGCCTCATCACATTCATGAAGAACTTCCTTGAGAAGGAAAAGGTTGCATAGCAACAACTGATGAAGGCAAGGAGGCAAAGGTCACACATTAAGCAACAGCCTCCGAAGTCCACAAGGCAGCAACCTCCGAGGTCTGCAAAGAAACAGGCTGTGAAGCCTGCAAAATGGCACACTTACCCTGTTTTCTGGCGCCGTTGCCGGGGAAGGCGTATGATTTAAGAAAAATTACTAATGTATATAGTAGTGTTGCAATTATTAAGGCTATCTCCTAAGCAGGATAACCTTGCTTTGTTTTCTGCATTTTGTATGAAAACAGGGTAGTGTATGACTGGTTTCGACTTGCCGACAAACTTCACTGAAGATCCTGAGTCACTCCTGAGAAGGACACGAGCTAGGCTCACCCCTCCTCGTAAGGAGACTCGGCCAATCGAACCTGTCATTCCCGCGCCATCAAGCTCTGAGCAAATGGCCGACAAGACCCTCCGCGAGTTCTCCGCTCCCTCCGCTGCCAACATCCCTACGGGACCAGCTGGCAATGTGGGAGATGCGAACTTCAAGATCAAGACCGGTCTGATCACCATGGTGCAGGCTAGCCCATTCTGTGGGAAAGCCAATGAGGACGCTAGTGCTCATCTCCAGCAATTCCTGGAGATTTGCAACACGTTCAAAATGAAGGACGTCACCCCCGACGCTGTTCGCCTTCGACTGTTCCCGTTCTCTCTCCTTGGGAGAGCGAGACAGTGGTTCTACGCAAACCCTAAAGCTGTGAACACTTGGGAGAAGTGTTCAGCTGCGTTCCTTGCAAAGTTCTTCCCGCTGGGCAAGACCAATGCCCTCCGCGGAAGGATCTCAAGCTTCCAGCAGGAGTCGAAGGAGTCGATTCCTGAGGCATGGGAGAGGCTCCAGGAGTACATCCTGGCATGTCCCCACCACGGGATGGATGATTGGCTGATCATCCAGAACTTCTACAACGGGCTTACTCCGTCGGCCCGCGACCACCTCGACGCTGCTGCTGGTGGAGCCTTCTTCTCGCTCACTGTGAGCAAGGCAAAAGATTTGATCGAGAAGATGGTGTCCAACCAAGGTTGGAATGAAGAGCGCCTCCAACCTCGCCAGCGATGCATGCACTCCGTCAAGGAGGTTGACATGCTCGCCGCCAAGATTGACCTTCTCATGAAGAAGATGGACGACCAAGCCAATGGAGAAGTGAAAGCCCTAGACACTCGTATGACTTGCGAGGTCTGTGGCAACACGGGACACTCGGGCAATGACTGCCCTGAGACCCGTGAGGACGCAATGTTCATGGGCAACAACAACAACAACGGCTACCGTCCATAAGGAGGTCAAAGTTGGGGTCCACCACGTCCCAACTACCAAGGAGGTAACTCTGGCAACTTCTCTGGTTTTAATTCCGGTTATAATCAGCCCTCCTTGAAAGATCTTGTGCTTGGTCAAGCTAAGGTTAATGATAACATCAGTAAAAAGCTTGCCACCACTGATAGGACTCTTGAGAGCATCCACACTAAGATAGAGGGTGTTTCCTCTGCTCTCAAGAATCAGCTGAGCTTTAATAAAATGATAGAAACCCAATTAGCTCAGTTAGCTGCTGCTGTTCCTACTGCTGAGTCGGGGAAAATCCTGGGGCAACCCGAGACCCCCTTAGAAAATGTTAATGCGGTTACCACGAGAGGAGGTAAGTCCACTCGGGATCCGCCATACCCTAACCATGCAGGAAAGGACACATCAGCTGAGAAGCCGGCAGAAGAAGAAGAACTGTCGCCCAGGAAAACGGCCCCACATGAGTTCTATGACACGAACCTCATGCCGTTTCCTGAAAGAAGAAGGAAGCCCACCGTGGACGAGCAGTTCACACGCTTCCTTGAGGTGATCCAGAAACTGCACATCAACGTGCCCTTGCTGGATGCGATACAAGTACCCACGTACGCTCGCTACCTCAAGGATCTTATCAGCAACAAGCGCCCACTACCGACCACAGAAATTGTCAAGCTGACGGAAGAGTGTAGCGCTGCTATACTCAACTGGCTTCCTGAGAAGAAGAAAGATCCGGGGTGTCCCACGATCACCTGCTCGATCGGGACACAGAACTTCGACCATGCCTTATGTGATCTTGGGGCAAGTGTGAGCGTCATGCCGAAGGATGTCTTCGACAAGCTCAACTACACCACACTATCCCCCACGCCGATGCAGCTGCAGCTGGCCGATTCAACGGTCCGCTATCCGGCGGGGATCGCCGAAGATATTCCGGTGAAAATCCGGGATTGCTTCATCCCCGTCGACTTCGTAGTGCTTGACATGGACGTCGGGAAGAGCACACCGCTCATCCTGGGACGCCCATTTCTCAGCACTGCGGATGCTCCAATCGATGTAGGAGTCAGAGAAATCCGCTTCCACATCAATGGCAAGGAGGAGAAGTTTGACTTTCGGCCACGAAAAGAACAGTGCAATATGATCCGTATCAAGTACGGGCCGAACCCAAGCAACATCAAGGAAGTGGAGGTCACTCCGCCAAAGAAGGACAGCCTCATCACATTCATGAAGAACTTCCTTGAGAAGGAAAAGGTTGCACAGCAACAACTGATGAAGGCAAGGAGGCAAAGGTCACACATTAAGCAACAGCCTCCGAAGTCCACAAGGCAGCAACCTCCGAGGTCTGCAAAGAAACAGGCTGTGAAGCCTGCAAAACCGCAGCCTCCGAAGCCCGAGAAGCCACCGACCACAACAAAGACCAAGAAGGTGTGGCGAGTGAAATAAGAAGCATCATCCGTGTCTTCATCTCCGGGACCGGACAACGCTTCATCGAGCTGAACGCCGGAGAAAAGTCCCGCTCGTCGGACTTTAAAAGGTGAGTCCTCGCCGGGAGGTTAAACCGGTAGTTATCCATATTTGCTCTTTTAATTGCATATTTGCTTTCCACCACATTTTGATTTTTCCCGACCACTGCATTTCTGCATTTTTGAATTTTTCCAGCCACCTTGGAATTTTTCAAAACTCATTTGCATTTTTGAAAATTTAGAAAATAGGTTTTTGGGCTTTCCATTTTGAAAAGATTTTTTGTCGAGCTTTTTGAGCAAAAAGGCAGCAGGGGACAAATCCCCTAGCCGTTGGGGAACACATAGGAAAAAAGGGGGCTGCCAGGAGGCCCACCTGCCAGGTCGGCCGACCTGGTGGGGTCGGCCGACCCCCTGGCCCCACCTTTTCCTGTGCTCCTTTCTCCCAACGGCTATATGGCCGTTGCTCTGTCCCTTTCTAACGGCCATCTTGCTTCCTTGGCTATAAAAACCGCCCAGGAGGAGGAGCTTCACCATTCCAAGCTCATCTTTCACTCCCCTCCTTTGCTCACTTGTTGCTCTCCCAAAATTTCGTGTTCTTCAACTTTACTACAGCCCCAAAAACCCAAAAAAAAAATAATAATTTATAAAATCTGAAAACCATAAAAATTTGCAAAACATAAAAAGAACAAAAATATTTCCCTTTTTCATGCGCGGTATGAATGTGTATAATTTTCCTATGTTGAGATGATGAATAGTTGCTCTGTCCTTTATTCCTCTCTAATGCTAGTTTACAACTTAGTACTCTCTCAAGAGTTAGGTTTGTTGGTAAATCTTGTCTTGAACTTGAGTCTTGTGGGTAGCATATGCATTCTCTAGTTCTAAGTTGTTGAGAGGTATGATATGATAGATAGGGCTGCTATGATCTTGCTCAACGTAAAGCTTGAATTCCGGAGTTTTATTTTTCAAAATGACAAATTGATAAGTTCCTCAATGATGAAATTCCCACCACAGCCATATGTAGTGTTTACATTTGAAAACCTTTACACATATGCTGCTTGTTTCACATTGAGCTTAGTCAAAATTGTTGTGACCCTAGTAGAACTCTTTTCATGCTTTCTTGATCAAGATCATATACACACATCCACCGCCATGAGCTATCCTTCTAAATCAAGAAGATAGCATCCACCATATCCACCATATCCATCGTGAGCTATTCTTCTACACCGGAAGAAAGCCACTATCCATCCATCCATCCAAAGAAACACTCCATATATCCATTGCAAAATTCCTCTCTCAAAATATTCATTGCAAACTAGGACTATGGCTATGCAAAAAGAAAAGAAAAAAATGCTCAAAAAAAAAAAGAGCAAGCAAAAGATAGCCATAGCCTAGAAACTCTAAAAGAGAGAAGGAAAATTCAAAAAAGGAGTTATTTCTTCCCATCCACCATTCCTCCATTCTCCCACACACTTGCACATCTTGATCAAGATTGTTTGAATTGATGTTTTTCTTGGATCCGGTCTTTTGACATAGCAATATTATGTGAACATGAGTGCCTCATATATCCCTACCTTGAGCCCCACATAAAGCCTTATTTAGAAGTAGGTGATTATAGGCAACACTTTGCCTTGGTGAGGAATCATACACATATTGAGTGATCCGAGAGAATCATTTGAGGAACTTGGTTTTTATTTTCAAAATCTTTTGAAAACCTCCGGAATAACATAGCGGAATCTAGAGCAAGTGATTGGTGCCCTGCAATTGTTCTATCTCTCAACCGCCCAAGACAATGAGGTGTAAAAGCCCCATGGATCGAGGTAAATGGGTAAGTTATGTGCCAACATATTTAATTCTAGGAAGAGTACTTTGTTGTGCGCATAGTATTATTGAGGAGTAGGACATTGTAGCAACTCCTGATCAACAACTTAAGTTTATCTTTGCTTCGGGACGAGCAAAGGGTAAGCTTGGGGGAGTTTGTTGACGGCTGTTAAGTACCATTTTCAACCGTCAACTATACTCAAATAAAGGAGAATTTGGCATTTCATACACGCATGCTTTATCACAATAATATAGTTCCACTTGTACTTGGAGAACTTTGTGCATGCAGGAGGAAATGTGAAGGAAACACCTCAAAAGGCAAGAAAACACACTTTCGGCCAATCAGGAGCAAGCACACGGATTAAGGAGCCCACCTTCAGCACTTAACCGACGTAACTCCCTGTAATACCGCGCAAACCGACGTCAGGGCCCACAGGACAGCCACCTGGAGAAAGCACAGGCCAGGAGCGGCCACCCCCAGGTCGGCCGACCCGGTCAGGTCGGGCGACCTGGCCTGGCGCCCTCTCCGCCTGGCCTTCCACGTGTAGGCTCCAGAGGACTCCCTGATGGCGGTTTGGGGGGATTCCGTGGCGGTTACTCCTCTGAAACCGACGTTAGGAGGCTATAAATAGAGGGTGAGGGCCTTCACTCCAACACACACCACAAGAAGCATTTCTCTCTTGCTAGTAGTAGTTCTTGGAGTTTTAGTGGAGTTAGGCTGAGTCTAGAGCTCTCTAGTCCCAAGTCTTCACTTGGAATTGGTATGGCTCTTGTATCTTTTCCCTTTTGTAAGACTTTGCTCTTATCAATATATGTATTTTTTCTATATAGTTGTGCTTGGGTCATGAGTTTCTTGTTTGATATTGTGATCCATATATGTGATAGTATAGTCTACTTGTGTGATAGTAGTTTATATTTATTATACTACTATTGTCATGCTAGTTATATACCGTCACTATAGTCTAGTTTATATGTTATAGTCTCTATGCTTAGTTTAGCTGATAAAGTATAGCATGGGTTTGGTGATCGTATTCGTACGGTAGCTCTGCCTCGTTAATAGTAATCGCGGAGGGGCAGAGTGCTCTTTGGTCATGCAAGTATGGTACTTGGGTGACTGATTTGCATCAATTATTCGTTAGTCTACTGGTTCGTTGAGGTAGGCGGCAGGTGGTGACAGCCCTGTCCGTCCTTTGAAATCCCCCCCGCTAGGCTAGTGCGTAGGCTCTTGGTGTGACATCCCAAGCCACAAAAATGTTGGTTAAGATAACACCATGTTAATTTGCTGCTTAATTCAAAATTTCAAATAAATAAAGTGTCAAAGAAAAAGGGGAATTAACTTGAATAGACATTCCACTAATTGTCCAAATAGTAGCTTTTCAAAAACCTGGCAAAAACTCAATGGAAGTGTGCCCATATTTTTGCATATTCCAGCAGGGCAGATCAAGAAAGAATTTTGGGGAATTTACTGGAATTTTTAATAAAGGTTAACCCCCCAAAAAAATTCCCTAAGTGCAGAAAAAGCACCTCTGTTCCAGGAATTTTAGTTAATTCTCCATAGGGAATCTCGACGGGGCCACAAAAGAAAAGTTGGCAAGTGGGATTTGCTGAACCCGCACAAAAATTTGCTAAGGATTTGCAGCAACGTAGTTGGAGAATTTAGCAAATTACCGAACACTGTTCTAGTAAATCGAGGTCAACCCCTCCCTGTCCTTGAGCCATTCTCCGATCGACACCGCCGTCCTCTCCCGCCGGCCACCGCGCGCTCTCTCTCTCCCTTGCCCATTCCGGCCACTGCTCCGCCTGCCAGCGCTGTGCCACCGGCGCCGCCTTGAAGGCGACCACCGTCGAGCCAACCGCCTGCTGCCAGCTCGCCCCCGCTCTCTCCCCCCCCTTTTCCCGGTTATAAGCGCCCGGCGGCAAGAGCCCCTCCCCGCGCTCCCGGCAAGTAACCGCCCCCCCCCACACCTTCCTCTACCCTCTCGCCCCACTCCAGAGGCTCCCGGCCCCTACATCTCCATCGCCGACGAAAGCAGCGGCGGGATTTCGAGCCGCGCCTCTGTTTTCGGCCGCCATGATCGCCACCCCGTCGAGCTACGCCTAGGCCGCCTCCCGTCCGCTCCTACCTCCTCAAATCGTTGCGCAAGGGTCTCCCCTGGCAGTTCCCTAACCCGCTCCCCCTCTGCCGCAGGGACCTCGCCGGAATCGATAAAGGAAGTAGCCGCCGCCGTCGGATTCTTCCCCACCCCGCCGACGAGACCCCCCTTCCGGCCCTCCCCGTCGCCTAGCTCCCCCACGCCGTCAATCTCCACACCGAGGTGATGCTCTCCCTCCACTCCCCGACCCTTCTCGCTCGCCGTGCTCGCCGCGCAACGCCGCCGTACCCCGCCTCTGCTCCGCCGCTCGTCGCCGGCCGTCTCCGGCGCTTTCCGCGGGGTACCCACCGGACCCACGAGGTCGCCGTGAGGTGCTGAGCATGTGGGCACACGAGGTTGGCCGGGCCGCGCTGCTGATTTGGCCGCTGGCCCGGCTCGCCGGCACCGGCCACCGCGCGCGCGCGCGCGCCCGCGAGGGTTTGAAATCGCTGGGTGGCAGTTCTGTAAATTGCCCCCAACTTTGCTAAAAAACTTCAAAAATTCATAACTCAAAAAATAAAAGTCCAATGAGCATGAAACCAATTTTGCTGGATTCCTAAAATCTTCCTCTACCAGAAAAACAAGATGAGATCCAAGGTTATGCAGTAGGTTAGTAGAATTAAATCACCAAAGTTAGAACCTTGCTAAGAGTATTAAATTAATAATTCAAAATCTACAACTGATAAAATCATGGGATTTGGTCAGTAAGCACTTCATGTCATTCCTAAACTTTCTGCTAAAGCACATTTCCATCTTTTATGCAAATTTTAGTGTTATTGCATAATCCCCATTTTTTTAGTAAATAAATTTCTATAAATGCTTGGGTAGGATTTTAATTCTGAAATTTTGCATTCCTACTCTTTGAGCATTTCTACATAAGTATAAAATCTCCATGAAAAATGTTTGGGCACCATCAGTGTGCTTTTGGCTGTTAAAGTCACTCATTCCTAATTAACTTAAGAATTTCAATATAATTGTTGCCTAATATATGCATATGGTTCTTATTAGTGGTAAATCCATCCTTGGGACAGCCCATGCAACAAGTTAATCTTGACTTACAGTGAAGTTATGATTTTCTTTTGCATAATAATGATTCACAATTAATGTATATATCTAGATTAGTCAGGGCTACAATTAAAAGTGAACATGTAAAACTCTAGGAGGTTGCAATTAACCTTGCAAAATAAAAATTTCTATGTTCTCTTGCATAGGTAGTTTAATTGGGGAATGAGCCCTGGGTAAGTGGGAAGTCAAGGAGCCTTGCATGTTTGCTAAGTGGGCCTCGATGGCATACTCGTAATTGGATATAGGTGATATGCTCATTTATTACCATGCCTCCCATTTCCCTAATTAGAAGTTTGTCCCCTGAAAGTTAATAATTGCCAGAGTGTGGTACAAACATGTCATCTCATGCATGAGCATCATTCCATCAAATCCTATTTATTGAGGAAGTGTCATGCATCATCGTCCAACTCCTGACCATGCATTGCACTGCATTGACTAGGGAACGAGACTGGGAGCAAGGACGTGACAAGCAACCCTGAGGAGCCCGAAGTGGAGCTAAACCCCGCCAAGAACTTTAGCTACAATCACTCCCAAGGCAAGCCCCGGTGCACACCTACTGATTTACGAGTCCTTTTATTTTGCCACCATAGAGGGATATTGTATTGTGCATTAGGTATAGGGCTTGGATGGAAACCCACTTGCATACACAAACTGTGACCTATACTTAGTTACGTCAGTAAGCCTTTCGTTAGCAACTGCTAGGCTTAAATTAGTGGAGTCAACGGTAGGCTATGGGATCACTTGATTCAATCATGATCCACGTGAAGAATAAAATTGGTTAAAATTTGGGAACCTACCGTTGCAACCACGCGGACAAGTATTGAACAGTACCAAGTGCATACCTCTATATGGGAATTGGTAAACCTAGTAACTTGGGCGCCGTATTGTTGGACGGTATTACTCATCGATCCAGAGGTGATGTGAATGGCACGGTGGATGCACGGGTCGAGGACCGCTGGAGAGTGCACGGGTTAAGCCTCGGATACAAAGTACTGTATCGCGGGGAGGACGTGTACTCGGGATCGATGGCCCCGGATCGACTTTATCGCAACCTCGTGAACGGTGGCCATACGTGTTCTTAAATGATGCGTATGTCGTGCATTTGGGTTATTCTCCTGCAGGATGTAAATCAATTCGAATTGCCGTCCCTCGCGGTCATGAGTACCTCTTGTTTCAAGCAGTGGCAATGATACTTTAAGTAGAGAAGTTTGTTTAGGATGCCGAGATTTATTTACTCTATGGATACGAATTGCTATGTTGTATTGCTCTTTATAATTGTACAAGTCTTAGCAGCTAGCTAGGTTCCACTACAGTCCCTCTTCTGCAACAAGCATAGAATTAATAGGTGCTTTTATGCATACTAGGAATAAGCAGCGTAGCATAGAATTAATAGGTGCTTTTATGCAATTATCAAATAAACCCGGTCTGCCCCCTGCATACTAGGAGTCGGTTTTAGTAAACCCCTTTTGGACGGGTAAGTCTTGCGGAGTATGCTAGATACTCAGGCTTTGCGATTATGTGGTTTTTCAGGTTTGCCTCAAGCGACTTATTGCGATTGCTGTAACAAAATTGTGTGGGAAGGCGAGGAGCCCCAGAATTGGACCATTGAATGGGTCCCCGGCTCCCCTAATCAAGACGAGTGAGCCACTACCCTAGGGCCGGCGTGGCTTGCTTAGGCTTGGCGGAGTGTTTGTCGTATCTCCCACCTCCGCATAATTATGAAATATGAACCAAGAACATATGTATAATAATGTAACTAAATTTGCTTCCGCCATGACTCTTGAGCTGTAATATTATACCCTTAATGCTGTATCTCTGTAAATGATGGATGTCCTGTGTGAATGCTATGTATGGTTACTTTGTTAACCATCTCCCGAGGCGATCCTGTACGGCACACTCTATACTTCGGTATAGGGTTGTGACAGCTGGTATCAGAGCCGACTCGGGATAAGCATCACACCGATGAACATTTTAAAAGACCTAAACAACCCGTTTTACGCCGCACGGTGAGGTACGAGCTAGTAGTGCCCATATAAGGACTTTATTAGTAGATGGCAAAGCTAACCCTGGGTTATGTTTGTTAAGTTACTCGTCTCTACGGATTCTTCCCCGAAGGTATGTGTCTATGCGCGGATCGGTTGCGCAAGAAACACCGAACGCCTTCCGGGTGGGCAAAGACCTGGACTTTGTTTGACGCGCGGACCGATTGCGCTTAAATATCGGCTGCCTTCCGGGTGGGCAAATACCTGGACATAACTGTCATTGTTGTTTTGGCTTGTTTCTTTTGGATTTGATGTATTGTTTCTGAAATGGATCTATTGCAGGTATACTAACCATGGGTAGATCGCTTAGAAACGTGCGAGAAGTGTGCGTGCCATCGGACGGATCGATCTATATATTCGGTCAAGGTTTTCCTTTGTGAGGACGTAGGAAATCGGCATATTGAGCATTTGGCATTCATGCATACCACATGCATTTATCTTTACCAAATTATGTAAAAGGTCACAAATATCACAAACATGTGAAATAATCAAACTCCGGGCGACTGCGAATCCCTATGGCGCTTAAAACGAAAGTTCGAATTTAATTGGGACGAACTCTGCCAGGAAAGTCAGTCCCACAAAAATGAGCATAACTTCCTCGATTTTAATCCGACAAAGGCGAATAAGTATCCGTTGGAAAGCTAATGTTTTCCCCTACGAGTTTGGTATAGTGGGTTTGTCTCAGAAAAATCTGTAAATGGGTCGGATTTTGCAAAAACAGCAAGCTTTTCGGAAAGTTCAGCAGCAGTCTCATTTCTGTCCTCTGTTTTTGGATGATCATAACTCTCGGAGATGTTATCGGTTAAGGATGTGGGAGCATGCGTTGGAAAGGTACTGAACTCCTCTACAATTAACAAAAAGGGGTCAAAAGGTTAAATTGTACAGAAGCGACGTGTTTTTGCTCATCCCTGCAAGTTACCCTGTCAATCGTAGAACTGCATAGTTCTCCGTCCCACGGGTTGGACACCTTACGTTTTTTTTTCCCTTATCCGTCAATCCTTATGCCACTTTGGGCATGTATGCCTAAAGGGATATTAAGTTTTGACTCATCCTCGCAAAACTTATTCCGACAGATGGTGGACGACAAGCTCCCGAAGAACTACGAGCCCCTTCCCGCACGCGTTCTCGAGTTGGAACGAGAGCGTGAGGCGCTGCAGCTCGCACTTGCCGCCCGAGACGCCCAGCTCGCCACTCGCGATGCGGAGATCGCGGTCCTCAGGGGCAAACTGCACACTAGCGAGTTGGAGCGGGCGGGCCTGTTCGAGCAGCTCCATGACGCTCAACTTATCATCGAGGGTGATGCTAGCGAGCAGTTGCAGGAGCAACTGAACCAGCGTAATGCCCAACTCACTGCTGCCCAAGAGGAGATCTACTCCCTTCATGGCCAGGTTGACGCCCTCTTGGAGGAGCGAAGCGAGCTCCAAGCTCAACGCGAAGAAGCCCAAGATGCGAGGGATGTCATGGAAGGGAACCTCAACGACGCACATGTCATCATCGCACAACAAGAACAACTTATTGGGCATCTCCAAGTTGCTAATGCCCAGCAGAACGCGGTTCTTAATGCCCAGCCACCCGTGCCACTCGCGGTGATTCCCCCAGACGACGCCGACTTGAGTGAGGACGGTGACTCCGGTGTTGACTATGAGGCGCCCCCTGGACCGGGCGACATGGAATGGGAGTCCGATGGTAGCAGACACGCCGAGTGACTGAGGGGTAGTAGGTCGTGTAGGGTGGAAGCTCGTGAAGACTTTGTGCTCGTATGTGGATAGTGCTAGTAGTGCCAGGTAGAGTTGTAACCGAAAGCTCTTCCAGACCACGTGCTATCACGAGGTAGTAAGGTAACATAAGGATTTCCATGTATTGGAAGACGCGTCGCATGTACCCATGGTTTGATCATAAGTATGTTGCCTATGTTGTTGAAACTAGTGGAATCCAAGTTACCACCCGTAATTTGCACCGTGCACTGTCAACAGTTCCGTTATGAGCAGTTAAAATGTTATTGTTGTCACTGAATTATAGGCTTATTACCATAATGTTGCAGGCGATAATCGGGCTAATATGCTTTACTCCTGTGACAGATGGTGCAAACTCGCCGTGGTGGAGAGAACCTCGGTGAGGCTCCCGGTGCCTCCAACGCGGGTAGAAACCAGCCGCCACCCAATGCTCCGCCCATGACGCCGATGGAGCAGCTCATCCACAATCAGAACGAGATGTTCCGCATGTTCATGGAGAACATGAATCGCCAAGGAGCTCCCGGACCACCACCGCCACAGCCCCGCGAATCGTCCTACAGCGACTTTTGGGCAACTCATCCGCCCACATTCGGCAAAGCTGGTGATCCGCTGGAAGCGGATAATTTCATTCGCACTCTAGAATCGAAGTTTGCTCTACTCCACTGCACCGACCACCAGAAGCCCCTCTTCGCAGCGCAGCAACTCCGCGGTTCCGCAAGTGCTTGGTGGGCAAGCTACACCACTGCTCTTGCCCCTGGCCACCAAGTCACTTGGCCGGAATTCTGCACCGCCTTTCGTGCACACCACATTCCGGCCGGTCTTATGAAGCGCAAGCTGCAAGAATTTCTCAACCTGAAGCAAGGCGCGGGAACTGTGCAAGAGTACGCACGGAAGTTCAACTACTTGGCTCAGTATGCGTCGTATCATGCCGACACGGACGAGAAGAAGAAAGATTGTTTCCGTTCGGGCCTTACCCCGAAGCTGCAAGACCGTCTGGCACAAGTTACCGCAGGGTCATTCAACGACCTAATAAGTGCCGCCATTGTGCAAGAAGATGCCATCCGTGCTAACCAGAAGGACAAGAAGAGGAAGCGTGCTATGGGAAGTTCGTCCGGATCCGCACTGCCCAAGTACAGGCTGGCAATCACCTCCCCGACGGGGCAGAAGTTCCGAGCTGCGCTACCGCCAGGAGGAGGGCCTCGTCCGACCTACTCGCAGCAGCACTTCCATTCCCGTGGAGGCAACCTGCAGCCCTCCGCTGGTCCCCGCCCCCCGCAGCAGACTAATCAAGTTGTGAAGCACAACACCCCGCAGCCATGCTACAACTGTGGCCGAACCGGCCACTTTGCCAAGGAGTGCCGCTTTCCGAAGCGCAACCAGGGAAACAACAACAACTCCAACCCCTCTGGAAACATCAACAACCACCCCAGCAATGGTAACAACCACGGCAACAATGGGAGTCGTCCCCAGTCTTCTGCCCTTACCCACAAGAATGGCCGAGTCAATTATACCACGGTCGAAGGAATTCAAGTCGGAGAGCCCGTTCTCGCGGGTACGTTCTCGATCAACCAACACGCTGCCATGGTTCTCTTTGATTCAGGAGCAACGCATGATTTTATTAGTCAAGCATGTGTGAATCATCTGAAAATCACCCCCACCACTACGGGAGCCCCATACATCATCACATCCCCCGGTGGGAAAATAAGAACTCACCTTGAGTTGAGAAAAGTGCCACTTAAGTTAGCAGGCAACGTGTACCCCGCTTCGTTAATCATCTTAGATGGTCAGGGTATTGACATAATTCTTGGTATGAGGTGGATGACTAAACATAGAGCCGTCTTACACATTGAATCCCAGGAGGTCCACTTGAACTCACCCCTCTATGGTCCGTCCATTCTTCGGTTGCCGAGTCCTAGATTGTCCATTCCTCAAGTGTGTCATGCTGAAGGGAAAAAGCTAGAGGATATTCCAGTGGTACGTGACTTCTCCGACGTGTTCCCAGATGAGTTACCAGGAATGCCTCCGGACAGAGATGTCGAGTTTAAGATTGAACTCCTACCCGGTACGGCGCCTATCTCTCGCAGGCCGTACAAGATGGCCCCTAATGAGTTAGCAGAATTAAAGGAACAGTTACAAGAGCTTATGGACAAGGGCTACATCCGACCGAGTTCATCTCCCTGGGGATGTCCCGCCCTCTTTGTAAAGAAGAAAGACCAGACCCTACGTCTGTGTGTCGACTACAGGCCCCTGAATGCTGTAACCATTAAGAACAAGTACCCTTTACCTCGAATTGATATTCTATTTGATCAGCTTGTTGGTGCTAAAGTTTTCTCCAAGATTGACCTCCGATCCGGTTACCACCAAATAAAGATCCGAACCGAAGACGTTCCAAAAACTGCCTTCTCCACACGTTATGGTCTTTTCGAGTATCTCGTCATGTCTTTTGGTCTCACTAATGCTCCAGCCCATTTCATGTATTTGATGAATTCCGTGTTCATGCCAGAGTTGGATAAGTTCGTGGTCGTGTTCATCGACGACATCCTTATATACTCCAAATCCGAGGAAGAACACGCCGAACACCTCCGCATTGTTCTGCAACGACTCCGAGATCACCAGCTTTACGCCAAATTCAGCAAGTGTGAATTTTGGCTAAAGCAAGTTCCATTGTTGGGTCATATCATCTCCGTAGAAGGGGTAGCCGTTGATCCTGCCAAGGTAGAAGACGTGTTGAATTGGAGAGCTCCGAAATCGGTCAGGCAAATTCGCAGCTTCCTTGGCCTTGCTGGATATTACCGGAAATTTATTCCCAAGTTCTCAAGCATTGCCAAGCCTATGACCAAGTTGCTGGAAAAGGATACGAAGTTTAAGTGGAGTAGTGCATGTGAAGAAGCCTTTCAATCACTTAAGAAGCACTTGACAACTGCTCCGGTTTTGGCTCAACCTGATATTACCAAACCATTCGACGTTTACTGTGATGCCTCCGGCACTGGGTTGGGTTGTGTGCTTATGCAAGAAGGCCGTGTCATTGCCTATGCCTCTCGACAGCTCCGAAAGCATGAGCAAAACTACCCCACTCACGATTTAGAATTGGCATCCGTAGTCCTGGCCTTAAAGATCTGGCGCCATTACCTGCTTGGTAACCTTGTCAACCTCTACACCGACCACAAAAGTCTCAAGTATATATTTACGTAGCAAGAACTGAATATGAGGCAACGGAGATGGTTAGAATTAATTAAGGATTATGAATTGGAGATTCATTATCACCCCGGGAAGGCCAACGTGGTTGCCGACGCCCTAAGTCGTCGGGACCAATGCAATCACGCAGTGGTTTGTTCCATGGGAGCGTGCCCGAATTCAGATTCAAGCGAACCAAGTCTTCGTATCATTCCATTTGGATAGTTGTATAATCTAGCTCTCATCCCTACCCTTCGCGAAGAAATTGCCGAGGCCCAGAAGGGAGACGAGGGGATGGAACGCATTCGACAAAAGATACTCCAAGGGGAAGCTACATTTTTCCAACAGGACGAAGATGGAGTGCTATGGTTCAACAATCGCCTGGTTGTCCCAAAGAAGGAGGAGTTAAGGAAGAAAATTTTGGATGAGGCTCACTTGTCCAAGTACTCCATACACCCCGGCAGCAACAAGATGTACCGTGGGTTAAGGGAAAAGTTTTGGTGGACGCGCATGAAAAGGGAAGTCGCTCGTTATGTTTCTGAATGCGATACGTGCCAGCGTGTGAAGGCCGACCACCTGAGGAAAGCCGGTCTTTTACACCCTTTAAAAATCCCCGCTTGGAAATGGGAGGATATTGCTATGGATTTTATTGACGGGTTACCCCTCACCCCCAAGAAACATGTTTCCATATGGGTTATCGTGGATAGGTTGACCAAGTCCGCTCACTTTATTCCAGTCCATACAACCTACCCTACCAAGAAGTATGCTGAACTCTACATCACAAGAATTCTATGTTTGCACGACGTGCCCAAGACTATTATCTCCGATCGAGGTCCCCAATTTATTGCTCGTTTTTGGGAGCAATTGCACGCTTGTCTCGGCACCACTCTCATCCGAAGTTCTGCTTATCACCCGCAGACCGATGGTCAAACCGAGAGGCTGAACCAATATTTAGAGGACATACTAAGAGCCTGTGTTTTGGACAATCGGGAGAATTGGGAAGATTGCCTTCCGTTCGCCGAATTCTCATACAACAATAGCTATCAGGAGAGCTCGGGAATGTCCCCGTTTGAGGCCTTGTACGGCCACTCATGCCGAACGCCGCTGAATTGGTCCGAATCAGGGGAAAGAACTAATTTTGGTCCCGACCTCGTCATACAAGCCGAAGAAAAGGTGCGGCAGATTCAAGCTAACATGAAGGCAGCACAATCCCGTCAAATCAGCTATGCCAACAAAAGGAGACGCCCATTGGAGTTCGAGAAGGGGGACCATGTTTATCTACGAGTCTCTCCCAATAAGGGCGTATCTCGCTTTGGAATCAAGGGCAAATTAGCACCCCGCTACATCGGACCCTTTCCGATCATGGAGAAGCATAGCGCCGTTGCTTATCGATTGCAACTACCGGAAACTCTTGAGCGGGTGCACAACGTGTTCCACGTATCCCAACTAAAGAAGTGTTTGAAGCCTCCGATCGATGTAGTTATCTCCGACACCGAGCAATTGGAAGAAGACCTCTCCTACCCCGAATACCCCGTCCGAATCATTGATCAAAAGGACCGGGTAACGCGCCATCGCACCACCACCTTCTACAAGGTGCAATGGAGCAACCATACCGAGGATGAAGCCACCTGGGAGCAAGAGGAGTTTCTGAAAACCAACTTCCCTGAGTTCCTGACCTCGCAGATCCGGTAAACAACCGCGTTCTCTCTCTCTTGTGTTCAACCAGTAACAAATCTCGGGGCGAGATTTCGTTTAAGGGGGGGAGTGCTGTGACATCCCAAGCCACAAAAATGTTGGTTAAGATAACACCATGTTAATTTGCTGCTTAATTCAAAATTTCAAATAAATAAAGTGTCAAAGAAAAAGGGGAATTAACTTGAATAGAAATTCCACTAATTGGCCAAATAGTAGCTTTTCAAAAACCTGGCAAAAACTCAATGGAAGTGTGCCCATATTTTTGCATATTCCAGCAGGGCAGATCAAGAAAGAATTTTGGGGAATTTACTCGAATTTTTAATAAAGGTTAACCCCCCAAAAAAATTCCCTAAGTGCAGAAAAAGCACCTCTGTTCCAGGAATTTTAGTTAATTCTCCAGAGGGAATCTCGACGGGGCCACAAAAGAAAAGTTGGCAAGTGGGATTTGCTGAACCCGCACAAAAATTTGCTAAGGATTTGCAGCAACGTAGTTGGAGAATTTAGCAAATTACCGAACACTATTCTAGTCAATCGAGGTCAACCCCTCCCTGTCCTTGAGCCATTCTCCGATCGACACCGCCGTCCTCTCCCGCCGGCCACCGCGCGCTCTCTCTCTCCCTTGCCCATTCCGGCCACTGCTCCGCCTGCCAGCGCTGTGCCACCGGCGCCGCCTTGAAGGCGACCACCGTCGAGCGAACCGCCTGCTGCCAGCTCGCCCCCGCTCTCTCCCCCCCCTTTTCCCGGTTATAAGCGCCCGGCGGCAAGAGCCCCTCCCCGCGCTCCCGGCAAGTAACCGCCCCCCCCCCCACACCTTCCTCTACCCTCTCGCCCCACTCCAGAGGCTCCCGGCCCCTACATCTCCATCGCCGACGAAAGCAGCGGCGGGATTTCGAGCCGCGCCTCTGTTTTCGGCCGCCATGATCGCCACCCCGTCGAGCTACGCCTAGGCAGCCTCCCGTCCGCTCCTACCTCCTCAAATCGTTGCGCAAGGGTCTCCCCTGGCAGTTCCCTAACCCGCTCCCCCTCTGCCGCAGGGACCTCACCGGAATCGATAAAGGAAGTAGCCGCCGCCGTCGGATTCTTCCCCACCCCGCCGACGAGACCCCCCTTCCGGCCCTCCCCGTCGTCTAGCTCCCCCACGCCGTCAATCTCCGCACCGAGGTGATGCTCTCCCTCCACTCCCCGACCCTTCTCGCTCGCCGTGCTCGCCGCGCAACGCCGCCGTACCCCGCCTCTGCTCCGCCGCTCGTCGCCGGCCGTCTCCGGCGCTTTCCGCGGGGTACCCACCGGACCCACGAGGTCGCCGTGAGGTGCTGAGCATGTGGGCACACGAGGTTGGCCGGGCCGCGCTGCTGATTTGGCCGCTGGCCGGGCTCGCTGTTGACTTTTGCTAAGCCATATTAATAAATCATTCTCGGGACGGGGCCAGAAACGGTTCACTAATATGTCCCAGAGTCAAGTAGGTAAAATCCGCAAGCGCACGGAGAATACCGCTGTAGCATTTCACCCGGAAGTATTCAGGGTATCGTATTTGTTTATCCCAAAGGAAGGGTATGATCAAGAAGCGTTACTAACATATAAGATCATGTTAACAATTAGCAAGGATATCTAACCAAGACAGGCGGGTACATAATAATAACCGGGTAGTGTGACACACACAGAAGATTCCTACTAAATAAATAAAGTCTAGTGGAGGAAAGACTAGGCTAAGCTACTCCTACTATACATTCCTATACAGTTGCATAGCCTAAGTAGAATACATACAGACCCACACTCAGGTTCAGCAGTCAATAGTATAGCACTTCAGACACGGACTTACCCCTGCATCCACAGGCGACTTCCGCCAAGAGCCTACGCACTAGCCTAGCGGGGAGGATTTCAAAGGACGGACAGGGCTGTCACCACCTGCCGCCTACCTCAACGAACCAGTAGACTAACGAATAATTGATGCAAATCAGTCACCCAAGTACCATACTTGCATGACCAAAGAGCACTCTGCCCCTCCGCGATTACTATTGACGAGGCAGAGCTACCGTACGAATACGATCACCAAACCCATGCTATACTTTATCAGCTAAAACTAAGCATAGAGACTATAACATATAAACTAGACTATAGTGATGGTATATAACTAGCATGACAATAGTAGTATAATAAATATAAACTACTATCACACAAGTAGACTATACTATCACATATATGGATCACAATATCAAACAAGAAACTCATGACCAAGCACAACTATATAGAAAAGATATATATATTGATAAGAGCAAAGTCTTACAAAAGGGAAAAGATACAAGAGCCATACCAATTCCAAGTGAAGACTTGGGACTAGAGAGCTCTAGACTCAGCCTAACTCCACTAAAACTCCAAGAACTACTACTAGGAAGAGAGAAATGCTTCTTGTGGTGTGTGTTGAGTGTGAACGCACACCCTCCTATTTATAGCCTCAATAGGTCGGCAAGGGAGCGTAACCGCCACGGAAGGCATCTCAAACCGTCATCAGGAGTCGCGGAGGAGCCAACACGTGGAAGCCCAGGCGGAGAGGGCGCCCGGCTGGGTCGGCCGACCAGACCAGGTCGGCCGACCTGGGGGTGGCCCCTCCTGGCCTGTGCTTTCTCCAGGTGGCTGTCCTGTGGGCCCTGACGTCGGTTTGCGCGGTATTACAGGGAGTTACATCGGTTAAGTGCTGAAAATGGGCCCTTCAATCCGTGTGACGTCCGTGTGGCACTCTCTGATTGGTCGAAAGTGTGTTTTCTTGCCTTTTGAGGTGTTTCCTTCATATTTCCTCCTGCATGCACAAAGTTCTCCAAGTACAAGTGGAACTATATTATTGTGCTAAAGCATGCGTGTATGAAATGCCAAATTCTCCTTTATTTGAGTATAGTTGACGGTTGAAAATGGTACTTAACAGCCGTCAACACTCGCCGGCACCGGCCACCGCGCGCGCGCGCGCGCGCCTGCGAGGGTTTGAAATCGCTGGGTGGCAGTTCTGTAAATTGCCCCCAACTTTGCTAAAAAACTTCAAAAATTCATAACTCAAAAAATAAAAGTCCAATGAGCATGAAACCAATTTTGCTGGATTCCTAAAATCTTCCTCTACCAGAAAAACAAGATGAGATCCAAGGTTATGCAGTAGGTTAGTAGAATTAAATCACCAAAGTTAGAACCTTGCTAAGAGTATTAAATTAATAATTCAAAATCTACAACTGATAAAATCATGGGATTTGGTCAGTAAGCACTTCATGTCATTCCTAAACTTTCTGCTAAAGCACATTTCCATCTTTTATGCAAATTTTAGTGTTATTGCATAATCCCCATTTTTTTTAGTAAATAAATTTCTATAAATGCTTGGGTAGGATTTTAATTCTGAAATTTTGCATTCCTACTCTTTGAGCATTTCTACATAAGTATAAAATCTCCATGAAAAATGTTTGGGCACCATCAGTGTGCTTTTGGCTGTTAAAGTCACTCATTCCTAATTAACTTAAGAATTTCAATATAATTGTTGCCTAATATATGCATATGGTTCTTATTAGTGGTAAATCCATCCTTGGGACAGCCCATGCAACAAGTTAATCTTGACTTACAGTGAAGTTATGATTTTCTTTTGCATAATAATGATTCACAATTAATGTATATATCTAGATTAGTCAGGGCTACAATTAAAAGTGAACATGTAAAACTCTAGGAGGTTGCAATTAACCTTGCAAAATAAAAATTTCTATGTTCTCTTGCATAGGTAGTTTAATTGGGGAATGAGCCCTGGGTAAGTGGGAAGTCAAGGAGCCTTGCATGTTTGCTAAGTGGGCCTCGATGGCATACTCGTAATTGGATATAGGTGATATGCTCATTTATTACCATGCCTCCCATTTCCCTAATTAGAAGTTTGTCCCCTGAAAGTTAATAATTGCCAGAGTGTGGTACAAACATGTCATCTCATGCATGAGCATCATTCCATCAAATCCTATTTATTGAGGAAGTGTCATGCATCATCGTCCAACTCCTGACCATGCATTGCACTGCATTGACTAGGGAACGAGACTGGGAGCAAGGACGTGACAAGCAACCCTGAGGAGCCCGAAGTGGAGCTAAACCCCGCCAAGAACTTTAGCTACAATCACTCCCAAGGCAAGCCCCGGTGCACACCTACTGATTTACGAGTCCTTTTATTTTGCCACCATAGAGGGATATTGTATTGTGCATTAGGTATAGGGCTTGGATGGAAACCCACTTGCATACACAAACTGTGACCTATACTTAGTTACGTCAGTAAGCCTTTCGTTAGCAACTGCTAGGCTTAAATTAGTGGAGTCAACGGTAGGCTATGGGATCACTTGATTCAATCATGATCCACGTGAAGAATAAAATTGGTTAAAATTTGGGAACCTACCGTTGCAACCACGCGGACAAGTATTGAACAGTACCAAGTGCATACCTCTATATGGGAATTGGTAAACCTAGTAACTTGGGCGCCGTATTGTTGGACGGTATTACTCATCGATCCAGAGGTGATGTGAATGGCACGGTGGATGCACGGGTCGAGGACCGCTGGAGAGTGCACGGGTTAAGCCTCGGATACAAAGTACTGTATCGCGGGGAGGACGTGTACTCGGGATCGATGGCCCCGGATCGACTTTATCGCAACCTCGTGAACGGTGGCCATACGTGTTCTTAAATGATGCGTATGTCGTGCATTTGGGTTATTCTCCTGCAGGATGTAAATCAATTCGAATTGCCGTCCCTCGCGGTCATGAGTACCTCTTGTTTCAAGCAGTGGCAATGATACTTTAAGTAGAGAAGTTTGTTTAGGATGCCGAGATTTATTTACTCTATGGATACGAATTGCTATGTTGTATTGCTCTTTATAATTGTACAAGTCTTAGCAGCTAGCTAGGTTCCACTACAGTCCCTCTTCTGCAACAAGCATAGAATTAATAGGTGCTTTTATGCATACTAGGAATAAGCAGCGTAGCATAGAATTAATAGGTGCTTTTATGCAATTATCAAATAAACCCGGTCTGCCCCCTGCATACTAGGAGTCGGTTTTAGTAAACCCCTTTTGGACGGGTAAGTCTTGCGGAGTATGCTAGATACTCAGGCTTTGCGATTATGTGGTTTTTCAGGTTTGCCTCAAGCGACTTATTGCGATTGCTGTAACAAAATTGTGTGGGAAGGCGAGGAGCCCCAGAATTGGACCATTGAATGGGTCCCCGGCTCCCCTAATCAAGACGAGTGAGCCACTACCCTAGGGCCGGCGTGGCTTGCTTAGGCTTGGCGGAGTGTTTGTCGTATCTCCCACCTCCGCATAATTATGAAATATGAACCAAGAACATATGTATAATAATGTAACTAAATTTGCTTCCGCCATGACTCTTGAGCTGTAATATTATACCCTTAATGTTGTATCTCTGTAAATGATGGATGTCCTGTGTGAATGCTATGTATGGTTACTTCGTTAACCATCTCCCGAGGCGATCCTGTACGGCACACTCTATACTTCGGTATAGGGTTGTGACACTTGGCGGAAGTCGCTTGTGGATGCAGGGGTAAGTCCGTGCCTGAAGTGCTATACTATTGACTGCTGAACCTGAGTGTGGGTCTGTATGTATTCTACTTAGGCTATGCAACTGTATTGGAATGTATAGTAGGAGTAGCTTAGCCTAGTCTTTCCTCCACTAGACTTTATTTATTTAGTAGGAATCTTCTGTGTGTGTCACACTACCCGGTTATTATCATGTACCCACCTGTCTTGGTTAGATATCCTTGCTAATTGTTAACATGATCTTATATGTTAGTAACGCTTCTTGATCATAACCTTCCTTTGGGATAAACAAATACGATACCCTGAATACTTCCGGGTGAAATGCTACAGCGGTATTCTCCGTGCGCTTGCGGATTTTACCTACTTGACTCTGGGACATATTAGTGAACCGTTTCTGGCCCCGTGCCGGGAATGATTTATTAATATGGCTTAGCAAAAGTCAACAAGCATTTCTGTCTGGCAACTTGTTCTTCCATCCCGATCCCATTTCCTCCACTGTTTTCTGCAGGATGTTCTTGATTTGCTTGTTCGAGGTCTCTGCCTGACCGCTGGTCTGGGGGTGGTATGGAGTAGCAATGTTGTGGTCGGAACCGAGTTCCCTCAGGAAGTGTCGGAATCCTTTGTCCGTGAAGTGTGAACCTCCATCACTAATCACCATCCTTGGTACCCCAAAGCGTGGGAAAATGATCTCATAGAACATCTTCCGTGCGCTCTTTGCATCTGCAGCTCTGCATGGCAATGCTTCAACCCACTTTGACACGTAGTCGACTGCCACCAGGATATACTCGCAATCATAGGCTATCTCCTAAGCAGTTTGTTGACGGCTGTTAAGTACCATTTTCAACCGTCAACTATACTCAAATAAAGGAGAATTTGGCATTTCATACACGCATGCTTTATCACAATAATATAGTTCCACTTGTACTTGGAGAACTTTGTGCATGCAGGAGGAAATGTGAAGGAAACACCTCAAAAGGCAAGAAAACACACTTTCGGCCAATCAGGAGCAAGCACACGGATTAAGGAGCCCACCTTCAGCAGTTAACCGACGTAACTCCCTGTAATACCGCGCAAACCGACGTCAGGGCCCACAGGACAGCCACCTGTAGAAAGCACAGGCCAGGAGGGGCCACCCCCAGGTCGGCCGACCCGATCAGGTCGGGCGACCTGGCCTGGCGCCCTCTCCGCCTGGCCTTCCACGTGTAGGCTCCAGAGGACTCCCTGATGGCCGTTTGGGGGGATTCCGTGGCGGTTACTCCTCTGAAACCGACCTATTGAGGCTATAAATAGGAGGGTGTGCCTTCACACTCCTTTGGCTGTATCCTTTTGTCGTGCCATTTCTTGGTCTTTTCTTTATAGATCCTGGCACTGTGATACGCCTTTTCTCTCCATTCCTCCAGCTCAGAAATTTGCTTCATCCTGTGCCTTCCTACTTCTTTGGAATCCATATTCCACTTCTTTATTGCCCAGTATGCCTTGTGTTCCAGTTCTACCGGCAGATGGCAAGTCTTGCCGTAGACCAGCTAGAATGGAGACATGCCTATGGGGGTCTTGTATGCAGTGCGATATGCCCATAGTGCATCTGGCAACTTGTTCTTCCATCCCGATCCCATTTCCTCCACTGTTTTCTGCAGGATGTTCTTGATTTGCTTGTTCGAGGTCTCTGCCTGACCGCTGGTCTGGGGGTGGTATGGAGTAGCAATGTTGTGGTCGGAACCGAGTTCCCTCAGGAAGTGTCGGAATCCTTTGTCCGTGAAGTGTGAACCTCCATCACTAATCACCATCCTAGGTACCCCAAAGCGTGGGAAAATGATCTCATAGAACATCTTCCGTGCGCTCTTTGCATCTGCAGCTCTGCATGGCAATGCTTCAACCCACTTTGACACGTAGTCGACTGCCACCAGGATATACTCGCAATCATAGGACCTTGGGAAGGGTCCCATGAAGTCGATGCCCCAGACGTCGAAAAGTTCGACTTGCAGGTTGTATATCAAGGGCATCGCGTTGCGAGATGAGATTCCTCCATGCTTCTGGCATCTCCTGCACCTCCTGATGTACTCCTTGGTGTCCTCATACATCATCGGCCAATAGAAACCACTTTGCCAGATTTTTGCTTGCGTCCGGTACACGCCGTAGTGTCCTCCGTACGGAGCTGCATGGCACTTCTCAATTATCTGTGCACCTTCAATGGTGGGGATGCATCGCCGCAACAGACCATCAGCACAGACCCTGTAGAGGAATGGGTCGTCCCAAAGGTGTCGCCTACTTTCATAGGCCAGCTTCTTTCGGTTTTCCCCCGGCGGAACATACCCTGTAACCATGAAATTCACGATATCTGCATACCAGGGTGTGGAGTCCGCAACCTTTAACAGCATATCATCTCGTAGGAAGTCGTTGATTGGTAGTTCCTGCATGTTAGTGACTTGCATACGAGATAGATGATCTGCTACGGAATTCTCTACTCCTTTCTTATCTTTTATTTCAAGATCAAATTCTTGGAGTAAGAGGATCCATCTGATGAGCCTTGGTTTAGCATCTTTTTTAGTGAGCAGGTACTTTAGTGCAGCATGATCAGTGTAAACAATTACCTTTGCTCCAACTAAATAAGATCTAAACTTATCGATAGCAAAAACCACAGCCAGGAGCTCCTTTTCTGTGGTAGCGTAGTTGAGCTGTGCTCCTGTCAAGGTTTTGCTAGCGTAGGCTATTGCGTGATGCTTCTTGTCCTTAGATTGGCCGAGAACGGCCCCTACGGCATAGTCACTAGCATCGCACATGATTTCAAAGGGCAGCTTCCAATCAGGGGGTTGGATGATGGGAGCTGAGATGAGTGCATTTTTCAAGAGATGAAAAGATTTCAAGCACTCATCATCAAAGTCAAAAGGCGCATCCTTAGCTAAGAGGTTGGTGAGGGGTCTAGCGATTTTCAAAAAGTCTTTGATGAATCGTCGATAGAACCCAGCATGCCCCAAAAAGCTACGAATACCCTTGACGTTGATCGGAGGTGGAAGTTGCTCGATAACTTCTATTTTCGCCTTATCCACCTCGATCCCTCTCTCGGACACTAAGTGCCCTAGCACTATGCCTTCTCGGACCATAAAGTGACACTTTTCCCAATTAAGTACCAGGTCCTTTTCTTGGCATCGAGTCAAGACCCTGTCCAAGTTCTCGAGACAGTGATCGAAGGTCTTCCCATAGACTGAGAAGTCATCCATGAAGACTTTCATGATTTCCTCGATCATGTCCGAGAATATGGACATCATACACCGTTGGAAAGAGGCGGGTGCATTACACAACCCAAAAGACATCCTACGGTGGGCATACGTTCCATACGGGCACGTGAAGGTGGTCTTACTCTGATCATCGGGATGGATAGGAATCTGATGATAACCAGAATACCCATCAAGGAAACAGAAGAAGGAATGGTTTGCCAACCGCTCTAACATCTCATCGATGAAGGGCAGCGGGAAATGATCCTTCTTTGTTGCCTTGTTGAGTTTTCTGTAATCGATACACATCCTCCATCCCGTGACGGTACGTTGGGGAATAAGCTCGTTCTTATCATTCTTAACGACCGTCATACCTCCCTTCTTCGGCACTACTTGTACCGGGCTCACCCACTCACTATGAGGTACGGGATATATGATCCCTGAATGCAGAAGTTTTAGAACTTCCTTCTTCACAACCTCGCGCATAGCATTATTTAACCTCCTCTGAGGTTCCCTAGAAGGTGTACTCTTGGGGTCAAGAGGGATGCGATGGGTGCAGAGAGTGGGACTAATTCCCTTTAGGTCTTGGAGGGAGTACCCAAAGACAGAGTGATGTTTCTCTAAGACAGAGATCAGCTTCTTGGTTTCCTCCTCCGAAAGCTTATCACTAATGATGACAGGGGATTCCGTGTCACCATGTAGGAAAGCGTAGCGTAGGCCAGGGGGTAAGGTTTTTAACTCGATGGGAGGTCGAGTCGGTGGTTCATCTTCAGGAAGCTCGAGAGTTTCCTGTAGATCATCCTCCTCTTCTGTAAAAAGATCGGCGTCTTGGTCAAGGAGGGTATCAGGAGGGTCGAAAGGGGAAATCACTTTCACCTCTTCGGTTAGGTCCCTCTCATCAGGAAATTCAGCGATGGTGTTTCGCGAATGGGAGATTGGGATTGAGAGAGCCTTTCCTCCGATGTTGACACTGAGGTTACCGGATGAGGCTGCCGTAAAGAGTTTTTCTAAAGGAAGCCCGATGAGGACATCAAAGCTTGGGACCTCAAAGACATGAAAGTTCAAAAGGGCCTCAGCGTCTTTGTGTCGTATCGACACATTGTTTAGAATCCCGTAACCTTCTAGGATGGCTCCGGTAGGGCTTTTGAAGGTCTTTTGCGTAGGAAGCAGAGGTTCGTCTCCTAATACCTCAAAGGCAAAGGA
Source organism: Eleusine indica (assembly GCA_030378355.1). Lineage (NCBI taxonomy): Eukaryota > Viridiplantae > Streptophyta > Magnoliopsida > Poales > Poaceae > Eleusine > Eleusine indica. The sequence continues at coordinate 262,459 of JARKIM010000016.1, read as the reverse complement.
GTCGGAAACGATGTTTATTCCTACGGCGGGATTATACCAGACATCCACAGCTCTGCCTCTAACCATACAAGGAATGGTAGTAGAGGATGAGATAATCCGAACAAGTTCGGAACATTGCTCATTTTCTCGGGACCACTCATCACTCATGATGGCTGTTAGTTCTTTCACTGAGTCCCTAAGGAATTGTTCTTCTATAGGTTCAGGGGAAGGAACTGGTGTTTGAGGCTTTCGTTGGATGGCATACATCGAGGTGTTACCGAAATCTTTGAAAAGATCATCCTCGATGATGAAAGGGAATTCGGACGGCTGAATTTCTTCATCATCCGAATTTCCTGGTTCAGGAGGAGGCTCACTAGCTAAGTCTTGAGATGTGCAAGAAGCAGGGTCAGATTCGGCTAGCTGGAGAGTCTCCTGGCTCGGCGTAGCTTCTTCGCAGGGGGGTTTGGTGGGCTCAAGGAAAGAGGTATTTTCTAGAATGCGTTCTAGGATGGTTCTTCCTTCTGAGACCGTTTTGTGTATGAATGAACCTCCGGCGGCTATGTCGAGATATTGGGCAGATTCCTTGTCGAGACCCATCCGAAAATGCTGTAGCAGCATGGGATCGGGTATAGACAAGTCAGGACCGGATTTCACTAAAAGCGAGAACCTAGCCCAAGCTGTTCCTAAGGATTCTTTCTCGGCCTGCTCGAAGTTGAAGACCTCTCTACGGAGAGAAATGATTCGTGACATTGGGAAGAACGCAAGACAAAATTTGTCCCGGAGCTCTTTCCAGTCACCATTCGTGCTTTCTGCCGTGTGAGTATACCATTGCTTCGCCCTCTCTATAAGAGAAAAGGGAAACAATTTCCACTTGAGAGTCTCTTGTGTCATACCCCTGATTTGGATGCACGAGCACAATTGCTCAAATTCTCGCAGGTGATGGTGTGGGTTTTCGTTTTCTACCCCCGAGAAAGGTTGTGCCTGAACCATGGCTATAAAGCCTGGGCGGAGTTCGAAGCCATCAGAAAGGATTGGTTTTGAAGATGAAGGTGGCTTGTAGAACTCGGCCCTTGGAGCAGAGAAGGATTGGATAGAAGGTTGCTCCATGGTAGGGATAAGGAAAGAAATAAAAGAAAGATAAAAAGGGATACGAGGGTGACTAGGGTCCGCAGATAAAACAACAACCGTTCCCCGGCAACGGCGCCAGAAATGCTTGTTGGTTTTTCTTACGTCTACGAATAAATCCGCAAGCGCACGGAAGACCGATGTAGCACTTCACCCAGAGTATTCCAGGGTATCGAATCACGAGGAACGTGTGTGTCTATCGTTGGACTAAATCACCCAAGGACACAGAGATTGATTAAGACAGGCAGAGGACAGAGAGGATGTCCCAAGAGTCAGGTTCCTACGTTAACTAAGCTATGTTCTAGTTTGCTCGCGTTGGGCACGGACTTACCCCTGCATCCACAGGCGACTTCCGCCAAGAGCCTACGCACTAGCCTAGCGGGGAGGATTTCAGAGGACGGACAGAGCTGTCACCACCTGCCGCCTACCTCAACGAACCAGTAGACTAACGAATAATCAAAGGTAACCTCCTGCCTAGACACCACGTCTATGCGATCGATTACTACCTTAACCTTCTAGCAACAAATATTCAGGCTAAGGCACCCTAAGAACTTAGAGCGATGAACGAGCTCACAAGCTAGAACTATAACTTAATTAAAGTAAAAAGTAAACTGCAAGAGGGGAAATCTCGACACTTACTATGATTGGCAAATGTCGTCGAAGTACAAGCGTGGAGAAGGCGAAGACAAGCCCAAGCCTCCTCCGAACTCTACTCCACTCTCTTCCTAATCTAAGCACTAGCTAAGTAGCACTTGGCCTTTGCAAGAGGAGCACTAAATCTTCAATCTTGAGTGTGTGTTGGAGTGAAGGCCCTCACCCTCTATTTATAGCCTCCTAACGTCGGTTTCAGAGGAGTAACCGCCACGGAATCCCCCGAAACCGCCATCAGGGAGTCCTCTGGAGCCTACACGTGGAAGGCCAGGCGGAGAGGGCGCCAGGCCAGGTCGCCCGACCTGACCAGGTCGGCCGACCTGGGGGTGGCCCCTCCTGGCCTGTGCTTTCTCCAGGTGGCTGTCCTGTGGGCCCTGACATCGGTTTGCACGGTATTACAGGGAGTTACGTCGGTTAAGTGCTGAAGGTGGGCTCCTTAATCCGTGTGCTTGCTCCTGATTGGCCGGAAGTGTGCTTTCTCCTTGAATTTCCTTGAATTTTATTTAAACTCCATGGGTTGCTACCTGCATACACAAAGTCACCAAAACTTGTGGAAATAATTAGCAATAAATTCCTACCACTAAGGTGGTGATCAAATTGTGTGATTCTTGCGGGTAAACGACGGTCATATTTTGCATTTAAGGACCGTCAACAAACTCCCCCACACTTAGCCTTTGCTCGTCCTCGAGTAAAGGACTAAAGACTAAGGACTAAGTGATAATTCAAACCTTGATAAATCAAATCTAGCATGCAAATTATTCCAGGCATTACCTTGTATCTCCATGAGCTTTTGAAGTGTCTAGCATGCCTTCTTTGGATATTGATGAATGGAACGAATCTTGACTCCGAAAACTCAGCTCCTTCTGCTTATGTAACTCGGGTTTTCGAAAAGATTTTCACAATCAAAGAATAGTAGCCATACTCCTCAAATGATTCTCTCAGTCGCTCAAAGGTGTATTTTCCTCACCGAGGCATTGTGCCTTTCATGTCCTATCTCTAAATATGGTATATGTGGAGCTCAAGAATAGGATTGAAATGCTGGCATACTTATAATTCATATCTTGCTAAGTCAAAATTCGGATCCAAAGAGAAAAACAAGTCATGATTCATAAGTCAAGTCTGTGCACATTTATTTGGTAGATGGAAGATGGATACTCCTTTGAATATTCCCTCATTGAAATGAGATCATGGGCTATCTTTCTTTCTTTTCTTTTCTCTCTTTTTTTTTTTTGAATACTAGATAGCCCATAACTCTTTTTGCAACAAAATACGGAGGGAAGTATGTAGAACAGGAGTATTTTATTTTCATGGATGGTGGAGATGCTAACTTCCAGTGTAGAAGTTTTAGCATAGGGGTGGATGTGCACACAGACTTGATAAATGAAGCATAACAGGCATCTCAATTTGGGTCTCAAAATTTTGACAAGGCTCAATAAATTAATAAGTAGCACAAAAGAGCACAATCTTTGATAAGCAAAATTTGGCCTTGGTAGGATAAATTTTATCATTGAGGAGTTGGCTTTCAAATTTATCATTTTCAAAAGAAAATCCCAAGTTATAAGCACAAGAGTGAAGATTCATAAAGTCTATTCATATCACATAAATCAATAGTCCTAGGTAGCATGTTTTCCTAAAGATATAGTCATGGAAATTCAGGCAAACATTCTAGGAATAAGGAGCATGCAAGATGATAAATCAAAAAGAATGAATTATGGAGAAAATTCAGGTTTTTAGTATTTATTAATTTTTCCATATTCAAGGAGAAAATAAGCAGAGAGGCAGGGAGGAATGGGAAGTGGACGTGCAAACCAGAGTATGGACCAAGTGGGGGTCCGAGGGGAGCCAGGCCTGGGTCGGCCGACCTGGTCAGGTCGCCCGACCTGGGAGATGCTCCTCTGGTCCCCTGGTTCGTCGTGTCGCTTCGTGTCGCCCTGTGCAACGTATTTCTCCGGGTAGACCGTCCGTTTGCGCGTTCGTACTTCGCAAATCCTCCTCCACACTTGTTTCCTGACTTCTTTTTATTTGACACAAACAAAAAGGAAAAAGTGTGAAAGCAAAGGTGGACCCCACCGGCTTTATGGGCTCAGTGGGTTCCATTATTCAATTCTTTATTATAGGCGCATTACATTTTAATAAACGAAGAAAACTAAGCGCCTATTTTCCTAAACTATATGGGAGAGCCTATTCATTTGCCCTTATATAAGTCGGGCTCTCCCATGTGGCTACAAATGCGCTCCATCTTAGCGCATAAGCCACGGCGGAGGTCTTTCATACCCTCCTCGAGGCGTTGCACACGATCCTCAAGTTGAGCACGATCAACCAACTCCTCCGCCAACTTGTTGGCCAGCCTCTTATTCTCCGCCCGTAGGAGGAGAACGTCCTGCGCAAGCTTGGCCTTGGAGGGACCTGTCGGCTCGTCCCCGCTGTCCTGGTAGTGGCCGCCCTCCGCTGTGATTGGCGGGGGGTCGAGGAAGCGGCTGATGGTCTTCCGCGGGGAGGAGTCGATGGATTCCTCCATCTCCCGCTTGTCCTCTGAAGTGAGCTTGGGGAAGAGCACTTTCCCCTTGCCCCGTCCGGTGCGCGGTCCGGTGCTGGTGAACCGTCCCTTCCGCTCTGGCGACGTGGGGATGTAGTCCATCCGGTACTTGTACCCGAATGGCGACCCATCCCTGCCCCGTAGCGTCTCCACGAGGTGTTCCCTAGGCAGGAGAGCAGAGGGATCCCCGTTGAGCAGACGACGGGTGGGTGTCGTCTTGCGGGGCGCCAGAGCGCCCGTCGTCGGCCTCTTGATGTCGGGGGTAGGACGCCGTACAGGCGACGTTCCCCGCGTCTTCATGGTGCGTGCCGGGGTCGGCGAAAGTGCCCGCTGCGATGTGCGGGTGGCGGAAGGGCTGCGCCGTTCAGCAGACCGTGTACGGCCTGCCCTTCCCTCTTCGCGGCGCAGGGGAGGCTCAATGGCGAGAGGCTCAACGATCTCGGCAAGGGTGAGATCGAGGATGGTCGGGACAATTTGGTTAGCGGGGGTGATTTCCCCGCTAAGGGCAAGGGCGGAGCTGGTCAAGGAAGCCTGGGAAGTGCTCTTTTTGGCAGCCATGACGAAGTTGGGGGTTCTGGAAGAGGTTCACAGGAAGGTTTGGGATGAGAGAAAAGTATCGCTCCCCTCTGCTTAAAAGGAGAGTCCCCCGACGGTATATTCGCGATTCTCCGCGAGAATCCCTGATTAGGGCGAAGGGGGAAGTTGGGGGAACGCGTGAGAGAAAAACGGGAAGCGGCGGCGCCACCAGGGGGTCGGCCGACCTGGCCAGGTCGGCCGACCTGGTGGTGGGCCCCCTGGGGCTGCTGCTTCGTGGGCTGCCTAAGGGAGGTCCAAGGAGGGGGAAAGGTACGGCAATTTAATTTGATTCTAAGTTTAGGTGCCCGTAAAGGCTATGGGTAGGCCCGGAAGTCAATTAAATTGACTACGTCCTCCTCAACTCCTATACTTTTAATAGAATCGTAAAAGAGTTTAAGTCGATGGCCGTTTACCTTAAGCGCGTTCCCGTCCTCGTCCTGGAGTGTGACCGCTCCATGTGTCGCGACGTCGATGACGAGATATGGCCCAAGCCATTTGCTTCGCAGCTTCCCGTCGCCGAACAGCTTCACTCTTGAGTTGAAGAGTAGCACCTTGTCTCCAGGGTTGAACTCCTTTGGCTGTATCCTTTTGTCGTGCCATTTCTTGGTCTTTTCTTTATAGATCCTGGCACTGTGATACACCTTTTCTCTCCATTCAATACCCACACTCAAGATTGAAGATTTAGTGCTCCTCTTGCAAAGGCCAAGTGCTACTTAGCTAGTGCTTAGATTAGGAAGAGAGTGGAGTAGAGTTCGGAGGAGGCTTGGGCTTGTCTTCGCCTTCTCCACGCTTGTACTTCGACGACATTTGCCAATCATAGTAAGTGTCGAGATTTCCCCTCTTGCAGTTTACTTTTTACTTTAATTAAGTTATAGTTCTAGCTTGTGAGCTCGTTCATCGCTCTAAGTTCTTAGGGTGCCTTAGCCTGAATATTCGTTGCTAGAAGGTTAAGGTAGTAATCGATCGCATAGGCGTGGTGTCTAGGCAGGAGGTTACCTTTGATTATTCGTTAGTCTACTGGTTCGTTGAGGTAGGCGGCAGGTGGTGACAGCTCTGTCCGTCCTCTGAAATCCTCCCCGCTAGGCTAGTGCGTAGGCTCTTGGCGGAAGTCGCCTGTGGATGCAGGGGTAAGTCCGTGCCCAACGCGAGCAAACTAGAGCATAGCTTAGTTAACGTAGGAACCTGACTCTTGGGACATCCTCTCTGTCCTCTGCCTGTCTTAATCAATCTCTGTGTCCTTGGGTGATTTAGTCCAACGATAGACACACACGTTCCTCATGATTCGATACCCCGGAATACTCTGGGTGAAGTGCTACATCGGTCCGGGATTGCTTCATCCCCGTCGACTTCGTAGTGCTTGACATGGACGTCGGGAAGAGCACACCGCTCATCCTGGGACGCCCATTTCTCAGCACTGCGGATGCTCGCATCGATGTAGGAGCCGGAGAAATCCGCTTCCACATCAATGGCAAGGAGGAGAAGTTTGACTTTCGGCCACGGAAAGAACAGTGCAACATGATCCGTATCAAGTACGGGCCGAACCCAAGCAACATCAAGGAAGTGGAGGTCACTCCGCCAAAGAAGGACAGCCTCATCACATTCATGAAGAACTTCCTTGAGAAGGAAAAGGTTGCACAGCAACAACTGATGAAGGCAAGGAGGCAAAGGTCACACATTAAGCAACAGCCTCCGAAGTCCACAAGGCAGCAACCTCCGAGGTCTGCAAAGAAACAGGCCGTGAAGCCTGCAAAACGGCACACTTACCCTGTTTTCTGGCGCCGTTGCCGGGGAAGGCGTATGATTTAAGAAAAATTACTAATGTATATAGTAGTGTTGCAATTATTAAGGCTATCTTCTAAGCAGGATAACCTTGCTTTGTTTTCTGCATTTTGTATGAAAACAGGGTAGTGTATGACTGGTTTCGACTTGCCGACAAACTTCACTGAAGATCCTGAGTCACTCCTGAGAAGGACACGAGCTAGGCTCACCCCTCCTCGTAAGGAGACTCGGCCAATCGAACCTGTCATTCCCGCACCATCAAGCTCTGAGCAAATGGCCGACAAGACCCTCCGCGAGTTCTCCGCTCCCTCCGCTGCCAACATCCCTACGGGACCAGCTGGCAATGTGGGAGATGCGAACTTCGAGATCAAGACCGGTCTCATCACCATGGTGCAGGCTAGCCCATTCTGTGGGAAAGCCAATAAGGACGCTAGTGCTCATCTCCAGCAATTCCTGGAGATTTGCAACACGTTCAAAATGAAGGACGTCACCCCTGACGCTGTTCGCCTTCGACTGTTCCCGTTCTCTCTCCTTGGGAGAGCGATACAGTGGTTCTACGCAAACCCTAAAGCTGTGAACACTTGGGAGAAGTGTTCAGCTGCGTTCCTTGCAAAGTTCTTCCCGCTGGGCAAGGCCAATGCCCTCCGCGGAAGGATCTCAAGCTTCCAGCAGGAGTCGAAGGAGTCGATTCCTGAGGCATGGGAGAGGCTCCAGGAGTACATCCTAGCATGTCCCCACCACGGGATGGATGATTGGCTGATCATCCAAAACTTCTACAACGGGCTTACTCCGTCGGCCCGCGACCACCTCGACGCTGCTGCTGGTGGAGCCTTCTTCTCGCTCACTGTGAGCAAGGCAAAAGATTTGATCGAGAAGATGGTGTCCAACCAAGGTTGGAATGAAGAGCGCCTCCAACCTCGCCAGCGAGGCATGCACTCCGTCAAGGAGGTTGACATGCTCGCCGCCAAGATTGACCTTCTCATGAAGAAGATGGACGACCAAGCCAATGGAGAAGTGAAAGCCCTAGACACTCGTATGACTTGCGAGGTCTGTGGCAACACGGGACACTCGGGCAATGACTGCCCTGAGACCCGTGAGGACGCAATGTTCATGGGCAACAACAACAACAACGGCTACCGTCCACAAGGAGGTCAAAGTTGGGGTCCACCACGTCCCAACTACCAAGGAGGTAACTCTGGCAACTTCTCTGGTTTTAATTCCGGTTATAATCAGCCCTCCTTGAAAGATCTTGTGCTTGGTCAAGCTAAGGTTAATGATAACATCAGTAAAAAGCTTGCCACCACTGATAGGACTCTTGAGAGCATCCACACTAAGATAGAGGGTGTTTCCTCTACTCTCAAGAATCAGCTGAGCTTTAATAAAATGATAGAAACCCAATTAGCTCAGTTAGCTGCTGCTGTTCCTACTGCTGAGTCGGGGAAAATCCCGGGGCAACCCGAGACCCCCTTAGAAAATGTTAATGCGGTTACCACGAGAGGAGGTAAGTCCACTCGGGATCCGCCATACCCTAACCATGCAGGAAAGGACACATCAGCTGAGAAGCCGGCAGAAGAAGAAGAACTGCCGCCCAGGAAAACGGCCCCACATGAGTTCTATGACACGAACCTCATGCCGTTTCCTGAAAGAAGAAGGAAGCCCACCGTGGACGAGCAGTTCACACGCTTCCTTGAGGTGATCCAGAAACTGCACATCAACGTGCCCTTGCTGGATGCGATACAAGTACCCACGTACGCTCGCTACCTCAAGGATCTTATCAGCAACAAGCGCCCACTACCGACCACAGAAATTGTCAAGCTGACGGAAGAGTGTAGCGCTGCTATACTCAACCGGCTTCCTGAGAAGAAGAAAGATCCGGGGTGTCCCACGATCACCTGCTCGATCGGGACACAGAACTTCGACCATGCCTTATGTGATCTTGGGGCAAGTGTGAGCGTCATGCCGAAGGATGTCTTCGACAAGCTCAACTACACCACACTATCCCCCACGCCGATGCAGCTGCAGCTGGCCGATTCAACGGTCCGCTATCCGGCAGGGATCGCCGAAGATATTCCGGTGAAAATCCGGGATTGCTTCATCCCCGTCGACTTCGTAGTGCTTGACATGGACGTCGGGAAGAGCACACCGCTCATCCTGGGACGCCCATTTCTCAGCACTGCGGATGCTCGCATCGATGTAGGAGTTGGAGAAATCCGCTTCCACATCAATGGCAAGGAGGAGAAGTTTGACTTTCGGCCACGGAAAGAATAGTGCAACATGATCCGTATCAAGTACGGGCCGAACCCAAGCAACATCAAGGAAGTGGAGGTCACTCCGCCAAAGAAGGACAGCCTCATCACATTCATGAAGAACTTCCTTGAGAAGGAAAAGGTTGCACAGCAACAACTGATGAAGGCAAGGAGGCAAAGGTCACACATTAAGCAACAGCCTCTGAAGTCCACAAGGCAGCAACCTCCGAGGTTTGCAAAGAAACAGGCTGTGAAGCCTGCAAAACCGCAGCCTCCGAAGCCCGAGAAGCCACCGACCGCAACAAAGACCAAGAAGGTGTGGCGAGTGAAATAAGAAGCATCATCCGTGTCTTCATCTCCGGGACCGGACAACGCTTCATCGAGCTGAACGCCGGAGAAAAGTCCCGCTCGTCGGACTTTAAAAGGTGAGTCCTCGCCGGGAGGTTAAACCGGTAGTTATCCATATTTGCTCTTTTAATTGCATATTTGCTTTCCACCACATTTTGATTTTTCCCGACCACTGCATTTCTGCATTTTTGAATTTTTCCAGCCACCTTGGAATTTTTCAAAACTCATTTGCATTTTTGAAAATTTAGAAAATAGGTTTTTGGGCTTTCCATTTTGAAAAGATTTTTTGTCGAGCTTTTTGAGCAAAAAGGCAGCAGGGGACAAATCCCCTAGCCGTTGGGGAACACATAGGAAAAAAGGGGGCTGCCAGGAGGCCCACCTGCCAGGTCGGCCGACCTGGTGGGGTCGGCCGACCCCCTGGCCCCACCTTTTCCTGTGCTCCTTTCTCCCAACGGCTATATGGCCGTTGCTCTGTCCCTTTCTAACGGCCATCTTGCTTCCTTGGCTATAAAAACCGCCCAGGAGGAGGAGCTTCACCATTCCAAGCTCATCTTTCACTCCCCTCCTTTGCTCACTTGTTGCTCTCCCAAAATTTCGTGTTCTTCAACTTTACTACAGCCCCAAAAACCCAAAAAAATAATAATAATTTATAAAATCTGAAAATCATAAAAATTTGCAAAACATAAAAAGAACAAAAATATTTCCCTTTTTCATGCGCGGTATGAATGTGTATAATTTTCCTATGTTGAGATGATGAATAGTTGCTCTGTCCTTTATTCCTCTCTAATGCTAGTTTACAACTTAGTACTCTCTCAAGAGTTAGGTTTGTTGGTAAATCTTGCCTTGAACTTGAATCTTGTGGGTACCATATGCATTCTCTAGTTCTAAGTTGTTGAGAGGTATGATATGATAGATAGGGCTGCTATGATCTTGCTCAACGTAAAGCTTGAATTCCGGAGTTTTATTTTTCAAAATGACAAATTGATAAGTTCCTCAATGATGAAATTCCCACCACAGCCATATGTAGTGTTTACATTTGAAAACCTTTACACATATGCTGCTTGTTTCACATTGAGCTTAGTCAAAATTGTTGTGACCCTAGTAGAACTCTTTTCATGCTTTCTTGATCAAGATCATATACACACATCCACCGCCATGAGCTATCCTTCTAAATCAAGAAGATAGCATCCACCATATCCACCATATCCACCGTGAGCTATTCTTCTACACCGGAAGAAAGCCACTATCCATCCATCCATCCAAAGAAACACTCCATATATCCATTGCAAAATTCCTCTCTCAAAATATTCATTGCAAACTAGGACTATGGCTATGCAAAAAGAAAAGAAAAAAATGCTCAAAAAAAAAAACAGCAAGCAAAAGATAGCCATAGCCTAGAAACTCCAAAAGAGAGAAGGAAAATTCAAAAAAGGAGATATTTCTTCCCATCCACCATTCCTCCATTCTCCCACACACTTGCACATCTTGATCAAGATTGTTTGAATTGATGTTTTTCTTGGATCCGGTCTTTTGACATAGCAATATTATGTGAACATGAGTGCCTCATATATCCCCACCTTGAGCCCCACATAAAGCCTTATTTAGAAGTAGGTGATTATAGGCAACACTTTGCCTTGGTGAGGAATCATACACATATTGAGTGATCCGAGAGAATCATTTGAGGAACTTGGTTTTTATTTTCAAAATCTTTTGAAAACCTCCGGAATAACATAGCAGAATCTAGAGCAAGTGATTGGTGCCCTGCAATTGTTCTATCTCTCAACCGCCCAAGACAATGAGGTGTAAAAGCCCCATGGATCGAGGTAAATGGGTAAGTTATGTTCCAACATATTTAATTCTAGGAAGAGTACTTTGTTGTGCGCATAGTATTATTGAGGAGTAGGACATTGTAGCAACTCCTGATCAACAACTTAAGTTTATCTTTGCTTCGGGACGAGCACAGGGTAAGCTTGGGGGAGTTTGTTGACGGCTGTTAAGTACCATTTTCAACCGTCAACTATACTCAAATAAAGGAGAATTTGGCATTTCATACACGCATGCTTTATCACAATAATATAGTTCCACTTGTACTTGGAGAACTTTGTGCATGCAGGAGGAAATGTGAAGGAAACACACTTTCGGCCAATCAGGAGCAAGCACACGGATTAAGGAGCCCACCTTCAGCACTTAACCGACGTAACTCCCTGTAATACCGCGCAAACCGACGTCAGGGCCCACACGACAGCCACCTGGAGAAAGCACAGGCCAGGAGGGGCCACCCCCAGGTCGGCCGACCCGGTCAGGTCGGGCGACCTGGCCTGGCGCCCTCTCCACCTGGCCTTCCACGTGTAGGCTCCAGAGGACTCCCTGATGGCGGTTTGGGGGGATTCCGTGGCGGTTACTCCTCTGAAACCGACGTTAGGAGGCTATAAATAGAGGGTGAGGGCCTTCACTCCAACACACACCACAAGAAGCATTTCTCTCTTGCTAGTAGTAGTTCTTGGAGTTTTAGTGGAGTTAGGCTGAGTCTAGAGCTCTCTAGTCCCAAGTCTTCACTTGGAATTGGTATGGCTCTTGTATCTTTTCCCTTTTGTAAGACTTTGCTCTTATCAATATATGTATTTTTTCTATATAGTTGTGCTTGGGTCATGAGTTTCTTGTTTGATATTGTGATCCATATATGTGATAGTATAGTCTACTTGTGTGATAGTAGTTTATATTTATTATACTACTATTGTCATGCTAGTTATATACCGTCACTATAGTCTAGTTTATATGTTATAGTCTCTATGCTTAGTTTTAGCTGATAAAGTATAGCATGGGTTTGGTGATCGTATTCGTACGGTAGCTCTGCCTCGTTAATAGTAATCGCGGAGGGGCAGAGTGCTCTTTGGTCATGCAAGTATGGTACTTGGGTGACTGATTTGCATCAATTATTCGTTAGTCTACTGGTTCGTTGAGGTAGGCGGCAGGTGGTGACAGCCCTGTCCGTCCTTTGAAACCCCCCCCGCTAGGCTAGTGCGTAGGCTCTTGGCGGAAGTCGCCTGTGGATGCAGGGGTAAGTCCGTGCCTGAAGTGCTATACTATTGACTGCTGAACCTGAGTGTGGGTCTGTATGTATTCTACTTAGGCTATGCAACTGTATAGGAATGTATAGTAGGAGTAGCTTAGCCTAGTCTTTTCTCCACTAGACTTCATTTATTTAGTAGGAATCTTCTGTGTGTGTCACACTACCCGGTTATTATCATGTACCCACCTGTCTTGGTTAGATATCCTTGCTAATTGTTAACATGATCTTATATGTTAGTAACGCTTCTTGATCATAACCTTCCTTTGGGATAAACAAATACGATACCCTGAATACTTCCGGGTGAAATGCTACAGCGGTATTCTCCGTGCGCTTGCGGATTTTACCTACTTGACTCTGGGACATATTAGTGAACCGTTTCTGGCCCCGTGCCGGGAATGATTTATTAATATGGCTTAGCAAAAGTCAACAAGCATTTCTGTCTGGCAACTTGTTCTTCCATCCCGATCCCATTTCCTCCACTGTTTTCTGCAGGATGTTCTTGATTTGCTTGTTCGAGGTCTCTGCCTGACCGCTGGTCTGGGGGTGGTATGGAGTAGCAATGTTGTGGTCGGAACCGAGTTCCCTCAGGAAGTGTCGGAATCCTTTGTCCGTGAAGTGTGAACCTCCATCACTAATCACCATCCTTGGTACCCCAAAGCGTGGGAAAATGATCTCATAGAACATCTTCCGTGCGCTCTTTGCATCTGCAGCTCTGCATGGCAATGCTTCAACCCACTTTGACACGTAGTCGACTGCCACCAGGATATACTCGCAATCATAGGCTATCTCCTAAGCAGTTTGTTGACGGCTGTTAAGTACCATTTTCAACCGTCAACTATACTCAAATAAAGGAGAATTTGGCATTTCATACACGCATGCTTTATCACAATAATATAGTTCCACTTGTACTTGGAGAACTTTGTGCCTGCAGGAGGAAATGTGAAGGAAACACCTCTAAAGGCAAGAAAACACACTTTCGGCCAATCAGGAGCAAGCACACGGATTAAGGAGCCCACCTTCAGCACTTAACCGACGTAACTCCCTGTAATACCGCGCAAACCGACGTCAGGGCCCACACGACAGCCACCTGGAGAAAGCACAGGCCAGGAGGGGCCACCCCCAGGTCGGCCGACCCGGTCAGGTCGGGCGACCTGGCCTGGCGCCCTCTCCGCCTGGCCTTCCACGTGTAGGCTCCAGAGGACTCCCTGATGGCGGTTTGGGGGGATTCCGTGGCGGTTACTCCTCTGAAACCGACCTATTGAGGCTATAAATAGGAGGGTGTGCCTTCACACTCCTTTGGCTGTATCCTTTTATCGTGCCATTTCTTGGTTTTTTCTTTATAGATCCTGGCACTGTGATACGCCTTTTCTCTCCATTCCTCCAGCTCAGAAATTTGCTTCATCCTGTGCCTTCCTACTTCTTTGGAATCCATATTCCACTTCTTTATTGCCCAGTATGCCTTGTGTTCCAGTTCTACCGGCAGATGGCAAGTCTTGCCGTAGACCAGCTGGAATGGAGACATGCCTATGGGGGTCTTGTATGCAGTGCGATATGCCCATAGTGCATCTGGCAACTTGTTCTTCCATCCCGATCCCATTTCCTCCACTGTTTTCTGCAGGATGTTCTTGATTTGCTTGTTCGAGGTCTCTGCCTGACCGCTGGTCTGGGGGTGGTATGGAGTAGCAATGTTGTGGTCGGAACCGAGTTCCCTCAGGAAGTGTCGGAATCCTTTGTCCGTGAAGTGTGAACCTCCATCACTAATCACCATCCTAGGTACCCCAAAGCGTGGGAAAATGATCTCATAGAACATCTTCCGTGCGCTCTTTGCATCTGCAGCTCTGCATGGCAATGCTTCAACCCACTTTGACACGTAGTCGACTGCCACCAGGATATACTCGCAATCATAGGACCTTGGGAAGGGTCCCATGAAGTCGATGCCCCAGACGTCGAAAAGTTCGACTTGCAGGTTGTATGTCAAGGGCATCGCGTTGCGAGATGAGATTCCTCCATGCTTCTGGCATCTCCTGCACCTCCTGATGTACTCCTTGGTGTCCTCATACATCGTCGGCCAATAGAAACCACTTTGCCAGATTTTTGCTTGCGTCCGGTACACGCCGTAGTGTCCTCCGTACGGAGCTGCATGGCACTTCTCAATTATCTGTGCACCTTCAATGGTGGGGATGCATCGCCGCAACAGACCATCAGCACAGACCCTGTAGAGGAATGGGTCGTCCCAAAGGTGTCGCCTACTTTCATAGGCCAGCTTCTTTCAGTTTTCCCCCGGCGGAACATACCCTGTAACCATGAAATTCACGATATCTGCATACCAGGGTGTGGAGTCCGCAACCTTTAACAGCATATCATCTCGTAGGAAGTCGTTGATTGGTAGTTCCTGCATGTTAGTGACTTGCATACGAGATAGATGATCTGCTACGGAATTCTCTACTCCTTTCTTATCTTTTATTTCAAGATCAAATTCTTGGAGTAAGAGGATCCATCTGATGAGCCTTGGTTTAGCATCTTTTTTAGTGAGCAGGTACTTTAGTGCAGCATGATCAGTGTAAACAATTACCTTTGCTCCAACTAAATAAGATCTAAACTTATCGATAGCAAAAACCACAGCCAGGAGCTCCTTTTCTGTGGTAGCGTAGTTGAGCTGTGCTCCTGTCAAGGTTTTGCTAGCGTAGGCTATTGCGTGATGCTTCTTGTCCTTAGATTGGCCGAGAACGGCCCCTACGGCATAGTCACTAGCATCGCACATGATTTCAAAGGGCAGCTTCCAATCAGGGGGTTGGATGATGGGAGCTGAGATGAGTGCATTTTTCAAGAGATGAAAATATTTCAAGCACTCATCATCAAAGTCAAAAGGCGCATCCTTAGCTAAGAGGTTGGTGAGGGGTCTAGCGATTTTCAAAAAGTCTTTGATGAATCGTCGATAGAACCCAGCATGCCCCAAAAAGCTACGAATACCCTTGATGTTGATCGGAGGTGGAAGTTGCTCGATAACTTCTATTTTCGCCTTATCCACCTCGATCCCTCTCTCGGACACTAAGTGCCCTAGCACTATGCCTTCTCGGACCATAAAGTGGCACTTTTCCCAATTAAGTACCAGGTCCTTTTCTTGGCATCGAGTCAAGACCCTGTCCAAGTTCTCGAGACAGTGATCGAAGGTCTTCCCATAGACTGAGAAGTCATCCATGAAGACTTCCATGATTTCCTCGATCATGTCCGAGAATATGGACATCATACACCGTTGGAAAGAGGCGGGTGCATTACACAACCCAAAAGACATCCTACGGTGGGCATACGTTCCATACGGGCACGTGAAGGTGGTCTTACTCTGATCATCGGGATGGATAGGAATCTGATGATAACCAGAATACCCATCAAGGAAACAGAAGAAGGAATGGTTTGCCAACCGCTCTAACATCTCATCGATGAAGGGCAGCGGGAAATGATCCTTCTTTGTTGCCTTGTTGAGTTTTCTGTAATCGATACACATCTTCCATCCCGTGACGGTACGTTGGGGAATAAGCTCGTTCTTATCATTCTTAACGACCGTCATACCTCCCTTCTTCGGCACTACTTGTACCGGGCTCACCCACTCACTATGAGGTACGGGATATATGATCCCTGAATGCAGAAGTTTTAGAACTTCCTTCTTCACAACCTCGCGCATAGCATTATTTAACCTCCTCTGAGGTTCCCTAGAAGGTGTACTCTTGGGGTCAAGAGGGATGCGATGGGTGCAGAGAGTGGGACTAATTCCCTTTAGGTCTTGGAGGGAGTACCCAAAGACAGAGTGATGTTTCTCTAAGACAGAGATCAGCTTCTTGGTTTCCTCCTCCGAAAGCTTATCACTAATGATGACAGGGGACTCCGTGTCACCATGTAGGAAAGCGTAGCGTAGGCCAGGGGGTAAGGTTTTTAACTCGATGGGAGGTCGAGTCGGTGGTTCATCTTCAGGAAGCTCGAGAGTTTCCTGTAGATCATCCTCCTCTTCTGTAAAAAGATCGACGTCTTGGTCAAGGAGGGTATCAGGAGGGTCGAAAGGGGAAATCACTTTCACCTCTTCGGTTAGGTCCCTCTCATCAGGAAATTCAGCGATGGTGTTTCGCGAACGGGAGATTGGGATTGAGAGAGCCTTTCCTCCGATGTTGACACTGAGGTTACCGGATGAGGCTGCCGTAAAGAGTTTTTCTAAAGGAAGCCCGATGAGGACATCAAAGCTTGGGACCTCAAAGACATGAAAGTTCAGAAGGGCCTCAGCGTCTTTGTGTCGTATCGACACATTGTTTAGAATCCCGTAACCTTCTAGGATGGCTCCGGTAGGGCTTTTGAAGGTCTTTTGCGTAGGAAGCAGAGGTTCGTCTCCTAATACCTCAAAGGCAAAGGAGTCGGAAACGATGTTTATTCCTACGGCGGGATTATACCAGACATCCACAGCTCTGCCTCTAACCATACAAGGAATGGTAGTAGAGGATGAGATAATCCGAACAAGTTCGGAACATTGCTCATTTTCTCGGGACCACTCATCACTCATGATGGCTGTTAGTTCTTTCACTGAGTCCCTAAGGAATTGTTCTTCTATAGGTTCAGGGGAAGGAACTGGTGTTTGAGGCTTTCGTTGGATGGCATACATCGAGGTGTTACCGAAATCTTTGAAAAGATCATCCTCGATGATGAAAGGGAATTCGGACGGCTGAATTTCTTCATCATCCGAATTTCCTGGTTCAGGAGGAGGCTCACTAGCTAAGTCTTGAGATGTGCAAGAAGCAGGGTCAGATTCGGCTAGCTGGAGAGTCTCCTGGCTCGGCGTAGCTTCTTCGCAGGGGGGTTTGGTGGGCTCAAGGAAAGAGGTATTTTCTAGAATGCGTTCTAGGATGGTTCTTCCTTCTGAGACCGTTTTGTGTATGAATGAACCTCCGGCGGCTATGTCGAGATATTGGGCAGATTCCTTGTCGAGACCCATCCGAAAATGCTGTAGCAGCATGGGATCGGGTATAGACAAGTCAGGACCGGATTTCACTAAAAGCGAGAACCTAGCCCAAGTTGTTCCTAAGGATTCTTTCTCGGCCTGCTCGAAGTTGAAGACCTCTCTACGGAGAGAAATGATTCGTGACATTAGGAAGAACGCAAGACAAAATTTGTCCCGGAGCTCTTTCCAGTCACCATTCGTGCTTTCTGCCGTGTGAGTGTACCATTGCTTCGCCCTCTCTATAAGAGAAAAGGGAAACAATTTCCACTTGAGAGTCTCTTGTGTCATACCCCTGATTTGGATGCACGAGCACAATTGCTCAAATTCTCGCAGGTGATGGTGTGGGTTTTCGTTTTCTACCCCCGAGAAAGGTTGTGCCTGAACCATGGCTATAAAGCCTGGGCGGAGTTCGAAGCCATCAGAAAGGATTGGTTTTGAAGATGAAGGTGGCTTGTAGAACTCGCCCCTTGGAGCAGAGAAGGATTGGATAGAAGGTTGCTCCATGGTAGGGATAAGGAAAGAAATAAAAGAAAGATAAAAAGGGATACGAGGGTGACTAGGGTCCGCAGATAAAACAACAACCGTTCCCCGGCAACGGCGCCAGAAATGCTTGTTGGTTTTTCTTACGTCTACGAATAAATCCGCAAGCGCACGGAAGACCGATGTAGCACTTCACCCAGAGTATTCCGGGGTATCGAATCACGAGGAACGTGTGTGTCTATCGTTGGACTAAATCACCCAAGGACACAGAGATTGATTAAGACAGGCAGAGGACAGAGAGGATGTCCCAAGAGTCAGGTTCCTACGTTAACTAAGCTGTGTTCTAGTTTGCTCGCGTTAGGCACGGACTTACCCCTGCATCCACAGGCGACTTCTGCCAAGAGCCTACGCACTAGCCTAGCGGGGAGGATTTCAGAGGACGGACAGAGCTGTCACCACCTGCCGCCTACCTCAACGAACCAGTAGACTAACGAATTATCAAAGGTAACCTCCTGCCTAGACACCACGTCTATGCGATCGATTACTACCTTAACCTTCTAGCAACAAATATTCAGGCTAAGGCACCCTAAGAACTTAGAGCGATGAACGAGCTCACAAGCTAGAACTATAACTTAATTAAAGTAAAAAGTAAACTGCAAGAGGGGAAATCTCGACACTTACTATGATTGGCAAATGTCGTCGAAGTACAAGCGTGGAGAAGGCGAAGACAAGCCCTAGCCTCCTCCGAACTCTACTCCACTCTCTTCCTAATCTAAGCACTAGCTAAGTAGCACTTGGCCTTTGCAAGAGGAGCACTAAATCTTCAATCTTGAGTGTGTGTTGGAGTGAAGGCCCTCACCCTCTATTTATAGCCTCCTAACGTCGGTTTCAGAGGAGTAACCGCCACGGAATCCCCCCAAACCGCCATCAGGGAGTCCTCTGGAGCCTACACGTGGAAGGCCAGGCGGAGAGGGCGCCAGGCCAGGTCGCCCGACCTGACCAGGTCGGCCGACCTGGGGGTGGCCCCTCCTGGCCTGTGCTTTCTCCAGGTGGCTGTCCTGTGGGCCCTGACGTCGGTTTGCGCGGTATTACAGGGAGTTACGTCGGTTAAGTGCTGAAGGTGGGCTCCTTAATCCGTGTGCTTGCTCCTGATTGGCCGGAAGTGTGCTTTCTCCTTGAATTTCCTTGAATTTTATTTAAACTCCATGGGTTGCTACCTGCATACACAAAGTGACCAAAACTTCGAGGGGGAGGGTGGCATTTTTCAAAAAAATTAGCAAAAAAATGCTAAGGGACTCATTGCAGCCCAAACCCATCGAAGGGTTCGCTCGAAAACACCTCGCCCCTAGCACTTCGAGGGGGAGGGTGGTGTTTTTCAAAAAATCTTAGCGAAAAAAATACTAAGGGGCTCGTTGCAGCCCAAACCCGTCGAAGGGTTCACTCAAAAACACCTCGCCCATAGCACTTCGAGGGGGAGGATGGCGTTTTTTCAAAAAATACTTAGCAAAAAAAGCTAACGGGCTGATTGCAGCCCAAACCCGTGGAAGGGTTCGCTCGAAAACACCTCGCCCCTAGCACTTCGAGAAGGAGGGTGGCGTTTTTTCAGAAAAACATAGCAAAAAAATGCTAAGGGGCTCGTTGCAGCCCAAACCCGTCGAAGGGTTCGCTCAAAAACACCTCGCCCCTAGCACTTCGAGGGGGAGGGTGGCATTTTTCAAAAAAAAACGTAGCCAAAAAAATGTTAAGGGGCTCGTT
This sequence comes from Eleusine indica, assembly GCA_030378355.1. Lineage (NCBI taxonomy): Eukaryota > Viridiplantae > Streptophyta > Magnoliopsida > Poales > Poaceae > Eleusine > Eleusine indica. Next base: position 242,936 of record JARKIM010000016.1, on the reverse strand, counting down.
GCAGCCCAAACCCGTCGAAGGGTTCACTTGAAAACACCTCGCCCCTAGCACTTCGAGGGGGAGGGTGGTGTTTTTCAAAAAAACTTAGCGAAAAAAATGCTAAGGGGCTCGTTGCAGCCCAAACCCGTCGAAGGGTTCACTTGAAAACACCTCGCTCCTAGCACTTCGAGGGGGAGGGTGGTGTTTTTCAAAAAAAACGTAGCAAAAAAATACTAAGGGGCTCGTTGCAGCCCAAACCCGTTGAAGGGTTCACTCAAAAACACCTCGCTTCTAGCACTTCGAGGGGGAGGGTGGCGATTTTCATAAAACAAAACTTAGCGAAAAAATGCTTAGGGGCTCGTTGCAGCCCAAACCCATCGAAGGGTTCGCTCGAAAACAACTCGCCCCTAGCACTTCAAGGGGGAGGGTGGCGTTTTTCAAAAAAATTAGCGAAAAAATGCTAAGGGACTCATTGCAGCCCAAACCCGTCGAAGGGTTCGCTCGAAAACACCTCGCCCCTAGCACTTCGAGGGGGAGGGTGGTGTTTTTCAAAAAAACTTAGCGAAAAAACACTAAGGGGCTCGTTGCAGCCCAAACCCGTCGAAGGGTTCACTTGAAAACACCTCGCGCCTAGCACTTCGAGGGGGAGGGTGGTGTTTTTCAAAAAAAAACATAGCCAAAAAAATACTAAGGGGCTCGTTGCAGCAAAAACCCGTTGAAGGGTTCACTCAAAAACACCTCGCCTCTAGCACTTCGAGGGGGAGGGTGGCGATTTTCATAAAAAAACTTAGCGAAAAAATGCTTAGGGGCTCGTTGCAGCCCAAACCCATCGAAGGGTTCGCTCGAAAACACCTCGCCCCTAGCACTTCGAGGGGGAGGGTGGCATTTTTCAAAAAAATTAGCGAAAAAAATGCTAAGGGACTCATTGCAGCCCAAACCCATCGAAGGGTTCGCTCGAAAACACCTCGCCCCTAGCACTTCGAGGGGGAGGGTGGTGTTTTTCAAAAAATCTTAGCGAAAAAAATACTAAGGGGCTCGTTGCAGCCCAAACCCGTCGAAGGGTTCACTCAAAAACACCTCGCCCCTAGCACTTCGAGGGGGAGGATGGCGTTTTTTCAAAAAATACTTAGCAAAAAAAGCTAAGGGGCTCATTGCAGCCCAAACCCGTGGAAGGGTTCGCTCGAAAACACCTCGCCCCTAGCACTTCGAGAAGGAGGGTGGCGTTTTTTCAGAAAAACATAGCAAAAAAATGCTAAGGGGCTCGTTGCAGCCCAAACCCGTCGAAGGGTTCGCTCAAAAACACCTCGCCCCTAGCACTTCGAGGGGGAGGGTGGCATTTTTCAAAAAAAAAACGTAGCCAAAAAAATGTTAAGGGGCTCGTTGCAGCCCAAACCCGTCGAAGGGTTCACTTGAAAACACCTCGCTCCTAGCACTTCGAGGGGGAGGGTGGTGTTTTTCAAAAAAAAAAACGTAGCCAAAAAAATGTTAAGGGGCTCGTTGCAGCCCAAACCCGTCGAAGGGTTCACTTGAAAACACCTCGCTCCTAGCACTTCGAGGGGGAGGGTGGTGTTTTTCAAAAAAAAAACGTAGCCAAAAAAAATACTAAGGGGCTCGTTGCAGCCCAAACCCGTTGAAGGGTTCACTCAAAAACACCTCGCTTCTAGCACTTCGAGGGGGAGGGTGGCGATTTTCATAAAACAAAACTTAGCGAAAAAATGCTTAGGGGCTCGTTGCAGCCCAAACCCATCGAAGGGTTCGCTCGAAAACAACTCGCCCCTAGCACTTCAAGGGGGAGGGTGGCGTTTTTCAAAAAAATTAGCGAAAAAATGCTAAGGGACTCATTGCAGCCCAAACCCGTCGAAGGGTTCGCTCGAAAACACCTCGCCCCTAGCACTTCGAGGGGGAGGGTGGTGTTTTTCAAAAAAACTTAGCGAAAAAACACTAAGGGGCTCGTTGCAGCCCAAACCCGTCGAAGGGTTCACTTGAAAACACCTCGCGCCTAGCACTTCGAGGGGGAGGGTGGTGTTTTTCAAAAAAAAACATAGCCAAAAAAATACTAAGGGGCTCGTTGCAGCAAAAACCCGTTGAAGGGTTCACTCAAAAACACCTCGCCTCTAGCACTTCGAGGGGGAGGGTGGCGATTTTCATAAAAAAAAACTTAGCGAAAAAAAGCTTAGGGGCTCGTTGCAGCCCAAACCCATCGAAGGGTTCGCTCGAAAACACCTCGCCCCTAGCACTTCGAGGGGGAGGGTGGCATTTTTCAAAAAAATTAGCAAAAAAATGCTAAGGGACTCATTGCAGCCCAAACCCATCGAAGGGTTCGCTCGAAAACACCTCGCCCCTAGCACTTCGAGGGGGAGGGTGGTGTTTTTCAAAAAATCTTAGCGAAAAAAATACTAAGGGGCTCGTTGCAGCCCAAACCCGTCGAAGGGTTCACTCAAAAACACCTCGCCCATAGCACTTCGAGGGGGAGGATGGCGTTTTTTCAAAAAATACTTAGCAAAAAAAGCTAACGGGCTCATTGCAGCCCAAACCCGTGGAAGGGTTCGCTCGAAAACACCTCGCCCCTAGCACTTCGAGAAGGAGGGTGGCGTTTTTTTAGAAAAACATAGCAAGAAAATGCTAAGGGGCTCGTTGCAGCCCAAACCCGTCGAAGGGTTCGCTCAAAAACACCTCGCCCCTAGCACTTCGAGGGGGAGGGTGGCATTTTTCAAAAAAAAAACGTAGCCAAAAAAATGTTAAGGGGCTCGTTGCAGCCCAAACCCGTCGAAGGGTTCACTTGAAAACACCTCGCTCCTAGCACTTCGAGGGGGAGGGTGGTGTTTTTCAAAAAAAAAAACGTAGCCAAAAAAATGTTAAGGGGCTCGTTGCAGCCCAAACCCGTCGAAGGGTTCACTTGAAAACACCTCGCTCCTAGCACTTCGAGGGGGAGGGTGGTGTTTTTCAAAAAAAAACGTAGCCAAAAAAATACTAAGGGGCTCGTTGCAGCCCAAACCCGTTGAAGGGTTCACTCAAAAACACCTCGCTTCTAGCACTTCGAGGGGGAGGGTGGCGATTTTCATAAAACAAAACTTAGCGAAAAAATGCTTAGGGGCTCGTTGCAGCCCAAACCCATCGAAGGGTTCGCTCGAAAACAACTCGCCCCTAGCACTTCAAGGGGGAGGGTGGCGTTTTTCAAAAAAATTAGCGAAAAAATGCTAAGGGACTCATTGCAGCCCAAACCCGTCGAAGGGTTCGCTCGAAAACACCTCGCCCCTAGCACTTCGAGGGGGAGGGTGGTGTTTTTCAAAAAAACTTAGCGAAAAAACACTAAGGGGCTCGTTGCAGCCCAAACCCGTCGAAGGGTTCACTTGAAAACACCTCGCGCCTAGCACTTCGAGGGGGAGGGTGGTGTTTTTCAAAAAAAAACATAGCCAAAAAAATACTAAGGGGCTCGTTGCAGCCAAAACCCGTTGAAGGGTTCACTCAAAAACACCTCGCCTCTAGCACTTCGAGGGGGAGGGTGGCGATTTTCATAAAAAAAAACTTAGCGAAAAAAAGCTTAGGGGCTCGTTGCAGCCCAAACCCATCGAAGGGTTCGCTCGAAAACACCTCGCCCCTAGCACTTCGAGGGGGAGGGTGGCATTTTTCAAAAAAATTAGCAAAAAAATGCTAAGGGACTCATTGCAGCCCAAACCCATCGAAGGGTTCGCTCGAAAACACCTCGCCCCTAGCACTTCGAGGGGGAGGGTGGTGTTTTTCAAAAAATCTTAGCGAAAAAAATACTAAGGGGCTCGTTGCAGCCCAAACCCGTCGAAGGGTTCACTCAAAAACACCTCGCCCATAGCACTTGGAGGGGGAGGATGGCGTTTTTTCAAAAAATACTTAGCAAAAAAAGCTAAGGGGCTCATTGCAGCCCAAACCCGTGGAAGGTTTCGCTCGAAAACACCTCGCCCCTAGCACTTCGAGAAGGAGGGTGGCGTTTTTTTAGAAAAACATAGCAAGAAAATGCTAAGGGGCTCGTTGTAGCCCAAACCCGTCGAAGGGTTCGCTCAAAAACACCTCGCCCCTAGCACTTTGAGGGGGAGGGTGGCATTTTTCAAAAAAAAAACGTAGCCAAAAAAATGTTAAGGGGCTCGTTGCAGCCCAAACCCGTCGAAGGGTTCACTTGAAAACACCTCGCTCCTAGCACTTCGAGGGGGAGGGTGGTGTTTTTCAAAAAAAAAAAACGTAGCCAAAAAAATGTTAAGGGGCTCGTTGCAGCCCAAACCCGTCGAAGGGTTCACTTGAAAACACCTCGCTCCTAGCACTTCGAGGGGGAGGGTGGTGTTTTTCAAAAAAAAAACATAGCCAAAAAAAATACTAAGGGGCTCGTTGCAGCCCAAACCCGTTGAAGGGTTCACTCAAAAACACCTCGCTTCTAGCACTTCGAGGGGGAGGGTGGCGATTTTCATAAAAAAACTTAGCGAAAAAATGCTTAGGGGCTCGTTGCAGCCCAAACCCATCGAAGGGTTCGCTCGAAAACAACTCGCCCCTAGCACTTCAAGGGGGAGGGTGGCGTTTTTCAAAAAAATTAGCGAAAAAATGCTAAGGGACTCATTGCAGCCCAAACCTATCGAAGGGTTCGCTCGAAAACACCTCGCCCCTAGCACTTCGAGGGGGAGGGTGGTGTTTTTCAAAAAAACTTAGCGAAAAAACACTAAGGGGCTCGTTGCAGCCCAAACCCGTCGAAGGGTTCACTTGAAAACACCTCGCGCCTAGCACTTCGAGGGGGAGGGTGGTGTTTTTCAAAAAAAAACATAGCCAAAAAAATACTAAGGGGCTCGTTGCAGCCCAAACCCGTTGAAGGGTTCACTCAAAAACTCCTCGCCTCTAGCACTTCGAGGGGGAGGGTGGCGATTTTCATAAAAAAAAACTTAGGGAAAAAATGCTTAGGGGCTCGTTGCAGCCCAAACCCATCGAAGGGTTCGCTCGAAAACACCTCGCCCCTAGCACTTCGAGGGGGAGGGTGGCATTTTTCAAAAAAATTAGCAAAAAAATGCTAAGGGACTCATTGCAGCCCAAACCCATCGAAGGGTTCGCTCGAAAACACCTCGCCCCTAGCTCTTCGAGGGGGAGGGTGGTGTTTTTCAAAAAATCTTAGCGAAAAAAATACTAAGGGGCTCGTTGCAGCCCAAACCCGTGGAAGGTTTCGCTCGAAAACACCTCGCCCCTAGCAATTCGAGAAGGAGGGTGGCGTTTTTTTAGAAAAACATAGCAAGAAAATGCTAAGGGGCTCGTTGCAGCCCAAACCCGTCGAAGGGTTCGCTCAAAAACACCTCGCCCCTAGCACTTCGAGGGGGAGGGTGGCGTTTTTCAAAAAAACTTAGCGAAAAAATGCTAAGGGGCTCATTGCAGCCCAAACCCGTCGAAGGGTTCGCTCGAAAACACCTCGCCCCTAGCACTTCGAGGGGGAGGGTGGTGTTTTTCAAAAAAACTTAGCGAAAAAAATGCTAAGGGGCTCGTTGCAGCCCAAACCCGTCGAAGGGTTCACTCGAAAACACCTCGCCCCTAGCACTTCGAGGGGGAGGGTGGTGTTTTTCAAAAAAAACGTAGCAAAAAAAATGCTAAGGGGCTCGTTGCAGCCCAAACCCGTCGAAGGGTTCGCTCAAAAACACCTCGCCCCTAGCACTTCGAGGGGGAGGGTGGCATTTTTCAGAAAAAAAAGTAGCCAAAAAAATGTTAAGGGGCTCGTTGCAGCCCAAACCCGTCGAAGGGTTCACTTGAAAACACCTCGCTCCTAGCACTTCGAGGGGGATGGTGGTGTTTTTCAAAAAAAAAACGTAGCCAAAAAAAATACTAAGGGGCTCGTTGCAGCCCAAACCCGTTGAAGGGTTCACTCAAAAACACCTCGCCTCTAGCACTTCGAGGGGGAGGGTGGCGATTTTCAAAAAAACTTAGCGAAAAAACACTAAGGGGCTGGTTGCAGCCCAAACCCGTCGAAGGGTTCACTTGAAAACACCTCGCGCCTAGCACTTCGAGGGGGAGGGTGGTGTTTTTCAAAAAAAAACATAGCCAAAAAAATACTAAGGGGCTCGTTGCATCCCAAACCCGTTGAAGGGTTCACTCAAAAACACCTCGCCTCTAGCACTTCGAGGGGGAGGGTGGCGATTTTCATAAAAAAAAACTTAGCGAAAAAATGCTTAGGGGCTCGTTGCAGCCCAGACCCATCGAAGGGTTCGCTCGAAAACACCTCGCCCCTAGCACTTCGAGGGGGAGGGTGGCATTTTTCAAAAAAATTAGCAAAAAAATGCTAAGGGACTCATTGCAGCCCAAACCCATCGAAGGGTTCGCTCGAAAACACCTCGCCCCTAGCACTTCGAGGGGGAGGGTGGTGTTTTTCAAAAAATCTTAGCGAAAAAAATACTAGGGGGCTCGTTGCAGCCCAAACCCGTCGAAGGGTTCACTCAAAAACACCTCGCCCATAGCACTTCGAGGGGGAGGATGGCGTTTTTTCAAAAAATACTTAGCAAAAAAAGCTAAGGGGCTCATTGCAGCCCAAACCCGTGGAAGGTTTCGCTCGAAAACACCTCGCCCCTAGCACTTCGAGAAGGAGGGTGGCGTTTTTTTAGAAAAACATAGCAAGAAAATGCTAAGGGGCTCGTTGCAGCCCAAACCCGTCGAAGGGTTCGCTCAAAAACACCTCGCCCGTAGCACTTCGAGGGGGAGGGTGGCATTTTTCAAAAAAAAAAACGTAGCCAAAAAAATGTTAAGGGGCTCGTTGCAGCCCAAACCCGTCGAAGGGTTCACTGGAAAACACCTCGCTCCTAGCACTTCGAGGGGGAGGGTGGTGTTTTTCAAAAAAAAACATAGCCAAAAAAAATACTAAGGGGCTCGTTGCAGCCCAAACCCGTTGAAGGGTTCACTCAAAAACACCTCGCCTCTAGCACTTCGAGGGGGAGGGTGGCGATTTTCATAAAAAAAACTTAGCAAAAAAATGCTTAGGGGCTCGTTGCAGCCCAGACCCATCGAAGGGTTCGCTCGAAAACACCTCGCCCCTAGCACTTCGAGGGGGAGGGTGGCATTTTTCAAAAAAATTAGCAAAAAAATGCTAAGGGACTCATTGCAGCCCAAACCCATCGAAGGGTTCGCTCGAAAACACCTCGCCCCTAGCACTTCGAGGGGGAGGGTGGTGTTTTTCAAAAAATCTTAGCGAAAAAAATACTAGGGGGCTCGTTGCAGCCCAAACCCGTCGAAGGGTTCACTCAAAAACACCTCGCCCATAGCACTTCGAGGGGGAGGATGGCGTTTTTTTCAAAAAATACTTAGCAAAAAAAGCTAAGGGGCTCATTGCAGCCCAAACCCGTGGAAGGTTTCGCTCGAAAACACCTCGCCCCTAGCACTTCGAGAAGGAGGGTGGCGTTTTTTTAGAAAAACATAGCAAGAAAATGCTAAGGGGCTCGTTGCAGCCCAAACCCGTCGAAGGGTTCGCTCAAAAACACCTCGCCCGTAGCACTTCGAGGGGGAGGGTGGCATTTTTCAAAAAAAAAACGTAGCCAAAAAAATGTTAAGGGGCTCGTTGCAGCCCAAACCCGTCGAAGGGTTCACTGGAAAACACCTCGCTCCTAGCACTTCGAGGGGGAGGGTGGTGTTTTTCAAAAAAAAAACATAGCCAAAAAAAATACTAAGGGGCTCGTTGCAGCCCAAACCCGTTGAAGGGTTCACTCAAAAACACCTCGCCTCTAGCACTTCGAGGGGGAGGGTGGCGATTTTGAAAAAAACTTAGCGAAAAAACACTAAGGGGCTCGTTGCAACCGAAACCCGTCGAAGGGTTCACTTGAAAACACCTCGCGCCTAGCACTTCGAGGGGGAGGGTGGTGTTTTTCAAAAAAAAAACATAGCCAAAAAAATACTAAGGGGCTCGTTGCAGCCCAAACCCGTTGAAGGGTTCACTCAAAAACACCTCGCCTCTAGCACTTCGAGGGGGAGGGTGGCGATTTTCATAAAAAAAAACATAGCGAAAAAATGCTTAGGGGCTCGTTGCAGCCCAAACCCATCGAAGGGTTCGCTCAAAAACAACTCGCCCCAAGCACTTCGAGGGGGAGGGTGGCATTTTTCAAAAAAATTAGGGAAAAAATGCTAAGGGACTCATTGCAGCCCAAACCCATCGAAGGGTTCGCTGGAAAACACCTCGCCCCTAGCACTTCGAGGGGGAGGGTGGCATTTTTCAAAAAAATTAGCAAAAAAATGCTAAGGGACTCATTGCAGCCCAAACCCATCGAAGGGTTCGCTCGAAAGCACCTCGCCCCTAGCACTTCGAGGGGGAGCGTGGTGTTTTTCAAAAAATCTTAGCGAAAAAAATAGTAGGGGGCTCGTTGCAGCCCAAACCCGTCGAAGGGTTCACTCAAAAACACCTCGCCCATAGCACTTCGAGGGGGAGGATGGCGTTTTTTCAAAAAATACTTAGCAACAAAAGCTAAGGGGCTCATTGCAGCCCAAACCCGTGGAAGGGTTCGCTCGAAAACACCTCGCCCCTAGCACTTCGAGGGGGAGGGTGGTGTTTTTCAAAAAAAAAACGTAGCCAAAAAAAATACTAAGGGGCTCGTTGTAGCCCATACCCGTTGAAGGGTTCACTCAAAAACACCTCGCCTCTAGCTCTTCGAGGGGGAGGGTGGCGATTTTCAAAAAAACTTAGCGAAAAAACACTAAGGGGCTCGTTGCAGCCCAAACCCGTCGAAGGGTTCACTTGAAAACACCTCGCGCCTGGCACTTCGAGGGGGAGGGTGGTGTTTTCCAAAAAAAAAAACATAGCCAAAAAAATACTAAGGGGCTCGTTGCAGCCCAAACCCGTTGAAGGGTTCACTCAGAAACACCTCGCCTCTAGCACTTCGAGGGGGAGGGTGGCGATTTTCATAAAAAAAAACTTAGCGAAAAAATGCTTAGGGGCTCGTTGCAGCCCAAACCCATCGAAGGGTTCGCTCGAAAACACCTCGCCCCTAGCACTTCGAGGGGGAGGGTGGCATTTTTCAAAAAAATTAGCAAAAAAATGCTAAGGGACTCATTGCAGCCCAAACCCATCGAAGGGTTCGCTCGAAAACACCTCGCCCCTAGCACTTCCAGGGGGAGGGTGGTGTTTTTCAAAAAATCTTAGCGAAAAAAATACTAAGGGTCTCGTTGCAGCCCAAACCCGTCGAAGGGTTCACACAAAAACACCTCGCCCATAGCACTTCGAGGGGGAGGATGGCGTTTTTTCAAAAAATACTTAGCAAAAAAAGCTAAGGGGCTAATTGCAGCCCAAACCCGTGGAAGGTTTCGCTTGAAAACACCTTGCCCCTAGCACTTCGAGAAGGAGGGTGGCGTTTTTTTAGAAAAACATAGCAAGAAAATGCTAAGGGGATCGTTGCAGCCCAAACCCGTCGAAGGGTCTGCTCAAAAACACCTCGCCCCTAGCACTTCGAGGGGGAGGGTGGCATTTTTCAAAAAAAAAAACGTAGCCAAAAAAATGTTAAGGGGCTCGTTGCAGCCCAAACCCGTCGAAGGGTTCACTTGAAAACACCTCGCTCCTAGCACTTCGAGGGGGAGGGTGGTGTTTTTCAAAAAAAAAAACGTAGCCAAAAAAAATACTAAGGGGCTCGTTGGAGCCCAAACCCTTTGAAGGGTTCACTCAAAAACACCTCGCCTCTAGCACTTCGAGGGGGAGGGTGGCGATTTTCAAAAAAACTTAGCGAAAAAACACTAAGGGGCTCGTTGCAGCCCAAACCCGTCGAAGGGTTCACTTGAAAACACCTCGCGCCTGGCACTTCGAGGGGGAGGGTGGTGTTTTCCAAAAAAAAAAACATAGCCAAAAAAATACTAAGGGGCTCGTTGCAGCCCAAACCCGTTGAAGGGTTCACTCAGAAACACCTCGCCTCTAGCACTTCGAGGGGGAGGGTGGCGATTTTCATAAAAAAAAACTTAGCGAAAAAATGCTTAGGGGCTCGTTGCAGCCCAAACCCATCGAAGGGTTCGCTCGAAAACACCTCGCCCCTAGCACTTCGAGGGGGAGGGTGGCATTTTTCAAAAAAATTAGCAAAAAAATGCTAAGGGACTCATTGCAGCCCAAACCCATCGAAGGGTTCGCTCGAAAACACCTCGCCCCTAGCACTTCCAGGGGGAGGGTGGTGTTTTTCAAAAAATCTTAGCGAAAAAAATACTAAGGGTCTCGTTGCAGCCCAAACCCGTCGAAGGGTTCACACAAAAACACCTCGCCCATAGCACTTCGAGGGGGAGGATGGCGTTTTTTTCAAAAAATACTTAGCAAAAAAAGCTAAGGGGCTAATTGCAGCCCAAACCCGTGGAAGGTTTCGCTTGAAAACACCTTGCCCCTAGCACTTCGAGAAGGAGGGTGGCGTTTTTTTAGAAAAACATAGCAAGAAAATGCTAAGGGGATCGTTGCAGCCCAAACCCGTCGAAGGGTCTGCTCAAAAACACCTCGCCCCTAGCACTTCGAGGGGGAGGGTGGCATTTTTCAAAAAAAAAAACGTAGCCAAAAAAATGTTAAGGGGCTCGTTGCAGCCCAAACCCGTCGAAGGGTTCACTTGAAAACACCTCGCTCCTAGCACTTCGAGGGGGAGGGTGGTGTTTTTCAAAAAAAAAAACGTAGCCAAAAAAAATACTAAGGGGCTCGTTGGAGCCCAAACCCTTTGAAGGGTTCACTCAAAAACACCTCGCCTCTAGCACTTCGAGGGGGAGGGTGGCGATTTTCAAAAAAACTTAGCGAAAAAACACTAAGGGGCTCGTTGCAGCCCAAACCCGTCGAAGGGTTCACTTGAAAACACCTCGCGCCTGGCACTTCGAGGGGGAGGGTGGTGTTTTCCAAAAAAAAAAACATAGCCAAAAAAATACTAAGGGGCTCGTTGCAGCCCAAACCCGTTGAAGGGTTCACTCAGAAACACCTCGCCTCTAGCACTTCGAGGGGGAGGGTGGCGATTTTCATAAAAAAAAACTTAGCGAAAAAATGCTTAGGGGCTCGTTGCAGCCCAAACCCATCGAAGGGTTCGCTCGAAAACACCTCGCCCCTAGCACTTCGAGGGGGAGGGTGGCATTTTTCAAAAAAATTAGCAAAAAAATGCTAAGGGACTCATTGCAGCCCAAACCCATCGAAGGGTTCGCTCGAAAACACCTCGCCCCTAGCACTTCCAGGGGGAGGGTGGTGTTTTTCAAAAAATCTTAGCGAAAAAAATACTAAGGGTCTCGTTGCAGCCCAAACCCGTCGAAGGGTTCACACAAAAACACCTCGCCCATAGCACTTCGAGGGGGAGGATGGCGTTTTTTCAAAAAATACTTAGCAAAAAAAGCTAAGGGGCTTATTGCAGCCCAAACCCGTGGAAGGTTTCGCTTGAAAACACCTTGCCCCTAGCACTTCGAGAAGGAGGGTGGCATTTTTTTAGAAAAACATAGCAAGAAAATGCTAAGGGGATCGTTGCAGCCCAAACCCGTCAAAGGGTTTGCTCAAAAACACCTCGCCCCTAGCACTTCGAGGGGGAGGGTGGCATTTTTCAAAAAAAAAACGTAGCCAAAAAAATGTTAAGGGGCTCGTTGCAGCCGAAACCCGTCGAAGGGTTCACTTGAAAACACCTCGCGCCTAGCACTTCGAGGCGGAGGGTGGTGTTTTTCAAAAAAAAACATAGCCAAAAAAATACTAAGGGGCTCGTTGCAGCCCAAACCCGTTGAAGGGTTCACTCAAAAACACCTCGCCTCTAGCACTTCGAGGGGGAGGGTGGCGATTTTCATAAAAAAAACTTAGCGAAAAAATGCTTAGGGGCTCGTTGCAGCCCAAACCCATCGAAGGGTTCGCTCGAAAACAACTCGCCCCAAGCACTTCGAGGGGGATGGTGGCATTTTGCAAACAAATTAGGGAAAAATGCTAAGGGACTCATTGCAGCCCAAACCCATCGAAGGGTTCGCTGGAAAACACCTCGCCCCTAGCACTTCGAGGGGGAGGGTGGTATTTTTCAAAAAAATTAGCAAAAAAATGCTAAGGGACTCATTGCAGCCCAAACCCATCGAATGGTTCGCTCGAAAACACCTCGCCCCTAGCACTTCGAGGGGGAGGGTGGTGTTTTTCAAAAAATCTTAGCGAAAAAAATAGTAGGGGGCTCGTTGCAGCCCAAACCCGTCGAAGGGTTCACTCAAAAACACCTCGCCCATAGCACTTCGAGGGGGAGGATGGCGTTTTTTCAAAAAATACTTAGCAAAAAAAGCTAAGGGGCTCATTGCAGCCCAAACCCGTGGAAGGGTTCGCTCGAAAACACCTCGCCCCTAGCACTTCGAGGGGGAGGGTGGTGTTTTTCAAAAAAAAAACGTAGCCAAAAAAAAAACTAAGGGGCTCGTTGCAGCCCAAACCCGGTGAAGGGTTCACTCAAAAACACCTCGCCCCTAGCACTTCGAGGGGGAGGGTCGCATTTTAAAAAAAAAACGTAGCCAAATAAATGTTAAGGGGCTCGTTGCAGCCCAAACCCGTCGAAGGGTTCACTTGAAAACACCTCGCTCCTAGCACTTTGAGGGGGAGGGTGGTGTTTTTCAAAAAAAAAAACATAGCCAAAAAAATACTAAGGGGCTCGTTTCAGCCCAAACCCGTTGAAGGGTTCACTCAAAAACACCTCGCCTCTAGCACTTCGAGGGGGAGGGTGGCGATTTTCAAAAAAACTTAGCGAAAAAACACTAAGGGGCTCGTTGCAGCCCGAACCCGTCGAAGGGTTCACTTGAAAACACCTCGCGCCTAGCACTTCGAGGGGGAGGGTGGTGTTTTTCAAAAAAAGCCGTTGTAGGGTTCACTCAAAAACACCTCGCCTCTAGCACTTCGAGGGGGAGGGTGGCGATTTTCATAAAAAAAAACTTAGCGAAAAAATGCTTAGGGGCTCGTTGCAGCCCAAACCCATCGAAGGGTTCGCTCGAAAACAACTCGCCCCAAGCACTTCGAGGGGGAGGGTGGCATTTTTCAAAAAAATTAGGGAAAAAGTGCTAAGGGACTCATTGCAGCCCAAACCCATCGAAGGGTTCGCTGGAAAACACCTCGCCCCTAGCACTTCGAGGGGGAGGGTGGCGTTTTTCAAAAAAACTTAGCGAAAAAAAGGTAAGGGGCTCATTCCAGCCCAAACCTATCGAGGAGTTCGCTCGAAAACACCTCGCCCCTAGCACTTCGAGGAGGAGGGTGGCGTTTTTTCAGAAAAACTTAGCGAAAAAATACTAAGGGGCTCGTTGCAGCCCAAACCCGTCGAAGGGTTCACTCAAAAACACCTCGCCCATAGCACTTCGAGGGGGAGGATGGCGTTTTTTCAAAAAATACTTAGCAAAAAAAGCTAAGGGGCTCATTGCAGCCCAAACCCGTGGAAGGGTTCGCTTGAAAATACCTCGCCCCTAGCACTTCAAGAAGGAGGGTGGCGTTTTTTCAGAAAAACATAGCAAAAAAATGCTAAGGGGCTCGTTGCAGCCCAAACCCGTCGAAGGGTTCGCTCAAAAACACTTCGCCCCTAGCACTTCGAGGTGGAGGGTGGCATTTTTCAAAAAAATTAGGGAAAAAATGCTAAGGGACTCATTGCAGCCCAAACCCATCGAAGGGTTCGCTGGAAAACACCTCGCCCCTAGCACTTCGAGGGGGAGGGTGGCGTTTTTCAAAAAAACTTAGCGAAAAAAAGGTAAGGGGCTCATTGCAGCCAAACCTATCGAAGAGTTCGCTCGAAAACACCTCGCCCCTAGCACTTCGAGGAGGAGGGTGGCGTTTTTTCAGAAAAACATAGCGAAAAAATTCTAAGGGGCTCGTTCCAGCGCAAACCCGTTGAAGGGTTCACTCGAAAACACCTCGCCCCTAGCACTTCGAGGGGGAGGATGGCGTTTTTTCAAAAAATACTTAGCAAAAAAAGCTAAGGGGCTCATTGCAGCCCAAACCCGTGGAAGGGTTCGCTCGAAAACACCTCGCCCCTAGCACTTCGAGAAGGAGGGTGGCGTTTTTTTAAAAAAACATAGCAAGAAAATTCTAACGGGCTCGTTGCAGCCCAAACCCGTCGAAGGGTTCGCTCAAAAACACCTCGCCCCTAGCACTTCGAGGGGGAGGGTAGCATTTTTCAAAAAAAAAAAACGTAGCCAAATAAATGTTAAGGGGCTCGTTGCAGCCCAAACCCATCGAAGGGTTCACTTGAAAAGACCTCGCTCCTAGCACTTCGAGGGGGAGGGTGGTGTTTTTCAAAAAAAAAACGTAGCCAAAAAAAATACTAACGGGCTTGTTTCAGCCCAAACCCGTTGAAGGGTTCACTCAAAAACACCTCGCCTCTAGCACTTCGAGGGGGAGGGTGGCGATTTTCAAAAAAAAAACGTAGCCAAAAAAATGTTAAGGGGCTCGTTGCAGCCCAAACCCGTCGAAGGGTTCACTGGAAAACACCTCGCTCCTAGCACTTCGAGGGGGAGGGTGGTGTTTTTCAAAAAAAAAACGTAGCCAAAAAAAATACTAAGGGGCTCGTTGCAGCCCAAACCCGTTGAAGGGTTCACTCAAAAACACCTCGCCTCTAGCACTTCGAGGGGGAGGGTGGCCATTTTCATAAAAAAAAACTTAGCAAAAAAATGCTTAGGGGCTCGTTGCAGCCCAAACCCATCGAAGGGTTCGCTCGAAAACAACTCGCCCCAAGCACTTCGAGGGGGAGGGTGGCATTTTTCAAAAAAATTAGGGAAAAAATGCTAAGGGACTCATTGCAGCCCAAACCCATCGAAGGGTTCGCTGGAAAACACCTCGCCCCTAGCACTTCGAGGGGGAGGGTGGCGTTTTTCAAAAAAACTTAGCGAAAAAAAGGTAAGGGGCTCATTGCAGCCCAAACCTATCGAAGAGTTCGCTCGAAAACACCTCGCCCCTAGCACTTCGAGGAGGAGGGTGGCGTTTTTTCAGAAAAACTTAGCGAAAAAATTCTAAGGGGCTCGTTCCAGCGCAAACCCGTTGAAGGGTTCACTCGAAAACACCTCGCCCCTAGCACTTCGAGGGGGAGGGTGGCATTTTTCAAAAAAATTAGCAAAAAAATGCTAAGGGACTCATTGCAACCCAAACCCATCGAAGCTTCGCTCGAAAACACCTCGCCCCTAGCACTTCGAGGGGGAGGGTGGTGTTTTTCAAAAAATCTTAGCGAAAAAAATACTAAGGGGCTCGTTGCAGCCCAAACCCGTCGAAGGGCTCACTCAAAAACACCTCGGCCATAGCACTTCGAGGGGGAGGATGGCGTTTTTTCAAAAAATACTTAGCAAAAAAAGCTAAGGGGCTCATTGCAGCCCAAACCCGTGGAAGGGTTCGCTCGAAAACACCTCGCCCCTAGCACTTCGAGAAGGAGGGTGGCGTTTTTCAAAAAAAAACGTAGCCAAAAAAAATACTAAGGGGCTCGTTGCAGCCCAAACCCGTCGAAGGGTTCACTTGAAAACACCTCGCGCCTAGCACTTCGAGGGGGAGGGTGGTGTTTTCCAAAAAAAAAAAACATAGCCAAAAAAATACTAAGGGGCTCGTTGCAGCCCAAACCTGTTGAAGGGTTCACTCAAAAACACCTCGTCTCTAGCACTTCGAGGGGGAGGGTGGCGATTTTCATAAAAAAAAACTTAGCGAAAAATGCTTAGGGGCTCGTTGCAGCCCAAACCCATCGAAGGGTTCGCTCGAAAACAACTCGCCCCAAGCACTTCGAGGGGGAGGGTGGCATTTTTCAAAAAAATTAGGGAAAAAATGCTAAGGGACTCATTGCAGCCCAAACCCATCGAAGGGTTCGCTGGAAAACACCTCGCCCCTAGCACTTCGAGGGGGAGGGTGGCGTTTTTCAAAAAAACTTAGCGAAAAAAAGGTAAGGGGCTCATTGCAGCCCAAACCTATCGAAGAGTTCGCTCGAAAACACCTCGCCCCTAGCACTTCGAGGAGGAGGGTGGCGTTTTTCAGAAAAACTTAGCGAAAAAATTCTAAGGGGCTCGTTCCAGCGCAAACCCGTTGAAGGGTTCACTCGAAAACACCTCGCCCCTAGCACTTCGAGGGGGAGGGTGGCATTTTTTCAAAAAAATTAGCAAAAAAATGCTAAGGGACTCATTGCAACCCAAACCCATCGAAGCTTCGCTCGAAAACACCTCGCCCCTAGCACTTCGAGGGGGAGGGTGGTGTTTTTCAAAAAATCTTAGCGAAAAAAATACTAAGGGGCTCGTTGCAGCCCAAACCCGTCGAAGGGCTCACTCAAAAACACCTCGGCCATAGCACTTCGAGGGGGAGGATGGCGTTTTTTCAAAAAATACTTAGCAAAAAAAGCTAAGGGGCTCATTGCAGCCCAAACCCGTGGAAGGGTTCGCTCGAAAACACCTCGCCCCTAGCACTTCGAGAAGGAGGGTGGCGTTTTTCAAAAAAAAACGTAGCCAAAAAAAATACTAAGGGGCTCGTTGCAGCCCAAACCCGTTGAAGGGTTCACTCAAAAACACCTCGCCTCTAGCACTTCGAGGGGGAGGGTGGCGATTTTCAAAAAAACTTAGCGAAAAAACACTAAGGGGCTCGTTGCAGCCCAAACCCGTCGAAGGGTTCACTTGAAAACACCTCGCGCCTAGCACTTCGAGGGGGAGGGTGGTGTTTTCCAAAAAAAAAAAACATAGCCAAAAAAATACTAAGGGGCTCGTTGCAGCCCAAACCTGTTGAAGGGTTCACTCAAAAACACCTCGCCTCTAGCACTTCGAGGGGGAGGGTGGCGATTTTCATAAAAAAAAACTTAGCGAAAAATGCTTAGGGGCTCGTTGCAGCCCAAACCCATCGAAGGGTTCGCTCGAAAACACCTCGCCCCTAGCACTTCGAGGGGGAGGGTGGCATTTTTCAAAAAAATTAGCAAAAAAATGCTACGGGACTCATTGCAGCCCAAACCCATCGAAGGGTTCGCTCGAAAACACCTCGCCCCTAGCACTTCCAGGGGGAGGGTGGTGTTTTTCAAAAAATCTTAGCGAAAAAAATACTAAGGGGCTCGTTGCAGCCCAAACCCGTCGAAGGGTTCACACAAAAACACCTCGCCCATAGCACTTCGAGGGGGAGGATGGCGTTTTTTCAAAAAATACTTAGCAAAAAAAGCTAAGGGGCTCATTGCAGCCCAAACCCGTGGAAGGTTTCGCTTGAAAACACCTCGCCCCTAGCACTTCGAGAAGGAGGGTGGCGTTTTTTTAGAAAAACATAGCAAGAAAATGCTAAGGGGATCGTTGCAGCCCAAACCCGTCGCAGGTTTCGCTCAAAAACACCTCGCCCCTAGCACTTCGAGGGGGAGGGTGGCATTTTTCAAAAAAAAAACGTAGCCAAAAAAATGTTAAGGGGCTCGTTGCAGCCCAAACCCGTCGAAGGGTTCACTTGAAAACACCTCGCTCCTAGCACTTCGAGGGGGAGGGTGGTGTTTTTAAAAAAAAAAACGTAGCCAAAAAAAATACTAAGGGGCTCGTTGCAGCCCAAACCCGTTGAAGGGTTCACTCAAAAACACCTCGCCTCTAGCACTTCGAGGGGGAGGGTGGCGATTTTCAAAAAAACTTAGCGAAAAAACACTAAGGGGCTCGTTGCAGCCGAAACCCGTCGAAGGGTTCACTTGAAAACACCTCGCGCCTAGCACTTCGAGGGGGAGGGTGGTGTTTTTCAAAAAAAAAACATAGCCAAAAAAATACTAAGGGGCTCGTTGCAGCCCAAACCCGTTGAAGGGTTCACTCAAAAACACCTCGCCTCTAGCACTTCGAGGGGGAGGGTGGCAATTTTCATTAAAAAAAAACTTAGCGAAAAAATGCTTAGGGGCTCGTTGCAGCCCAAACCCACCGAAGGGTTCGCTCGAAAACAACTCGCCCCAAGCACTTCGAGGGGGATGGTGGCATTTTTCAAACAAATTAGGGAAAAATGCTAAGGGACTCATTGCAGCCCAAACCC
Organism: Eleusine indica; assembly: GCA_030378355.1. Classification (NCBI taxonomy): domain Eukaryota; kingdom Viridiplantae; phylum Streptophyta; class Magnoliopsida; order Poales; family Poaceae; genus Eleusine; species Eleusine indica. Next base: position 225,082 of record JARKIM010000016.1, on the reverse strand, counting down.
ATCGAAGGGTTCGCTGGAAAACACCTCGCCCCTAGCACTTCGAGGGGGAGGGTGGTATTTTTCAAAAAAATTAGCAAAAAAATGCTAAGGGACTCATTGCAGCCCAAACCCATCGAAGGGTTCGCTCGAAAACACCTCGCCCCTAGCACTTCGAGGGGGAGGGTGGTGTTTTTCATAAAATCTTAGCGAAAAAAATACTAGGGGGCTCGTTGCAGCCCAAACCCGTCGAAGGGTTCACTCAAAAACACCTCGCCCATAGCACTTCGAGGGGGAGGATGGCGTTTTTTCAAAAAATACTTAGCAAAAAAAGCTAAGGGGCTCATTGCAGCCCAAACCCGTGGAAGGGTTCGCTCGAAAACACCTCGCCCCTAGCACTTCGAGGGGGAGGGTGGTGTTTTTCACAAAAAAAACATGGCCAAAAAAAATACTAGGGGGCTCGTTGCAGCCCCAACCCGTTGAAGGGTTCACTCAAAAACACCTCGCCTCTAGCACTTCGAGGGGGAGGGTGGCGATTTTCAAAAAAACTTAGCGAAAAAACACTAAGGGGCTCGTTGCAGCCCAAACCCGTCAAAGGGTTCACTTGAAAACACCTCGCGCCTAGCACTTCGAGGGGGAGGGTGGTGTTTTTCAAAAAAAAAACATAGCCAAAAAAATACTAAGGGGCTCGTTGCAGCCCAAACCCGTTGAAGGGTTCACTCAAAAACACCTCGCCTCTAGCACTTCGAGGGGGAGGGTGGCGATTTTCATAAAAAAAAAACTTAGCGAAAAAATGCTTAGGGGCTCGTTGCAGCCCAAACCCATCGAAGGGTTCGCTCGAAAACAACTCGCCCATAGCACTTCGAGGGGGAGGATGGCGTTTTTTCAAAAAATACTTAGCAAAAAAAGCTAAGGGGCTCATTGCAGCCCAAACCCGTGGAAGGGTTCGCTTGAAAACACCTCGCCCCTAGCACTTCGAGAAGGAGGGTGGCGTTTTTTTTAGAAAAACATAGCAAGAAATTTCTAAGGGGCTTGTTGCAGCCCAAACCCGGCGAAGGGTTCACTCAAAAACACCTCGCCCCTAGCACTTCGAGGGGGAGGGTGGCATTTTAAAAAAAAAACGTAGCCAAATAAATGTTAAGGGGCTCGTTGCAGCCCAAACCCGTCGAAGGGTTCACTTGAAAACACCTCGCTCCTAGCACTTCGAGGGGGAGGGTGGTGTTTTTCAAAAAAAAAAACATAGCCAAAAAAATACTAAGGGGCTCGTTGCAGCCTAAACCCGTTGAAGGGTTCACTCAAAAACACCTCGCCTCTAGCACTTCGAGGGGGAGGGTGGCGATTTTCATAAAAAAAAAACTTAGCGAAAAAATGCTTAGGGGCTCGTTGCAGCCCAAACCCATCGAAGGGTTCGCTCGAAAACAACTCGCCCCAAGCACTTCGAGGGGGAGGGTGGCGTTTTTCAAAAAAACTTAGCGAAAAAAAGGTAAGGGGCTCATTGCAGCCCAAACCTATCGAGGAGTTGGCTCGAAAACACCTCGCCCCTAGCACTTCGAGGAGGAGGGTGGCGTTTTTTCAGAAAAACTTAGCGAAAAAATACTAAGGGGCTCGTTGCAGCCCAAACCCGTTGAAGGGTTCACTCAAAAACACCTCGCCCATAGCACTTCGAGGGGGAGGATGGCGTTTTTTCAAAAAATACTTAGCAAAAAAAGCTAAGGGGCTCATTGCAGCCCAAACCCGTGGAAGGGTTCGCTCGAAAACACCTCGCCCCTAGCACTTCGAGAAGGAGGGTGGCGTTTTTTTAAAAAAACATAGCAAGAAAATTCTAACGGGCTTGTTGCAGCCCAAACCCGTCGAAGGGTTCGCTCAAAAACACCTCGCCCCTAGCACTTCGAGGGGGAGGGTAGCATTTTTCAAAAAAAAAAACGTAGCCAAATAAATGTTAAGGGGCTCGTTGCAGCCCAAACCCATCGAAGGGTTCACTTGAAAACACCTCGCTCCTAGCACTTCGAGGGGGAGGGTGGTGTTTTTCAAAAAAAAAAACGTAGCCAAAAAAAATACAAACGGGCTTGTTTCAGCCCAAACCCGTTGAAGGGTTCACTCAAAAACACCTCGCCTCTAGCACTTCGAGGGGGAGGGTGGCGATTTTCAAAAAAACTTAGCGAAAAAACACTAAGGGGCTCGTTGCAGCCCAAACCCGTCGAAGGGTTCACTTGAAAACACCTCGCTCCTAGCACTTCGAGGGGGAGGGTGGTGTTTTTCAAAAAAAAAAAACATAGCCAAAAAAATACTAAGGGGCTCGTTGCAGCCTAAACCCGTTGAAGGGTTCACTCAAAAACACCTCGCCTCTAGCACTTCGAGGGGGAGGGTGGCGATTTTCATAAAAAAAAACTTAGCGAAAAAATGCTTAGGGGCTCGTTGCAGCCCAAACCCATCGAAGGGTTCGCTCGAAAACAACTCGCCCCAAGCACTTTGAGGGGGAGGGTGGTATTTTTCAAAAAAATTAGGGAAAAAATGCTAAGGGACTCATTGCAGCCCAAACCCATCGAAGGGTTCGCTGGAAAACACCTCGCCCCTAGCACTTCGAGGGGGAGGGTGGCGTTTTTCAAAAAAACTTAGCGAAAAAAGGTAAGGGGCTCATTGCAGCCCAAACCTATCGAAGAGTTCGCTCGAAAACACCTCGCCCCTAGCACTTCGAGGAGGAGGGTGGCGTTTTTTCAGAAAAACTTAGCGAAAAAATTCTAAGGGGCTCGTTCCAGCGCAAACCCGTTGAAGGGTTCACTCGAAAACACCTCGCCCCTAGCACTTCGAGGGGGAGGGTGGCATTTTTCAAAAAAATTAGCAAAAAAATGCTAAGGGACTCATTGCAACCCAAACCCATCGAAGCTTCGCTCGAAAACACCTCGCCCCTAGCACTTCGAGGGGGAGGGTGGTGTTTTTCAAAAAATCTTAGCGAAAAAAATACTAAGGGGCTCGTTGCAGCCCAAACCCGTCGAAGGGCTCACTCAAAAACACCTCGGCCATAGCACTTCGAGGGGGAGGGTGGCGTTTTTTCAAAAAATACTTAGCAAAAAAAGCTAAGGGGCTCATAGCAGCCCAAACCCGTGGAAGGGTTCGCTCGAAAACACCTCGCCCCTAGCACTTCGAGGGGGAGGGTGGTGTTTTTCAAAAAAAAAACGTAGCCGAAAAAAATACTAAGGGGCTCGTTGCAGCCCAAACCCGTCGAAGGGCTCACTCAAAAACACCTCGTTGCAGCCCAAACCCGTCGAAGGGTTCGCTCGAAAACACCTCGCCCCTAGCACTTCGAGGGGGAGGGTGGCATTTTTCAAAAAAATTAGGGAACAAATGCTAAGGGACTCATTGCAGCCCCAACCCATCGAAGGGTTCGCTCAAAAACACGTCGCCCCTAGCACTTCGAGGGAGAGGGTGGCGTTTTTCAAAAAAACTTAGCGAAAAAAATCTAAGGGGCTCATTGCAGCCCAAACCCATCAAAGGGTTCGCTCGAAAACACCTCGCCCCTTGTTGACTTTTGCTAAGCCATATTAATAAATCATTCCCGGCACTGGGCCAGAAACGGTTCACTAATATGTCCCAGAGTCAAGTAGGTAAAATCCGCAAGCGCACGGAGAATACCGCTGTAGCATTTCACCCGGAAGTATTCAGGGTATCGTATTTGTTTATCCCAAAGGAAGGTTATGATCAAGAAGCGTTACTAACATATAAGATCATGTTAACAATTAGCAAGGATATCTAACCAAGACAGGCGGGTACATGATAATAACCGGGTAGTGTGACACACACAGAAGATTCCTACTAAATAAATAAAGTCTAGTGGAGGAAAGACTAGGCTAAGCTACTCCTACTATACATTCCTATACAGTTGCATAGCCTAAGTAGAATACATATAGACCCACACTCAGGTTCAGCAGTCAATAGTATAGCACTTCAGGCACGGACTTACCCCTGCATCCACAGGCGACTTCCGCCAAGAGCCTACGCACTAGCCTAGCGGGGAGGATTTCAAAGGACGGACAGGGCTGTCACCACCTGCCGCCTACCTCAATGAACCAGTAGACTAACGAATAATTGATGCAAATCAGTCACCCAAGTACCATACTTGCATGACCAAAGAGCACTCTGCCCCTCCGCGATTACTATTAACGAGGCAGAGCTACCGTACGAATACGATCACCAAACCCATGCTATACTTTATCAGCTAAAACTAAGCATAGAGACTATAACATATAAACTAGACTATAGTGATGGTATATAACTAGCATGACAATAGTAGTATAATAAATATAAACTACTATCACACAAGTAGACTATACTATCACATATATGGATCACAATATCAAACAAGAAACTCATGACCCAAGCACAACTATATAGAAAAGATATATATATTGATAAGAGCAAAGTCTTACAAAAGGGAAAAGATACAAGAGCCATACCAATTCCAAGTGAAGACTTGGGACTAGAGAGCTCTAGACTCAGCCTAACTCCACTAAAACTCCAAGAACTACTACTAGCAAGAGAGAAATGCTTCTTGTGGTGTGTGTTGAGTGTGAAGGCAGACCCTCCTATTTATAGCCTCAATAGGTCGGCAAGGGAGAGTAACCGCCACGGAAGGCATCTCAAACCGTCATCAGGAGTCGCGGAGGAGCCAACACGTGGAAGCCCAGGCAGAGAGGGCGCCCGGCCGGGTCGGCCGACCTGACCAGGTCGGCCGACCTGGGGGTGGCCCCTCCTGGCCTGTGCTTTCTCCAGGTGGCTGTTCTGTGGGCCCTGACATCGGTTTGCGCGGTATTACAGGGTGTTACGTCGGTTAAGTGCTGAAAATGGGCCCTTCAATCCGTGTGACGTCCATGTGGCACTCTCTGATTGGTCGAAAGTGTGTTTTCTTGCCTTTTGAGGTGTTTCCTTCACATTTCCTCCTGCATGCACAAAGTTCTCCAAGTACAAGTGGAACTATATTATTGTGCTAAAGCATGCGTGTATGAAATGCCAAATTCTCCTTTATTTGAGTATAGTTGACGGTTAAAAATGGTACTTAACAGCCGTCAACAAACTCCCCCAAGCTTACCCTTTGCTCGTCCCGAAGCAAAGATAAACTTAAGTTGTTGATCAGGAGTTGCTACAATGTCCTACTCCTCAATAATACTATGCGCACAACAAGGTACTCTTCCTAGAATTAAATATGTTGGCACATAACTTACCCATTTACCTCGATCCATGGGGCTTTTACACCTCATTGTCTTGGGTGGTTGAGAGATAGAACAATTGCAGGGCACCAATCACTTGCTCTAGATTTCGCTATGTTATTCCGGAGGTTTTCAAAAGATTTTGAAAATAAAAACCAAGTTCCTCAAATGATTCTCTCGGATCACTCAATATGTGTATGATTCCTCACCAAGGCAAAGTGTTGCCTATAATCACCTACTTCTAAATAAGGCTTTATGTGGAGCTCAAGGTAGGGATATATGAGGCACTCATGTTCACATAATATTGCTATGTCAAAAGACCGGATCCAAGAAAAACATCAATTCAAACAATCTTGATCAAGATGTGCAAGTGTGTGGGAGAACGGAGGAATGGTGGATGGGAAGAAATAACTCCTTTTTGAATTTTCCTTCTCTCTTTTGGAGTTTCTAGGCTATGGCTATCTTTTGCTTGCTCTCTTTTTTGAGCATTTTTTTTCTTTTCTTTTTGCATAGCGATAGTCCTAGTTTGCAATGAATACTTTGAGAGAGGAATTTTGCAATGGATATATGGAGTGTTTCTTTGGATGGATGGATGAATAGTGGCTTTCTTCCGGTGTAGAAGAATAGCTCACGGTGGATATGGTGGATATGGTGGATGCTATCTTCTTGACTTAGAAGGATAGCTCATGGCGGTGGATGTGTGTATATGATCTTGATCAAGAAAGCATGAAAAGAGTTCCACTAGGGTCACAACAATTTTGACTAAGCTCAATGTGAAACAAGCAGCATATGTGTAAAGGTTTTCAAATGTAAACACTACATATGGCTGTGGTGGGAATTTCATCATTGAGGAACTTATCAATTTGTCATTTTGAAAAATAAAACTCCGGAATTCAAGCTTTACGTTGAGCAAGATCATAGCAGCCCTATCTATCATATCATACCTCTCAACAACTTAGAACTAGAGAATGCATATGCTACCCACAAGATTCAAGTTCAAGGCAAGATTTACCAACAAACCTAACTCTTGAGAGAGTACTAAGTTGTAAACTAGCATTAGAGAGGAATAAAGGACAGAGCAACTATTCATCATCTCAACATAGGAAAATTATACACATTCATACCGCGCATGAAAAAGGGAAATATTTTTGTTCTTTTTATATTTTGCAAATTTTTATGGATTTTCAGATTTAGCAAATGCAAGAAATAAAGGGAAAGGGAAAGATACAAGTTACCGTGAGAAGGGGGGTCCTCCCCCAAGCTTGTTCTTGCTCATATCTGCTGGTTCGGGTCGTAGCCTTGGGAGTGGAAGAAGGCATCCCAATTGCTCTGATTCTGAGCCATCATCGCGTTCAGCTGGCGGAATTGGTTGTCGCTGAAATTCTGCCATTGTTGGGTGTCGGCGACATGTTGCGTGAGAGTTTGTTGCATGCTCTCGGTGCGTAAATCAATGTCGTTCACCCTCCTTGTCAACTCGGCCATCCCATAGTTGAGTTCACGGAACCCACGGGATGAGAATGACCGAGTGGCAAAGGATGGCGGTCCGCTTGAACTTGATGACGTCTGCATGGGGTAATCATACTGAGATTCCCATGCTCCGGCCTGCCATGTTGACGCACCCGCCTCGTCCTGTGGCGGGGGCTGCTCCCATACCGGATCTCCGGTCGGAGTGTGAAACTCCGGTGTAGGCTCCATATGCCTACGGGAACGTGTCGGTCGCCCTGAAACACTATGCCTGCGAACTTCTCCCACTGGCTCAAGTGGGAGGGTTAGTGCCCGACAGTGATACAAACGAAAACCCGGGTTAGGTAACGGGAATTCATTTGTATACCCGGGAAAGTGATAGATCAAGGTATTATTTGGACCATGTTTCAAAGTATGTCCTTGCACAAAATAGTCCTCGCCTAGAAATTCTCCATGTACCGTCAAATATTCAACATGAACATTCTCAAGCAGACCACACTTCTGCGCAATGCGAGTAACTAAAGAGGTGCACTCAATTGGTCCTGTCAACTTTATATTGTCTAACCATTGATCAATCATGCATTCCGCGGGTGACACCCTAATTTTCTTAACCATGGCATAAAGTATTTTCAATTCATCTTGCCGGACAACTGTTGACGGCTGTTAAGTACCATTTTTAACCGTCAACTATACTCAAATAAAGGAGAATTTGGCATTTCATACACGCATGCTTTAGCACAATAATATAGTTCCACTTGTACTTGGAGAACTTTGTGCATGCAGGAGGAAATGTGAAGGAAACACCTCAAAAGGCAAGAAAACACACTTTCGACCAATCAGAGAGTGCCACACGGACGTCACACGGATTGAAGGGCCCATTTTCAGCACTTAACCGACGTAACTCCCTGTAATACCGCGCAAACCGACGTCAGGGCCCACAGGACAGCCACCTGGAGAAAGCACAGGCCAGGAGGGGCCACCCCCAGGTCGGCCGACCTGGTCAGGTCGGCCGACCCAGCCGGGCGCCCTCTCCGCCTGGGCTTCCACGTGTTGGCTCCTCCGCGACTCCTGATGACGGTTTGAGATGCCTTCCGTGGCGGTTACGCTCCCTTGCCGACCTATTGAGGCTATAAATAGGAGGGTGTGCCTTCACACTCAACACACACCACAAGAAGCATTTCTCTCTTGCTAGTAGTAGTTCTTGGAGTTTTAGTGGAGTTAGGCTGAGTCTAGAGCTCTCTAGTCCCAAGTCTTCACTTGGAATTGGTATGGCTCTTGTATCTTTTCCCTTTTGTAAGACTTTACTCTTATCAATATATATATCTTTTCTATATAGTTGTGCTTGGGTCATGAGTTTCTTGTTTGATTTTGTGATCCATATATGTGATAGTATAGTCTACTTGTGTGATAGTAGTTTATATTTATTATACTACTATTGTCATGCTAGTTATATACCGTCACTATAGTCTAGTTTATATGTTATAGTCTCTATGCTTAGTTTTAGCTGATAAAGTATAGCATGGGTTTGGTGATCGTATTCATACGGTAGCTCTGCCTCGTTAATAGTAATCGCGGAGGGGCAGAGTGCTCTTTGGTCATGCAAGTATGGTACTTGGGTGACTGATTTGCATCAATTATTCGTTAGTCTACTGGTTCGTTGAGGTAGGCGGCAGGTGGTGACAGCCCTGTCCGTCCTTTGAAATCCTCCCCGCTAGGCTAGTGCGTAGGCTCTTGGCGGAAGTCGCCTGTGGATGCAGGGGTAAGTCCGTGCCTGAAGTGCTATACTATTGACTGCTGAACCTGAGTGTGGGTCTGTATGTATTCTACTTAGGCTATGCAACTGTATAGGAATGTATAGTAGGAGTAGCTTAGCCTAGTCTTTCCTCCACTAGACTTTATTTATTTAGTAGGAATCTTCTGTGTGTGTCACACTACCCGGTTATTATCATGTACCCGCCTGTCTTGGTTAGATATCCTTGCTAATTGTTAACATGATCTTATATGTTAGTAACGCTTCTTGATCATAACCTTCCTTTGGGATAAACAAATACGATACCCTGAATACTTCCGGGTGAAATGCTACAGCGGTATTCTCCGTGCGCTTGCGGATTTTACCTACTTGACTCTGGGACATATTAGTGAACCGTTTCTGGCCCCGTGCCGGGAATGATTTATTAATATGGCTTAGCAAAAGTCAACAAGCATTTCTGGCGCCGTTGCCGGGGAAGGCGTATGATCTAAGAAAAATTACTAATGTATATAGTAGTGTTGCAATTATTAAGGCTATCTCCTAGGCAGGCTAACCTTGCTTTGTTTTCTGCATTTTGTATGAAAACAGGGTAGTGTATGACTGGTTTCGACTTGCCGACAAACTTCACTGAAGATCCTGAGTCACTCCTGAGAAGGACACGAGCTAGGCTCACCCCTCCTCGTAAGGAGACTCGGCCAATCGAACCTGTCATTCCCGCACCATCAAGCTCTGAGCAAATGGCCGACAAGACCCTCCGCGAGTTCTCCGCTCCCTCCGCTGCCAACATCCCTACGGGACCAGCTGGCAATGTGGGAGATGCGAACTTCGAGATCAAGACCGGTCTCATCACCATGGTGCAGGCTAGCCCATTCTGTGGGAAAGCCAATGAGGACGCTAGTGCTCATCTCCAGCAATTCCTGGAGATTTGCAACACGTTCAAAATGAAGGACGTCACCCCCGACGCTGTTCGCCTTCGACTGTTCCCGTTCTCTCTCCTTGGGAGAGCGAGACAGTGGTTCTACGCAAACCCTGAAGCTGTGAACACTTGGGAGAAGTGTTCAGCTGCGTTCCTTGCAAAGTTCTTCCCGCTGGGCAAGACCAATGCCCTCCGCGGAAGGATCTCAAGCTTCCAGCAGGAGTCGAAGGAGTCGATTCCTGAGGCATGGGAGAGGCTCCAGGAGTACATCCTGGCATGTCCCCACCACGGGATGGATGATTGGCTGATCATTCAGAACTTCTACAACGGGCTTACTCCGTCGGCCCGCGACCACCTCGACGCTGCTGCTGGTGGAGCCTTCTTCTCGCTCACTGTGAGCAAGGCAAAAGATTTGATCGAGAAGATGGTGTCCAACCAAGGTTGGAATGAAGACCGCCTCCAACCTCGCCAGCGAGGCATGCACTCCGTCAAGGAGGTTGACATGCTCGCCGCCAAGATTGACCGTCTCATGAAGAAGATGGACGACCAAGCCAATGGAGAAGTGAAAGCCCTAGACGCTCGGATGACTTGCGAGGTCTGTGGCAACACGGGACACTCGGGCAATGACTGCCCCGAGACCCGTGAGGACGCAATGTTCAGGGGCAACAACAACAACAACGGCTACCGTCCACAAGGAGGTCAAAGTTGGGGTCCACCACGTCCCAACTACCAAGGAGGTAACTCTGGCAACTTCTCTGGTTTTAATTCCGGTTATAATCAGCCCTCCTTGAAAGATCTTGTGCTTGGTCAAGCTAAGGTTAATGATAACATCAGTAAAAAGCTTGCCACCACTGATAGGACTCTTGAGAGCATCCACACTAAGATAGAGGGTGTTTCCTCTGCTCTCAAGAATCAGCTGAGCTTTAATAAAATGATAGAAACCCAATTAGCTCAGTTAGCTGCTGCTGTTCCTACTGCTGAGTCGGGGAAAATCCCGGGGCAACCCGAGACCCCCTTAGAAAATGTTAATGCGGTCACCACGAGAGGAGGTAAGTCCACTCGGGATCCGCCATACCCTAACCATGCAGGAAAGGACACATCAGCTGAGAAGCCGGCAGAAGAAGAAGAACTGCCACCCAGGAAAACGGCCCCACATGAGTTCTATGACACGAGCCTCATGCCGTTTCCTGAAAGAAGAAGGAAGCCAACCGTGGACGAGCAGTTCACACGCTTCGTTGAGGTGATCCAGAAGCTGCACATCAACGTGCCCTTGCTGGATGCGATACAAGTACCCACGTACGCTCGCTACCTCAAGGATCTTATCAGCAACAAGCGCCCACTACCGACCACACAAATTGTCAAGCTGACGGAAGAGTGTAGCGCTGCTATACTCAATCGGCTTCCCAAGAAGAAGAAAGATCCGGGGTGTCCCACGATCACCTGCTCGATCGGGACACAGAACTTCGACCATGCCTTATGTGATCTTGGGGCAAGTGTGAGCGTCATGCCGAAGGATGTCTTCGACAAGCTCAACTACACCACACTATCCCCCACGCTGATGCAGCTGCAGCTGGCCGATTCAACGGTCCGCTATCCGGCGGGGATCGCCGAAGATTTTCCGGTGAAAATCCGGGATTGCTTCATCCCCGTCGACTTCATAGTGCTTGACATGGACGTCGGGAAGACCACACCGCTCATCCTGGGACGCCCATTTCTCAGCACTGCGGATGCTCGCATCGATGTAGGAGCCGGAGAAATCCGCTTCCACATCAATGGCAAGGAGGAGAAGTTTGACTTTCGGCCACGGAACGAACAGTGCAACATGATCCGTATCAAGTACAGGCCGAACCCAAGCAACATCAAGGAAGTGGAGGTCACTCCGCCAAAGAAGGACAGCCTCATCACATTCATGAAGAACTTCCTTGAGAAGGAAAAGGTTGCACAGCGACAACTGATGAAGGCAAGGAGGCAAAGGTCACACATTAAGCAACAGCCTCCGAAGTCCACAAGGCAGCAACCTCCGAGGTCTGCAAAGAAACAGGCTGTGAAGCCTGCAAAACCGCAGCCTCCGAAGCCCGAGAAGCCACCAACCGCAACAAAGACCAAGAAGGTGTGGCGAATGAAACAAGAAGCATCATCCGTGTCTTCATCTCTGGGACCGGACAACGCTTCATCGAGCTGAACGCCGGAGAAAAGTCCCGCTCGTCGGACTTTAAAAGGTGAGTCCTCGCCGGGAGGTTAAACCGGTAGTTATCCATATTTGCTCTTTTAATTGCATATTTGCTTTCCACCACATTTTGATTTTTCCCGACCACTGCATTTCTGCATTTTTGAATTTTTCCAGCCACCTTGGAATTTTTCAAAACTCATTTGCATTTTTGAAAATTTAGAAAATAGGTTTTTGGGCTTTCCATTTTGAAAAGATTTTTTGTCGAGCTTTTTGAGCAAAAAGGCAGCAGGGGACAAATCCCCTAGCCGTTGGGGAACACATAGGAAAAAGGGGGCTGCCAGGAGGCCCACCTGCCAGGTCGGCCGACCTGGTGGGGTCGGCCGACCCCCTGGCCCCACCTTTTCCTGTGCTCCTTTCTCCCAACGGCTATATGGCCGTTGCTCTGTCCCTTTCTAACGGCCATCTTGCTTCCTTGGCTATAAAAACCGCCCAGGAGGAGGAGCTTCACCATTCCAAGCTCATCTTTCACTCCCCTCCTTTGCTCACTTGTTGCTCTCCCAAAATTTCGTGTTCTTCAACTTTACTACAAGCCCCAAAAACCCCAAAAAATATATTTCCCCTCTGTTTTAGTGCATTTGCAAGTTGTTGTGAGAAGAAAACCAATTTCGGAGAAGCTCGGGTTTGTCGTTTTCACTAACGCTCACCCGAACACTTGTTCGATCTTGTTTTTGTTCTTGTCTTGTGTTTGTTCTTGTGTGCAGCCATGTTCAAACGAATGAAGCAAGTCGCCGGAATCAAGCGGAGAAAAAGCAGTCGTGCAAGCACGAGTCAAGCATCCTCCGTCGAGCTCACACCAAGTCCGGGGCATGGTGACCCCGAAGCTGAAATTCCGGAGGAAAGGCCGGCCTTGCTCATCACCGAGGAGCATCTCGACATCAAGGACGACCGCGAGGGCCAAGCCATCGCGCTCATGAGAGAACGGCCATTCGCCCACACCCGACGCTTCGATCCGGACTTCCTCGAGAAAATAGGTATGAGAGAAGAATTTGCCTCTATTTTTCGCACTATGGGTTGGCTAAATTTCGTAGAAGTAGATGAGCCGGGTTCTCGTTTGCTTACTATGCAGTTTTTATGCACCCTTAGAAAGTATGATGAAGGCATTTCTTTTCACTTGTTTGGGCAAGAGCGCTTGGTCACATGGGGTGATCTTCATGCTATGCTAGGTCTAAATCCTAAATGTAGGCTAGACTTAGATAAAGCGCTAAAGGGATTCCATAAAGAAAGTTTTTGGAAAAAGATTTCCGGAAACGAGTGGGGTCCCAAGCCTAGAACAAGTGCCATCCATAATCCTACACTTAGATTTATGCATGTGTGGTTGGCTATGACCTTGTTTCCTCGAGGTGACATTAGGGTTGTTCGGCAAGATGAATTGAAAATACTTTATGCCATGGTTAAGAAAATTAGGGTGTCACCCGCGGAATGCATGATTGATCAATGGTTAGACAATATAAAGTTGACAGGACCAATTGAGTGCACCTCTTTAGTTACTCGCATTGCGCAGAAGTGTGGTCTGCTTGAGAATGTTCATGTTGAATATTTGACGGTAGATAGAGAATTTCTAGGCGAGGACTATTTTGTGCAAGGACATACTTTGAAACATGGTCCAAATAATACCTTGATCTATCACTTTCCCGGGTATACAAATGAATTCCCGTTACCTAACCCGGGTCTTCGTTTGTATCACTGTCGGGCACTAACCCTCCCACTAGAGCCAGTGGGAGAAGTTCGCAGGCATAGTGTTTCAGGACGACCGACACGTTCCCGTAGGCATATGGAGTCTACACCGGAGTTTCACACTCCGACCGGAGATCCGGTATGGGAGCAGCCCCCGCCACAGGACGAGGCGGGTGCATCAACATGGCAGGCCGGAGCATGGGAATCTCAGTACAATTACCCCATGCAGACGTCATCAAGTTCAAGCGGACCGCCATCCTTTGCCACTCGGTCATTCTCATCCCGTGGGTTCCGTGAACTCAACTATGGGATGGCCGAGTTGACAAGGAGGGTGAACGACATTGATTTGCGCACCGAGAGCATGCAACAAACTCTCACGCAACATGTCACCGACACCCAGCAATGGCAGAATTTCAGCGACAACCAATTCCGCCAGCTGAACGCGATGATGGCTCAGAATCAGAGCAATTGGGATGCCTTCTTCCGCTCCCAAAGCTACGACCCGAACCAGCAGATATGAGCAAGAACAAGCTTGGGGGAGGACCCCCCTTCTCACGGTAACTTGTATCTTTCCCCTTCCCTTTATTTCTTGCATTTGCTAAATCTGAAAAAACCATAAAAATTTGCAAAATATAAAAAGAACAAAAATATTTCCCTTTTTCATGCGCGGTATGAATGTGTATAATTTTCCTATGTTGAGATGATGAATAGTTGCTCTGTCCTTTATTCCTCTCTAATGTTAGTTTACAACTTAGTACTCCCTCAAGAGTTAGGTTTGTTGGTAAATCTTGCCTTGAACTTGAATCTTGTGGGTAGCATATGCATTCTCTAGTTCTAAGTTGTTGAGAGGTATGATATGATAGATAGGGCTGCTATGATCTTGCTCAACGTAAAGCTTGAATTCCGGAGTTTTATTTTTCAAAATGACAAATTGATAAGTTCCTCAATGATGAAATTCCCACCACAGCCATATGTAGTGTTTACATTTGAAAACCTTTACACATATGCTGCTTGTTTCACATTGAGCTTAGTCAAAATTGTTGTGACCCTAGTAGAACTCTTTTCATGCTTTCTTGATCAAGATCATGTACACACATCCACCGCCATGAGCTATCCTTCTAAATCAAGAAGATAGCATCCACCATATCCACCATGTCCACCGTGAGCTATTCTTCTACACCGGAAGAAAGCCACTATCCATCCATCCATCCAAAGAAACACTCCATATATCCATTGCAAAATTCCTCTCTCAAAGTATTCATTGCAAACTAGGACTATGGCTATGCAAAAAGAAAAAAAGAAAAAAAAATGCTCAAAAAAGAGAGCAAGCAAAAGATAGCCATAGCCTAGAAACTCCAAAAGAGAGAAGGAAAATTCAAAAAGGAGTTATTTCTTCCCATCCACCATTCCTCCGTTCTCCCACACACTTGCACATCTTGATCAAGATTGTTTGAATTGATGTTTTTCTTGGATCCGGTCTTTTGACATAGCAATATTATGTGAACATGAGTGCCTCATATATCCCTACCTTGAGCTCCACATAAAGCCTTATTTAGAAGTAGGTGATTATAGGCAACTGTTGACGGCTGTTAAGTACTATTTTCAACCATCAACTATACTCAAATAAAGGAGAATTTGGCATTTCATACACGCATGCTTTATCACAATAATATAGTTCCACTTGTACTTGGAGAACTTTGTGCATGCAGGAGGAAATGTGAAGGAAACACCTCAAAAGGCAAGAAAACACACTTTCGACCAATCAGAGAGCGCCACATGGACGTCACACGGATTGAAGGGCCCATTTGCAGCACTTAACCGACGTAACTCCCTGTAATACCGCGGGAACCGACCTCAGGACCCACCTGCCAGCCTCCCCAAGAAAGCACAGGCCAGGAGGGGCCACCCCCAGGTCGGCCGACCTGGTCAGGTCGGCCGACCCAGCCGGGCGCCCTCTCCGCCTGGGCTTCCACGTGTTGGCTCCTCCGTGACTCCTGATGGCGGTTTGAGATGCCTTCCGTGGCGGTTACGCTCCCTTGCCGACCTATTGAGGCTATAAATAGGAGGGTGTGCCTTCACATTCAACACACACCACAAGAAGCATTTCTCTCTTGCTAGTAGTTCTTGGAGTTTTAGTGGAGTTAGGCTGAGTCTAGAGCTCTCTAGTCCCAAGTCTTCACTTGGAATTGGTATGGCTCTTGTATCTTTTCCCTTTTGTAAGACTTTACTCTTATCAATATATATATCTTTTCTATATAGTTGTGCTTGGGTCATGAGTTTCTTGTTTGATTTTGTGATCCATATATGTGATAGTATAGTCTACTTGTGTGATAGTAGTTTATATTTATTATACTACTATTGTCATGCTAGTTATATACCGTCACTATAGTCTAGTTTATATGTTATAGTCTCTATGCTTAGTTTTAGCTGATAAAGTATAGCATGGGTTTGGTGATCGTATTCATACGGTAGCTCTGCCTCGTTAATAGTAATCGCGGAGGGGCAGAGTGCTCTTTGGTCATGCAAGTATGGTACTTGGGTGACTGATTTGCATCAATTATTCGTTAGTCTACTGGTTCGTTGAGGTAGGCGGCAGGTGGTGACAGCCCTGTCCGTCCTTTGAAATCCTCCCCGCTAGGCTAGTGCGTAGGCTCTTGGCGGAAGTCGCCTGTGGATGCAGGGGTAAGTCCGTGCCTGAAGTGCTATACTATTGACTGCTGAACCTGAGTGTGGGTCTGTATGTATTCTACTTAGGCTATGCAACTGTATAGGAATGTATAGTAGGAGTAGCTTAGCCTAGTCTTTCCTCCACTAGACTTTATTTATTTAGTAGGAATCTTCTGTGTGTGTCACACTACCCAGTTATTATCATGTACCCGCCTGTCTTGGTTAGATATCCTTGCTAATTGTTAACATGATCTTATATGTTAGTAACGCTTCTTGATCATAACCTTCCTCTGGGATAAACAAATACGATACCCTGAATACTTCCGGGTGAAATGCTACAGCGGTATTCTCCGTGCGCTTGCGGATTTTACCTACTTGACTCTGGGACATATTAGTGAACCGTTTCTGGCCCCGTGCCGGGAATGATTTATTAATATGGCTTAGCAAAAGTCAACAAGCATTTCTGGCGCCGTTGCCGGGGAAGGCGTATGATTAAGAAAAATTACTAATGTATATAGTAGTGTTGCAATTATTAAGGCTATCTCCTAAGCAGGTTAACCTTGCTTTGTTTTCTGCATTTTGTAAGAAAACAGGGTAGTGTATGACTGGTTTCGACTTGCCGACAAACTTCACTGAAGATCCTGAGTCACTCCTGAGAAGGACACGAGCTAGGCTCACCCCTCCTCGTAAGGAGACTCGGCCAATCGAACCTGTCATTCCCGCACCATCAAGCTCTGAGCAAATGGCCGACAAGACCCTCCGCGAGTTCTCCGCTCCCTCCGCTGCCAACATCCCTACGGGACCAGCTGGCAATGTGGGAGATGCGAACTTCGAGATCAAGACCGGTCTCATCACCATGGTGCAGGCTAGCCCATTCTGTGGGAAAGCCAATGAGGACGCTAGTGCTCATCTCCAGCAATTCCTGGAGATTTGCAACACGTTCAAAAAGAAGGACAGCCTCATCACATTCATGAAGAACTTCCTTGAGAAGGAAAAGGTTGCACAGCAACAACTGATGAAGGCAAGGAGGCAAAGGTCACACATTAAGCAACAGCCTCCGAAGTCCACAAGGCAGCAACCTCCGAGGTCTGCAAAGAAACAGGCTGTGAAGCCTGCAAAACCGCAGCCTCCGAAGCCCGAGAAGCCACCGACCACAACAAAGACCAAGAAGGTGTGGCGAACGAAACAAGAAGCATCATCCGTGTCTTCATCTCCGGGACCGGACAACGCTTCATCGAGCTGAACGCCGGAGAAAAGTCCCGCTCGTCGGACTTTAAAAGGTGAGTCCTCGCCGGGAGGTTAAACCGGTAGTTATCCATATTTGCTCTTTTAATTGCATATTTGCTTTCCACCACATTTTGATTTTTTCCGACCACTGCATTTCTGCATTTTTGAATTTTTCCAGCCACCTTGGAATTTTTCAAAACTCATTTGCATTTTTGAAAATTTAGAAAATAGGTTTTTGGGCTTTCCATTTTGAAAAGATTTTTTGTCGAGCTTTTTGAGCAAAAGGGCAGCAGGGGACAAATCCCCTAGCCGTTGGGGAACACATAGGAAAAAGGGGGCTGCCAGGAGGCCCACCTGCCAGGTCGGCCGACCTGGTGAGGTCGGCCGACCCCCTGGCCCCACCTTTTCCTGTGCTCCTTTCTCCCAACGGCTATATGGCCGTTGCTCTGTCTCTTGCTAACGGCCATCTTGCTTCCTTGGCTATAAAAACCGCCCAGGAGGGGGAGCTTCACCATTCCAAGCTCATCTTTCACTCCCCTCCTTTGCTCACTTGTTGCTCTCCCAAAATTTCGTGTTCTTCAACTTTACTACAGCCCCAAAAACCCAAAAAAATATTTCCCCTCTGTTTTAGTGCATTTGCAAGTTGTTGTGAAAAGAAAACCAATTTCGGAGAAGCTCGGGTTTGTCGTTTTCACTAACGCTCAGCCGAACACTTGTTCGATCTTGTTTTTTGTTCTTGTCTTGTGTTTGTTCTTGTGTGCAGCCATGTTCAAACGAATGAAGCAAGTCACCGGAATCAAGCGGAGAAAAAGCACTCGTGCAAGCACGAGTCAAGCATCCTCCGTCGAGCTCACACCAAGTCCGGGGCATGGTGACCCCGAAGCTGAAATTCCGGAGGAAAGGCCAGCCTTGCTCATCACCGAGGAGCATCTCGACATCAAGGACGACCGCGAGGGCCAAGCCAACGCGCTCATGAGAGAACGGCCATTCGCCCACACCCGACGCTTCGATCCGGACTTCCTCGAGAAAATAGGTATGAGAGAAGAATTTGCCTCTATTTTTCGCACTATGGGTTGGCTAAATTTCGTAGAAGTAGATGAGCCGGGTTCTCGTTTGCTTACTATGCAGTTTTTATGCACCCTTAGAAAGTATGATGAAGGCATTTCTTTTCGCTTGTTTGGGCTAGAGCGCTTGGTCACATGGGGTGATCTTCATGCTATGCTAGGTCTAAATCCTAAATGTAGGCTAGACTTAGATAAAGCGCTAAAGGGGTTCCATAAAGAAAGTTTTTGGAAAAAGATTTCCGGAAACGAGTGGGGTCCCAAGCCTAGAACAAGTGCCATCCATAATCCTACACTTAGATTTATGCATGTGTGGTTGGCTATGACCTTGTTTCCTCGAGGTGACATTAGGGTTGTCCGGCAAGATGAATTGAAAATACTTTATGCCATGGTTAAGAAAATTAGGGTGTCACCCATGGAATGCATGATTGATCAATGGCTAGACAATATAAAGTTGACAGGACCAATTGAGTGCACTTCTTTAGTTACTCGCATTGCGCAGAAGTGTGGTCTGCTTGAGAATGTTCATGTTGAATATTTGACGGTAGATAGAGAATTTCTAGGCGAGGACTATTTTGTGCAAGGCCATACTTTGAAACATGGTCCAAATAATACCTTGATCTATCACTTTCCCGGGTATACAAATGAATTCCCGTTACCTAACCCGGGTCTTCGTTTGTATCACTGTCGGGCACTAACCCTCCCACTTGAGCCAGTGGGAGAAGTTCGCAGGCATAGTGTTTCAGGGCGACCGACACGTTCCCGTAGGCATATGGAGCCTACACCGGAGTTTCACACTCCGACCGGGGATCCGGTATGGGAGCAGCCCCCGCCACAGGACGAGGCGGGTGCATCAACATGGCAGGCCGGAGCATGGGAATCTCAGTACAATTACCCCATGCAGACGTCATCAAGTTCAAGCGGACCGCCATCCTTTGCCACTCGGTCATTCTCATCCCGTGGGTTCCGTGAACTCAACTATGGGATGTCCGAGTTGACAAGGAGGGTGGACGACATTGATTTGCGCACCGAGAGCATGCAACAAACTCTCACGCAACATGTCGCCGACACCCAGCAATGGCAGAATTTCAGCGACAACCAATTCCGCCAGCTGAACGCGATGATGGCTCAGAATCAGAACAATTGGGATGCCTTTTTCCGCTCCCAAGGCTACGACCCGAACCAGCAGATATGAGCAAGAACAAGCTTGGGGGAGGACCCCCCTTCTCACGGTAACTTGTATCTTTCCCCTTCCCTTTATTTCTTGCATTTGCTAAATCTGAAAATCCATAAAAATTTGCAAAATATAAAAAGAACAAAAATATTTCCCTTTTTCATGCGCGGTATGAATGTGTATAATTTTCCTATGTTGAGATGATGAATAGTTGCTCTGTCCTTTATTCCTCTCCGATGCTAGTTTACAACTTAGTACTATCTCAAGAGTTAGGTTTGTTGGTAAATCTTGCCTTGAACTTGAATCTTGTGGGTAGCATATGCATTCTCTAGTTCTAAGTTGTTGAGAGGTATGATATGATAGATAGGGCTGCTATGATCTTGCTCAACGTAAAGCTTGAATTCCGGAGTTTTATTTTTCAAAATGACAAATTGATAAGTTCCTCAATGATGAAATTCCCACCACAGCCATATGTAGTGTTTACATTTGAAAACCTTTACACATATGCTGCTTGTTT
Source organism: Eleusine indica (assembly GCA_030378355.1). NCBI lineage: Eukaryota > Viridiplantae > Streptophyta > Magnoliopsida > Poales > Poaceae > Eleusine > Eleusine indica. Next base: position 205,225 of record JARKIM010000016.1, on the reverse strand, counting down.
CACATTGAGCTTAGTCAAAATTGTTGTGACCCTAGTAGAACTCTATTCATGCTTTCTTGATCAAGATCATGTACACACATCCACCGCCATGAGCTATCCTTCTAAATCAAGAAGATAGCATCCACCATATCCACCATATCCACCGTGAGCTATTCTTCTACACCGGAAGAAAGCCACTATCCATCCATCCATCCAAAGAAACACTCCATATAGCCATTGCAAAATTCCTCTCTCAAAGTATTCATTGCAAACTAGGACTATGGCTATGAAAAAAAAAAAATGCTCAAAAAAGAGAGCAAGCAAAAGATAGCCATAGCCTAGAAACTCCAAAAGAGAGAAGGAAAATTCAAAAAGGAGTTATTTCTTCCCATCCACCATTCCTCCGTTCTCCCACACACTTGCACATCTTGATCAAGATTGTTTGAATTGATGTTTTTCTTGGATCCGGTCTTTTGACATAGCAATATTATGCGAACATGAGTGCTTCATATATCCCTACCTTGAGCTCCACATAAAGCCTTATTTAGAAGTAGGTGATTATAGGCAACACTTTGCCTTGGTGAGGAATCATACACATATTGAGTGATCCGAGAGAATCATTTGAGGAACTTGGTTTTTATTTTCAAAATCTTTTGAAAACCTCCGGAATAACATAGCGGAATCTAGAGCAAGTGATTGGTGCCCTGCAATTGTTCTATCTCTCAACCGCCCAAGACAATGAGGTGTAAAAGCCCCATGGATCAAGGTAAATGGGTAAGTTATGCGCCAATATATTTAATTCTAGGAAGAGTACTTTGTTGTGCGCATAGTATTATTGAGGAGTAGGACATTGTAGCAACTCCTGATCAACAACTTAAGTTTATCTTTGCTTCGGGACGAGCAAAGGGTAAGCTTGGGGGAGTTTGTTGACGGCTGTTAAGTACTATTTTCAACCATCAACTATACTCAAATAAAGGAGAATTTGGCATTTCATACACGCATGCTTTATCACAATAATATAGTTCCACTTGTACTTGGAGAACTTTGTGCATGCAGGAGGAAATGTGAAGGAAACACCTCAAAAGGCAAGAAAACACACTTTCGACCAATCAGAGAGCGCCACATGGACGTCACACGGATTGAAGGGCCCATTTGCAGCACTTAACCGACGTAACTCCCTGTAATACCGCGGGAACCGACCTCAGGACCCACCTGCCAGCCTCCCCAAGAAAGCACAGGCCAGGAGGGGCCACCCCCAGGTCGGCCGACCTGGTCAGGTCGGCCGACCCAGCCGGGCGCCCTCTCCGCCTGGGCTTCCACGTGTTGGCTCCTCCGTGACTCCTGATGGCGGTTTGAGATGCCTTCCGTGGCGGTTACGCTCCCTTGCCGACCTATTGAGGCTATAAATAGGAGGGTGTGCCTTCACATTCAACACACACCACAAGAAGCATTTCTCTCTTGCTAGTAGTTCTTGGAGTTTTAGTGGAGTTAGGCTGAGTCTAGAGCTCTCTAGTCCCAAGTCTTCACTTGGAATTGGTATGGCTCTTGTATCTTTTCCCTTTTGTAAGACTTTACTCTTATCAATATATATATCTTTTCTATATAGTTGTGCTTGGGTCATGAGTTTCTTGTTTGATTTTGTGATCCATATATGTGATAGTATAGTCTACTTGTGTGATAGTAGTTTATATTTATTATACTACTATTGTCATGCTAGTTATATACCGTCACTATAGTCTAGTTTATATGTTATAGTCTCTATGCTTAGTTTTAGCTGATAAAGTATAGCATGGGTTTGGTGATCGTATTCATACGGTAGCTCTGCCTCGTTAATAGTAATCGCGGAGGGGCAGAGTGCTCTTTGGTCATGCAAGTATGGTACTTGGGTGACTGATTTGCATCAATTATTCGTTAGTCTACTGGTTCGTTGAGGTAGGCGGCAGGTGGTGACAGCCCTGTCCGTCCTTTGAAATCCTCCCCGCTAGGCTAGTGCGTAGGCTCTTGGCGGAAGTCGCCTGTGGATGCAGGGGTAAGTCCGTGCCTGAAGTGCTATACTATTGACTGCTGAACCTGAGTGTGGGTCTGTATGTATTCTACTTAGGCTATGCAACTGTATAGGAATGTATAGTAGGAGTAGCTTAGCCTAGTCTTTCCTCCACTAGACTTTATTTATTTAGTAGGAATCTTCTGTGTGTGTCACACTACCCAGTTATTATCATGTACCCGCCTGTCTTGGTTAGATATCCTTGCTAATTGTTAACATGATCTTATATGTTAGTAACGCTTCTTGATCATAACCTTCCTCTGGGATAAACAAATACGATACCCTGAATACTTCCGGGTGAAATGCTACAGCGGTATTCTCCGTGCGCTTGCGGATTTTACCTACTTGACTCTGGGACATATTAGTGAACCGTTTCTGGCCCCGTGCCGGGAATGATTTATTAATATGGCTTAGCAAAAGTCAACAGCAACACTTTGCCTTGGTGAGGAATCATACACATATTGAGTGATCCGAGAGAATCATTTGAGGAACTTGGTTTTTATTTTCAAAATCTTTTGAAAACTTCCGGAATAACATAGCGGAATCTAGAGCAACTGATTGGTGCCCTGCAATTGTTCTATCTCTCAACCGCCCAAGACAATGAGGTGTAAAAGCCCCATGGATCGAGGTAAATGGGTAAGTTATGCGCCAATATATTTAATTCTAGGAAGAGTACTTTGTTGTGCGCATAGTATTATTGAGGAGTAGGACATTGTAGCAACTCCTGATCAACAACTTAAGTTTATCTTTGCTTCGGGACGAGCAAAGGGTAAGCTTGGGGGAGTTTGTTGATGGCTGTTAAGTACCATTTTTAACCGTCAACTATACTCAAATAAAGGAGAATTTGGCATTTCATACACGCATGCTTTAGCACAATAATATAGTTCCACTTGTACTTGGAGAACTTTGTGCATGCAGGAGGAAATGTGAAGGAAACACCTCAAAAGGCAAGAAAACACACTTTCGACCAATCAGAGAGTGCCACACGGACGTCACACGGATTGAAGGGCCCATTTTCAGCACTTAACCGACGTAACTCCCTGTAATACCGCGCAAACCGACGTCAGGGCCCACAGGACAGCCACCTGGAGAAAGCACAGGCCAGGAGGGGCCACCCCCAGGTCGGCCGACCTGGTCAGGTCGGCCGACCCAGCCGGGCGCCCTCTCCGCCTGGGCTTCCACGTGTTGGCTCCTCCGTGACTCCTGATGACGGTTTGAGATGCCTTCCGTGGCGGTTACGCTCCCTTGCCGACCTATTGAGGCTATAAATAGGAGGGTGTGCCTTCACACTCAACACACACCACAAGAAGCATTTCTCTCTTGCTAGTAGTAGTTCTTGGAGTTTTAGTGGAGTTAGGCTGAGTCTAGAGCTCTCTAGTCCCAAGTCTTCACTTGGAATTGGTATGGCTCTTGTATCTTTTCCCTTTTGTAAGACTTTACTCTTATCAATATATATATCTTTTCTATATAGTTGTGCTTGGGTCATGAGTTTCTTGTTTGATTTTGTGATCCATATATGTGATAGTATAGTCTACTTGTGTGATAGTAGTTTATATTTATTATACTACTATTGTCATGCTAGTTATATACCGTCACTATAGTCTAGTTTATATGTTATAGTCTCTATGCTTAGTTTTAGCTGATAAAGTATAGCATGGGTTTGGTGATCGTATTCGTATGGTAGCTCTGCCTCGTTAATAGTAATCGCGGAGGGGCAGAGTGCTCTTTGGTCATGCAAGTACCAAGTATGGTACTTGGGTGACTGATTTGCATCAATTATTCGTTAGTCTACTGGTTCGTTGAGGTAGGCGGCAGGTGGTGACAGCCCTGTCCGTCCTTTGAAATCCTCCCCGCTAGGCTAGTGCGTAGGCTCTTGGCGGAAGTCGCCTGTGGATGCAGGGGTAAGTCCGTGCCTGAAGTGCTATACTATTGACTGCTGAACCTGAGTGTGGGTCTGTATGTATTCTACTTAGGCTATGCAACTGTATAGGAATGTATAGTAGGAGTAGCTTAGCCTAGTCTTTCCTCCACTAGACTTTATTTATTTAGTAGGAATCTTCTGTGTGTGTCACACTACCCGGTTATTATCATGTACCCACCTGTCTTGGTTAGATATCCTTGCTAATTGTTAACATGATCTTATATGTTAGTAACGCTTCTTGATCATAACCTTCCTTTAGGATAAACAAATACGATATCCTGAATACTTCCGGGTGAAATGCTACAGCGGTATTCTCCGTGCGCTTGCGGATTTTACCTACTTGACTCTGGGACATATTAGTGAACCGTTTCTGGCCCCGTGCCGGGAATGATTTATTAATATGGCTTAGCAAAAGTCAACAACAACCCTAATGTCACCTCGAGGAAACAAGGTCATAGCCAACCACACATGCATAAATCTAAGTGTAGGATTATGGATGGCACTTGTTCTAGGCTTGGGACCCCACTCGTTTCCGGAAATCTTTTTCCAAAAACTTTCTTTATGGAACCCCTTTAGTGCTTTATCTAAGTCTAGCCTACATTTAGGATTTAGACCTAGCATAGCATGAAGATCACCCCATGTGACCAAGCGCTCTTGCCCAAACAAGCGAAAAGAAATGCCTTCATCATACTTTCTAAGGGTGCATAAAAACTGCATAGTAAGCAAACGAGAACCCGGCTCATCTACTTCTACGAAATTTAGCCAACCAATAGTGCGAAAAATAGAGGCAAATACTTCTCTCATACCTATTTTCTTGAGGAAGTCCGGATCGAAGCGTCGGGTGTGGGCGAATGGCCGTTCTCTCTTGAGCGCGATGGCTTGGCCCTCGCGGTCGTCCTTGATGTCGAGATGCTCCTCGGTGATGAGCAAGGCCGGCCTTTCCTCCGGAATTTCAGCTTCGGGGTCACCATGCCCCGGACTTGGTGTGAGCTCGACGGAGGATGCTTGACTCGTGCTTGCACGAGTGCTTTTTCTCCGCTTGATTCCGGCGACTTGCTTCATTCGTTTGAACATGGCTGCACACAAGAACAAACACAAGACAAGAACAAAAACAAGATCGAACAAGTGTTCGGGTGAGCGTTAGTGAAAATGACAAACCCGAGCTTCTCCGAAATTGGTTTTCTTCTCACAACAACTTGCAAATGCACTAAAACAGAGGGGAAATATTTTTTTTTTTGGGTTTTTGGGGCTGTAGTAAAGTTGAAGAACACGAAATTTTGGGAGAGCAACAAGTGAGCAAAGGAGGGGAGTGAAAGATGAGCTTGGAATGGTGAAGCTCCTCCTCCTGGGTGGTTTTTATAGCCAAGGAAGCAAGATGGCCGTTAGAAAGGGACAGAGCAACGGCCATATAGCCGTTGGGAGAAAGGAGCACAGGAAAAGGTGGGGCCAGGGGGTCGGCCGATCCCACCAGGTCGGCCGACCTGGCAGGTGGGCCTCCTGGCAGCCCCCTTTTTCCTATGTGTTCCCCAACGGCTAGGGGATTTGTCCCCTGCTGCCTTTTTGCTCAAAAAGCTCGACAAAAAATCTTTTCAAAATGGAAAGCCCAAAAACCTATTTTCTAAATTTTCAAAAATGCAAATGAGTTTTGAAAAATTCCAAGGTGGCTGGAAAAATTCAAAAGTGCAGAAATGCAGTGGTCGGGAAAAATCAAAATGTGGTGGAAAGCAAATATGCAATTAAAAGAGCAAATATGGATAACTACCGGTTTAACCTCCCGGCGAGGACTCACCTTTTAAAGTCCGACGAGCGGGACTTTTCTCCGGCATTCAGCTCGATGAAGCGTTGTCCGGTCCCGGAGATGAAGACACGGATGATGCTTCTTGTTTCACTCGCCACACCTTCTTGGTCTTTGTTGCGGTCGGTGGCTTCTCGGGCTTCGGAGGCTGCGGTTTTGTAGGCTTCACAGCCTGTTTCTTTGCAGACCTCGGAGGTTGCTGCCTTGTGGACTTCGGAGGCTGTTGCTTAAGGTGTGACCTTTGCCCCCTTGCCTTCATCAGTTGTTGCTGTGCAACCTTTTCCTTCTCAAGGAAGTTCTTCATGAATGTGATGAGGTTGTCCTTCTTTTTGAACGTGTTGCAAATCTCCAGGAATTGCTGGAGATGAGCACTAGCGTCCTCATTGGCTTTCCCACAGAATGGGCTAGCCTGCACCATGGTGATGAGACCGGTCTTGATCTCGAAGTTCGCATCTCCCACATTGCCAGCTGGTCCCGTAGGGATGTTGGCAGCGGAGGGAGCGGAGAACTCGCGGAGGGTCTTGTCGGCCATTTGCTCAGAGCTTGATGGTGTGGGAATGACAGGTTCGATTGGCCGAGTCTCCTTACGAGGAGGGGTGAGCCTAGCTCGTGTCCTTCTCAGGAGTGACTCAGGATCTTCATTGAAGTTTGTCGGCAAGTCGAAACCAGTCATACACTACCCTGTTTTCATACAAAATGCAGAAAACAAAGCAAGGTTAGCCTGCCTAGGAGATAGCCTTAATAATTGCAACACTACTATATACATTAGTAATTTTTCTTAGATCATACGCCTTCCCCGGCAACGGCGCCAGAAATGCTTGTTGACTTTTGCTAAGCCATATTAATAAATCATTCCCGGCACGGGGCCAGAAACGGTTCACTAATATGTCCCAGAGTCAAGTAGGTAAAATCCGCAAGCGCACGGAGAATACCGCTGTAGCATTTCACCCGGAAGTATTCAGGGTATCGTATTTGTTTATCCCAAAGGAAGGTTATGATCAAGAAGCGTTACTAACATATAAGATCATGTTAACAATTAGCAAGGATATCTAACCAAGACAGGCGGGTACATGATAATAACCGGGTAGTGTGACACACACAGAAGATTCCTACTAAATAAATAAAGTCTAGTGCAGGAAAGACTAGGCTAAGCTACTCCTACTATACATTCCTATACAGTTGCATAGCCTAAGTAGAATACATACAGACCCACACTCAGGTTCAGCAGTCAATAGTATAGCACTTCAGGCACGGACTTACCCCTGCATCCACAGGCGACTTCCGCCAAGAGCCTACGCACTAGCCTAGCGGGGAGGATTTCAAAGGACGGACAGGGCTGTCACCACCTGCCGCCTACCTCAACGAACCAGTAGACTAACGAATAATTGATGCAAATCAGTCACCCAAGTACCATACTTGCATGACCAAAGAGCACTCTGCCCCTCCGCGATTACTATTAACGAGGCAGAGCTACCGTACGAATACGATCACCAAACCCATGCTATACTTTATCAGCTAAAACTAAGCATAGAGACTATAACATATAAACTAGACTATAGTGACGGTATATAACTAGCATGACAATAGTAGTATAATAAATATAAACTACTATCACACAAGTAGACTATACTATCACATATATGGATCACAATATCAAACAAGAAACTCATGACCCAAGCACAACTATATAGAAAAGATATATATATTGATAAGAGCAAAGTCTTACAGAAGGGAAAAGATACAAGAGCCATACCAATTCCAAGTGAAGACTTGGGACTAGAGAGCTCTAGACTCAGCCTAACTCCACTAAAACTCCAAGAACTACTACTAGCAAGAAAGAAATGCTTCTTGTGGTGTGTGTTGAGTGTGAAGGCACACCCTCCTATTTATAACCTCAATAGGTCGGCAAGGGAGAGTAACCGCCACGGAAGGCATCTCAAACCGTCATCAGGAGTCGCGGAGGAGCCAACACGTGGAAGCCCAGGCGGAGAGGGCGCCCGGCCGGGTCGGCCGACCTGACCAGGTCGGCCGACCTGGGGGTGGCCCCTCCTGGCCTGTGCTTTCTCCAGGTGGCTGTCCTGTGGGCCCTGACGTCGGTTTGCGCGGTATTACAGGGTGTTACGTCGGTTAAGTGCTGAAAATGGGCCCTTCAATCCGTGTGACGTCCATGTGGCACTCTCTGATTGGTCGAAAGTGTGTTTTCTTGCCTTTTGAGGTGTTTCCTTCACATTTCCTCCTGCATGCACAGAGTTCTCCAAGTACAAGTGGAACTATATTATTGTGCTAAAGCATGCGTGTATGAAATGCCAAATTCTCCTTTATTTGAGTATAGTTGACGGTTAAAAATGGTACTTAACAGCCGTCAACACCCCTAGCACTTCGAGGAGGAGGATGGCGTTTTTTCAGAAAAACTTAGCGAAAAAATGCTAAGGGGCTCGTTGCAGCCCAAACCCGTCGAAGGGTTCACTTGAAAACACCTCGCGCCTAGCACTTCGAGGGGGAGGGTGGCGTTTTTCAAAAAAATTAGCGAAAATCTGCTAAGGGACTCATTGCAGCCCAAACCCATCGAAGGGTTCGCTCGAAAACACCTCGCCCCTAGCAATTCGAGGGGGAGGGTGGTGTTTTTCAAAAAAACTTAGCGAAAAAAATACTAAGGGGCTCGTTGCAGCCCAAACCCGTCGAAGGGTTCACTCAAAAACACCTCGCCCCTAGCACTTCGAGGGGGAGGATGGCGTTTTTTCAAAAAATACTTAGCAAAAAAAGCTAAGGGGCTCATTGCAGCCCAAACCCGTGGAAGGGTTCGCTTGAAAACACCTCGCCCCTAGCACTTCGAGAAGGAGGGTGGCGTTTTTTCAGAAAAACATAGCAAAAAAATGCTAAGGGGCTCGTTGCAGCCCAAACCCGTCGAAGGGTTCGCTCAAAAACACCTCGCCCCTAGCACTTCGAGGGGGAGGGTGGCATTTTTCAACTAAAAAAACGTAGCCAAAAAAATGTTAAGGGGCTTGTTGCAGCCCAAACCCGTCGAAGGGTTCACTTGAAAACACCTCGCCCCTAGCACTTCGAGGGGGAGGGTGGTGTTTTTCAAAAAAAAACGTAGCCAAAAAAAATACTAAGGGGCTCGTTGCAGCCCAAACCCGTTAAAGGGTTCACTCAAAAACACCTCGCCTGTAGCACTTCGAGGGGGAGGGTGGCATTTTTGAAAAAAATTAGGGAAAAATGCTAAGGGACTCATTGCAGCCCAAACCCATCGAAGGGTTCGCTCGAAAACACCTCGCCCCTAGCACTTCGAGGGGGAGGGTGGCGTTTTTCAAAAAAACTTAGCGAAAAAAAGCTAAGGGGCTCATTGCAGCCCAAACCCATCGAAGAGTTCGCTCGAAAACACCTCGCCCCTAGCACTTCGAGGAGGAGGGTGGCATTTTTTTAGAAAAACTTAGCGAAAAAAAGCTAAGGGGCTCATTGCAGCCCAAACCCATCGAAGAGTTCGATCGAAAACAACTCGCCCCTAGCACTTCGAGGGGGAGGATGGCGTTTTTTCAAAAAATACTTAGTAAAAAAAGCTAAGGGGCTCATTGCAGCCCAAACCCGTGGAAGGGTTCGCTCGAAAACACCTCGCCCCTAGCACTTCGAGGGGGAGGGTGGCATTTTTCAAAAAAAAAAACGTAGCCAAAAAAATGTTAAGGGGCTCGTTGCAGCCCAAACCCGTCGAAGGGTTCACTTGAAAACACCTCACTCCTAGCACTTCGAGGGGGATGGTGGTGTTTTTCAAAAAAAAAAACGTAGCCAAAAAAAATACTAAGGGGCTCGTTGCAGCCCAAACCCGTTGAAGGGTTCACTCAAAAACACCTCGCCTCTAGCACTTCGAGGGGGAGGGTGGCGATTTTCATAAAAAAAAACTTAGCGAAAAAATGCTTAGGGGCTTGTTGCAGCCCAAACCCATCGAAGAGTTCGCTCAAAAACACCTCGCCCCTAGCACTTCGCGGGGGAGGGTGGATTTTTTCAAAAAAATTAGCAAAAAAATGCTAAGGGACTCATTGCAGCCCAAACCCATCGAAGGGTTCGCTCGAAAACACCTCGCCCCTAGCACTTCGAGGGGGAGGGTGGTGTTTTTCAAAAAATCTTAGCGAAAAAAATACTAAGGGGCTCGTTGCAGCCCAAACCCGTCGAAGGGTTCACTGAAAAACACCTCGCCCATAGCACTTCGAGGGGGAGGATGGCGTTTCTTCAAAAAATACTTAGCAAAAAAAGCTAAGGGGCTCATTGCAGCCCAAACCCGTGGAAGGTTTCGCTCGAAAACACCTCGCCCCTAGCACTTCGAAAAGGAGGGTGGCGTTTTTTTAGAAAAACATAGGAAGAAAATGCTAAGGGGCTCGTTGCAGCCCAAACCCGTCGAAGGGTTCGCTCAAAAACACCTCGCCCCTAGCACTTCGAGGGGGAGGGTGGTATTTTTCAAAAAAAAAAACGTAGCCAAAAAAATGTTAAGGGGCTCGTTGCAGCCCAAAACCGTCGAATGGTTCACTTGAAAACACCTCGCTCCTAGCACTTCGAGGGGGAGGGTGGTGTTTTTCAAAAAAAAAATGTAGCCAAAAAAAATACTAAGGGGCTCGTTGCAGCCCAAACCCGTTGAAGGGTTCACTCAAAAACACCTCGCCTCTAGCACTTCGAGGGGGAGGGTGGCGATTTTCAAAAAAACTTAGCGAAAAAAAACTAAGGGGCTCGTTGCAGCCCAAACCCGTCGAAGGGTTCACTTGAAAACACCTCGCGCCTAGCACTTCGAGGGGGAGGGTGGTGTTTTTCAAAAAAGAAACATAGCCAAGAAAATACTAAGGGGCTCGTTGCAGCCCAAACCCGTGGAAGGGTTCACTCAGAAACACCTCGCCTCTAGGACTTCGAGGGGGAGGGTGGCGATTTTCATAAAAATAAATTTGGCAAAAAAATGCTTAGGGGCTCGTTGCAGCCCAAACCCATCAAAGGGTTCGCTCGAAAACAACTCGCCCCTAGCACTTCGAGGGGGAGGGTGGCGTTTTTCAAAAAAACTTAGCGAAAAATATCTAAGGGGCTCATTGCAGCCCAAACCCATCGAAGGGTTCGCTTGAAAACACCTCGCCCCTAGCACTTCGAGGAGGAGGATGGCGTTTTTTCAGAAAAATTTAGCGAAAAAATGCTATGGGGCTCGTTGCAGCGCAAACCCGTCGAAGGGTTGACTCAAAAACACCTCGCCCGTAGGAGTTTGAGGGGGAGGGTAGCGTTTTTCATAAAAAAACTTAGCGAAAAAAAGCTTAGGGGCTCGTTGCAGCCCAAACCCATCGAAGGGTTCGCTCGAAAACAACTCGCCCCTAGCACTTCGAGGGGGAGGGTGGCGTTTTTCAAAAAAATTTGCGAAAAAATGCTAAGGGACTCATTGCAGCCCAAACCCATCGAAGGGTTCGTACGAAAACACCTCGCCCCTAGCACTTCGAGGGGGAGGGTGGTGTTTTTCAAAAAAACTTAGCGAAAAAATACTAAGGGGCTCGTTGCAGCCCAAACCCGTCGAAGGGTTCACTTGAAAACACCTCGCGCCTAGCACTTCGAGGGGGAGGGTGGTGTTTTTCAAAAAAAAAACGTAGCCAAAAAAAATACTAAGGGGCTCGTTGCAGCCCATACCCGTTGAAGGGTTCACTCAAAAACACCTCGCCTCTAGCACTTCGAGGGGGAGGGTGGCGATTTTCATAAAAAAAAACTTAGCGAAAAAATGCTTAGGGGCTCGTTGCAGCCCAAACCCATCGAAGGGTTCGTCGAAAACAACTCGCCCCAAGCACTTCGAGTAGGAGGGTGGCATTTTTGAAAAAAATTAGGGAAAAAATGCTAAGGGACTCATTGCAGCCCAAACCCATCGAAGGGTTCGCTCGAAAACACCTCGCCCCTAGCACTTCGAGGGGGAGGGTGGCGTTTTTCAAAAAAACTTAGCGACAAAAAGCTAAGGGGCTCATTGCAGCCCAACCCATCGAAGAGTTCACTCAAAAACACCTCGCCCTTAGCACTTCGAGGAGGAGGGTGGCATTTTTTTAGAAAAACTTAGCGAAAAAATACTAAGGGTCTCGTTCCAGCGCAAACCCGTCGAAGGGTTCACTTGAAAACACCTCGCGCCTAGCACTTCGAGGGGGAGGGTGGCATTTTTCAAAAAAATTAGCAAAAAAATGCTAAGGGACTTATTGCAGCCCAAACCCATCGAAGGGTTCGCTCGAAAACACCTTGCCCCTAGCACTTCGAGGGGGAGGGTGGTGTTTTTCAAAAAATCTTAGCGAAAAAAATACTGAGGGGCTCGTTGCAGCCCAAACCCGTTGAAGGGTTCACTTAAAAACACCTCGCCCCTAGCACTTCGAGGGGGAGGATGGCGTTTTTTCAAAAAATACTTAGCAAAAAAAGCTAAGGGGCTCATTGCAGCCCAAACCCGTGGAAGGGTTCGCTTGAAAACACCTCGCCCCTAGCAGTTCGAGAAGGAGGGTGGCATTTTTTCAGAAAAACATAGCAAAAAAATGCTAAGGGGCTCGTTGCAGCCCAAACCCGTCGAAGGGTTCGCTCAAAAACACCTCGCCCCTAGCACTTCGAGGGCGAGGGTGGCATTTTTCAAATAAAAAAACATAGCCAAAACAATGTTAAGGGGCTCGTTGCAGCCCAAACCCGTCGAAGGGTTCACTTGAAAACACCTCGCCCCTAGCACTTCGAGGGGGAGGGTGGTGTTTTTCAAAAAAAAAAACGTAGCCAAAAAAAATACTAAGGGGCTCGTTGCAGCCTAAACCCGTTGAAGGGTTCACTCAAAAACACCTCGCCTCTAGCACTTCGAGGGGGAGGGTGGCATTTTTGAAAAAATTAGGGAAAAAATGCTAAGGGACTCATTGCAGCCCAAACCCATCGAAGGGTTCGCTCGAAAACACCCCGCCCCTAGCACTTCGAGGGGGAGGGTGGCGTTTTTCAAAAAAATTTGCGAAAAAATGCTAAGGGACTCATTGCAGCCCAAACCCATCGAAGGGTTCGTACGAAAACACCTCGCCCCTAGCACTTCGAGGGGAGGGTGGTGTTTTTCAAAAAAACTTAGCGAAAAAATACTAAGGGGCTCGTTGCAGCCCAAACCCGTCGAAGGGTTCACTTGAAAACACCTCGCGCCTAGCACTTCGAGGGGGAGGGTGGTGTTTTTCAAAAAAAAAACGTAGCCAAAAAAATACTAAGGGGCTCGTTGCAGCCCATACCCGTTGAAGGGTTCACTCAAAAACACCTCGCCTCTAGCACTTCGAGGGGGAGGGTGGTGATTTTAATAAAAAAAAAACTTAGCGAAAAAATGCTTAGGGGCTCGTTGCAGCCCAAACCCATCGAAGGGTTCGCTCAAAAACACCTCGCCCCTAGCACTTCGAGGGGGAGGGTGGCATTTTTCAAAAAAATAACGTAGCCAAAAAAATGTTAAGGGGCTCGTTGCAGCCCAAAACCGTCGAAGGGTTCACTTGAAAACACCTCGCTCCTAGCACTTCGAGGGGGAGGGTGGTGTTTTTCAAAAAAAAACGTAGCCAAAAAAATACTAAGGGGCTCGTTGCAGCCCAAACCCGTTGAAGGGTTCACTCAAAAACACCTCGCCTCTAGCACTTCGAGGAGGAGGGTGGCATTTTTTTAGAAAAACTTAGCGAAAAAATACTAAGGGGCTCGTTCCAGCGCAAACCCGTCGAAGGGTTCACTCGAAAACACCTCGCCCCTAGCACTTCGAGGGGGAGGGTGGCATTTTTCAAAAAAATTAGCAAAAAAATGCTAAGGGACTTATTGCAGCCCAAACCCATCGAAGGGTTCGCTCGAAAACACCTCGCCCCTAGCACTTCGAGGGGGAGGGTGGTGTTTTTCAAAAAATCTTAGCGAAAAAAATACTAAGGGGCTCGTTGCAGCCCAAACCCGTCGAAGGGTTCACTCAAAAACACCTCGCCCCTAGCACTTCGAGGGGGAGGATGGCGTTTTTTCAAAAAATACTTAGCAAAAAAAGCTAAGGGGCTCATTGCAGCCCAAACCCGTGGAAGGGTTCGCTTGAAAACACCTCGCCCCTAGCAGTTCGAGAAGGAGGGTGGCGTTTTTTCAGAAAAACATAGCAAAAAAATGCTAAGGGGCTCGTTGCAGCCCAAACCCGTCGAAGGGTTCGCTCAAAAACACCTCGCCCCTAGCACTTCGAGGGCGAGGGTGGCATTTTTCAAATAAAAAAACGTAGCCAAAACAATGTTAAGGGGCTCGTTGCAGCCCAAACCCGTCGAAGGGTTCACTTGAAAACACCTCGCCCCTAGCACTTCGAGGGGGAGGGTGGTGTTTTTCAAAAAAAAACGTAGCCAAAAAAAATACTAAGGGGCTCGTTTCAGCCCAAACCCGTTGAAGGGTTCACTCAAAAACACCTCGCCTCTAGCACTTCGAGGGGGAGGGTGGCATTTTTGAAAAACTTAGGGAAAAAATGCTAAGGGACTCATTGCAGCCCAAACCCATCGAAGGGTTCGCTCGAAAACACCCCGCCCCTAGCACTTCGAGGGGGAGGGTGGCGTTTTTCAAAAAAACTTAGCGAAAAAAAGCTAAGGGGCTCATTGCAGCCCAAACCCATCGAAGAGTTCGATCGAAAACACCTCGCCCCTAGCACTTCGAGGGGGAGGGTGGTGTTTTTGAAAAAATCTTAGCGAAAAAAATACTAAGGGGCTCGTTGCAGCCCAAACCCGTCGAAGGGTTCACTCAAAAACACCTCGCCCCTAGCACTTCGAGGGGGAGGATGGCGTTTTTTCAAAAAATACTTAGCAAAAAAAGCTAAGGGGCTCATTGCAGCCTAAACCCGTGGAAGGGTTCGCTTGAAAACACCTCGCCCCTAGCAGTTCGAGAAGGAGGGTGGCGTTTTTTCAGAAAAACATAGCAAACAAATGCTAAGGGGCTCGTTGCAGCCCAAACCCGTCGAAGGGTTCGCTCAAAAACACCTCGCCCCTAGCACTTCGAGGGCGAGGGTGGCATTTTTCAAATAAAAAAACGTAGCCAAAACAATGTTAAGGGGCTCGTTGCAGCCCAAACCCGTCGAAGGGTTCGCTCAAAAACACCTCGCCCCTAGCACTTCGAGGGGGAGGGTGGTGTTTTTCAAAAAAAAAACGTAGCCAAAAAAAATACTAAGGGGCTCGTTTCAGCCCAAACCCGTTGAAGGGTTCACTCAAAAACACCTCGCCTCTAGCACTTCGAGGGGGAGGGTGGCATTTTTGAAAAAATTAGGGAAAAAATGCTAAGGGACTCATTGCAGCCCAAACCCATTGAAGGGTTCGCTCGAAAACACCCCGCCCCTAGCACTTCGAGGGGGAGGGTGGCGTTTTTCAAAAAAACTTAGCGAAAAAAAGCTAAGGGGCTCATTGCAGCCCAAACCCATCGAAGAGTTCGATCGAAAACACCTCGCCCCTAGCATTTCGAGGGGGAGGGTGGTGTTTTTGAAAAAATCTTAGCGAAAAAAATACTAAGGGGCTCGTTGCAGCCCAAACCCGTCGAAGGGTTCACTCAAAAACACCTCGCCCCTAGCACTTCGAGGGGGAGGATGGCGTTTTTTCAAAAAATACTTAGCAAAAAAAGCTAAGGGGCTCATTGCAGCCCAAACCCGTGGAAGGGTTCGCTTGAAAACACCTCGCCCCTAGCAGTTCGAGAAGGAGGGTGGCGTTTTTTCAGAAAAACATAGCAAAAAAATGCTAAGGGGCTCGTTGCAGCCCAAACCCGTCGAAGGGTTCGCTCAAAAACACCTCGCCCCTAGCACTTCGAGGGCGAGGGTGGCATTTTTCAAATAAAAAAACGTAGCCAAAACAATGTTAAGGGGCTCGTTGTAGCCCAAACCCGTCGAAGGGTTCGCTCAAAAACACCTCGCCCCTAGCACTTCGAGGGGGAGGGTGGTGTTTTTCAAAAAAAAAACATAGCCAAAAAAAATACTAAGGGGCTCGTTTCAGCCCAAACCCGTTGAAGGGTTCACTCAAAAACACCTCGCCTCTAGCACTTCGAGGGGGAGGGTGGCATTTTTGAAAAAATTAGGGAAAAAATGCTAAGGGACTCATTGCAGCCCAAACCCATCGAAGGGTTCGCTCGAAAACACCCCGCCCCTAGCACTTCGAGGGGGAGGGTGGCGTTTTTCAAAAAAACTTAGCGAAAAAAAGCTAAGGGGCTCATTGCAGCCCAAACCCATCGAAGAGTTCGATCGAAAACACCTCGCCCCTAGCATTTCGAGGGGGAGGGTGGTGTTTTTGAAAAAATCTTAGCGAAAAAAATACTAAGGGGCTCGTTGCAGCCCAAACCCGTCGAAGGGTTCACTCAAAAACACCTCGCCCCTAGCACTTCGAGGGGGAGGATGGCGTTTTTTTCAAAAAATACTTAGCAAAAAAAGCTAAGGGGCTCATTGCAGCCCAAACCCGTGGAAGGGTTCGCTTGAAAACACCTCGCCCCTAGCAGTTCGAGAAGGAGGGTGGCGTTTTTTCAGAAAAACATAGCAAAAAAATGCTAAGGGGCTCGTTGCAGCCCAAACCCGTCGAAGGGTTCGCTCAAAAACACCTCGCCCCTAGCACTTCGAGGGCGAGGGTGGCATTTTTCAAATAAAAAAACGTAGCCAAAACAATGTTAAGGGGCTCGTTGCAGCCCAAACCCGTCGAAGGGTTCACTTGAAAACACCTCGCCCCTAGCACTTCGAGGGGGAGGGTGGTGTTTTTCAAAAAAAAAACGTAGCCAAAAAAAATACTAAGGGGCTCGTTGCAGCCCAAACCCGTTGAAGGGTTCACTCAAAAACACCTCGCCTCTAGCACTTCGAGGGGGAGGGTGGCATTTTTGAAAAAATTAGGGAAAAAATGCTAAGGGACTCATTGCAGCCCAAACCCATCGAAGGGTTCGTTCGAAAACACCCCGCCCCTAGCACTTCGAGGGGGAGGGTGGCGTTTTTCAAAAAAATTTGCGAAAAAATGCTAAGGGACTCATTGCAGCCCAAACCCATCGAAGGGTTCGTACGAAAACACCTCGCCCCTAGCACTTCGAGGGGAGGTTGGTGTTTTTCAAAAAAACGTAGCCAAAACAATACTAAGGGGCTCGTTGCAGCCCAAACCCGTCGAAGGGTTCACTTGAAAACACCTCGCGCCTAGCACTTCGAGGGGGAGGGTGGTGTTTTTCAAAAAAAAAACGTAGCCAAAAAAATACTAAGGGGCTCGTTGCAGCCCATACCCGTTGAAGGGTTCACTCAAAAACACCTCGCCTCTAGCACTTCGAGGGGGAGGGTGGCGATTTTCATAAAAAAAAAACTTAGCGAAAAAATGCTTAGGGGCTCGTTGCAGCCCAAACCCATCGAAGGGTTCGTCGAAAACAACTCGCCCCAAGCACTTCGAGTAGGAGGGTGGCATTTTTGAAAAAAATTAGGGAAAAAATGCTAAGGGACTCATTGCAGCCCAAACCCATCGAAAGGTTCGCTCGAAAACACCTCGCCCCTAGCACTTCGAGGGGGAGGGTGGCGTTTTTCAAAAAAACTTAGCGACAAAAAGCTAAGGGGCTCATTGCAGCCCAACCCATCGAAGAGTTCACTCAAAAACACCTCGCCCTTAGCACTTCGAGGAGGAGGGTGGCATTTTTTTAGAAAAACTTAGCGAAAAAATACTAAGGGTCTCGTTCCAGCGCAAACCCGTCGAAGGGTTCACTCGAAAACACCTCGCCCCTAGCACTTCGAGGGGGAGGGTGGCATTTTTCAAAAAAATTAGCAAAAAAATGCTAAGGGACTTATTGCAGCCCAAACCCATCGAAGGGTTCGCTCGAAAACACCTTGCCCCTAGCACTTCGAGGGGGAGGGTGGTGTTTTTCAAAAAATCTTAGCGAAAAAAATACTAAGGGGCTCGTTGCAGCCCAAACCCGTCGAAGGGTTCACTCAAAAACACCTCGCCCCTAGCACTTCGAGGGGGAGGATGGCGTTTTTTCAAAAAATACTTAGCAAAAAAAGCTAAGGGGCTCATTGCAGCCCAAACCCGTGGAAGGGTTCGCTTGAAAACACCTCGCCCCTAGCACTTCAAGAAGGAGGGTGGCGTTTTTTCAGAAACACATAGCAAAAAAATGCTAAGGGGCTCGTTGCAGCCCAAACCCGTCGAAGGGTTCGCTCAAAAACACCTCGCCCCTAGCACTTCGAGGGGGAGGGTGGCATTTTTCAAAAAAATTAGGGAACAAATGCTAAGGGACTCATTGCAGCCCCAACCCATCGAAGGGTTCGCTCAAAAACACGTCGCCCCTAGCACTTCGAGGGAGAGGGTGGCGTTTTTCAAAAAAACTTAGCGAAAAAAATCTAAGGGGCTCATTGCAGCCCAAACCCATCGAAGGGTTCGCTCGAAAACACCTCGCCCCTAGCACTTCGTGGAGGAGGATGGCGTTTTTTCAGAAAAACTTAGCGAAAAAATGCTATGGGGCTCGTTGCAGCGCAAACCCGTCGAAGGGTTTACTCAAAAACACCTCGCCCGTAGCAGTTCGAGGGGGAGGGTGGCGTTTTTCAAAAAAAATAGCGAAAATCTGCTAAGGGACTCATTGCAGCCCAAACCCATCGAAGGGTTCGCTCGAAAACACCTCGCCCCTAGCACTTCGAGGGGGAGGGTGGTGTTTTTCAAAAAAACTTAGCGAAAAAAATACTAAGGGGCTCGTTGCAGCCCAAACCCGTCGAAGGGTTCACTCAAAAACACCTCGCCCCTAGCACTTCGAGGGGGAGGATGGCGTTTTTTGAAAAAATACTTAGCAAAAAAAGCTAAGGGGCTCATTGCAGCCCAAACCCGTGGAAGGGTTCGCTTGAAAACACCTCGCCCCTAGCACTTCAAGAAGGAGGGTGGCATTTTTCAAAAAAATAACGTAGCCAAAAAAATGTTAAGGGGCTCGTTGCAGCCCAAAACCGTCGAAGGGTTCACTTGAAAACACCTCGCTCCTAGCACTTCGAGGGGGAGGGTGGTGTTTTTCAAAAAAAAACGTAGCCAAAAAAAATACTAAGGGGCTCGTTGCAGCCCAAACCCGTTGAAGGGTTCACTCAAAAACACCTCGCCTCTAGCACTTCGAGGAGGAGGGTGGCATTTTTTTAGAAAAACTTAGCGAAAAAATACTAAGGGGCTCGTTCCAGCGCAAACCCGTCGAAGGGTTCACTCGAAAACACCTCGCCCCTAGCACTTCGAGGGGGAGGGTGGCATTTTTCAAAAAAATTAGCAAAAAAATGCTAAGGGACTTATTGCAGCCCAAACCCATCAAAGGGTTCGCTCGAAAACACCTCGCCCCTAGCACTTCGAGGGGGAGGGTGGTGTTTTTCAAAAAATCTTAGCGAAAAAAATACTAAGGGGCTCGTTGCAGCCCAAACCCGTCGAAGGGTTCACTCAAAAACACTTCGCCCCTAGCACTTCGAGGGGGAGGATGGCGTTTTTTCAAAAAATACTTAGCAAAAAAAGCTAAGGGGCTCGTTGCAGCCCAAACCCGTGGAAGGGTTCGCTTGAAAACACCTCGCCCCTAGCAGTTCGAGAAGGAGGGTGGCGTTTTTTCAGAAAAACATAGCAAAAAAATGCTAAGGGGCTCGTTGCAGCCCAAACCCGTCGAAGGGTTCGCTCAAAAACACCTCGCCCCTAGCACTTCGAGGGCGAGGGTGGCATTTTTCAAATAAAAAGACGTAGCCAAAACAATGTTAAGGGGCTCGTTGCAGCCCAAACCCGTCGAAGGGTTCACTTGAAAACACCTCGCCCCTAGCACTTCGAGGGGGAGGGTGGTGTTTTTCAAAAAAAAACGTAGCCAAAAAAAATACTAAGGGGCTCGTTGCAGCCCAAACCCGTTGAAGGGTTCACTCAAAAACACCTCGCCTCTAGCACTTCGAGGGAGAGGGTGGCATTTTCGAAAAAATTAGGGAAAAAATGCTAAGGGACTCATTGCAGCCCAAACCCATCGAAGGGTTCGCTCGAAAACACCCCGCCCCTAGCACTTCGAGGGGGAGGGTGGCGTTTTTCAAAAAAACTTAGCGAAAAAAAGCTAAGGGGCTCATTGCAGCCCAAACCCATCGAAGAGTTCGATCGAAAACACCTCGCCCCAAGCACTTCGAGGGGGAGGGTGGTGTTTTTGAAAAAATCTTAGCGAAAAAAATACTAAGGGGCTCGTTGCAGCCCAAACCCGTCGAAGGGTTCACTCAAAAACACCTCGCCCCTAGCACTTCGAGGGGGAGGATGGCGTTTTTTCAAAAAATACTTAGCAAAAAAAGCTAAGGGGCTCATTGCAGCCCAAACCCGTGGAAGGGTTCGCTTGAAAACACCTCGCCCCTAGCACTTCAAGAAGGAGGGTGGCGTTTTTTCAGAAACACATAGCAAAAAAATGCTAAGAGGCTCGTTGCAGCCCAAACCCGTCGAAGGGTTCGCTCAAAAACACCTCGCCCCTAGCACTTCGAGGGGGAGGGTGGCATTTTTCAAAAAAATTAGGGAACAAATGCTAAGGGACTCATTGCAGCCCCAACCCATCGAAGGGTTCGCTCAAAAACACGTCGCCCCTAGCACTTCGAGGGAGAGGGTGGCGTTTTTCAAAAAAACTTAGCGAAAAAAATCTAAGGGGCTCATTGCAGCCCAAACCCATCGAAGGGTTCGCTCGAAAACACCTCGCCCCTAGCACTTCGTGGAGGAGGATGGCGTTTTTTCAGAAAAACTTAGCGAAAAAATGCTATGGGGCTCGTTGCAGCGCAAACCCGTCGAAAGGTTTACTCAAAAACACCTCGCCCGTAGCAGTTCAAGGGGGAGGGTGGCGTTTTTCAAAAAAATTAGCGAAAATCTGCTAAGGGACTCATTGCAGCCCAAACCCATCGAAGGGTTCGCTCGAAAACACCTCGCCCCTAGCACTTCGAGGGGGAGGGTGGTGTTTTTCAAAAAAACTTAGCGAAAAAAATACTAAGGGGCTCGTTGCAGCCCAAACCCGTCGAAGGGTTCACTCAAAAACACCTCGCCCCTAGCACTTCGAGGGGGAGGATGGCGTTTTTTGAAAAAATACTTAGCAAAAAAAGCTAAGGGGCTCATTGCAGCCCAAACCCGTGGAAGGGTTCGCTTGAAAACACCTCGCCCCTAGCACTTCAAGAAGGAGGGTGGCGTTTTTTCAGAAAAACATAGCAAAAAAATGCTAAGGGGCTCGTTGGAGCCCAAACCCGTCGAAAGGTTCGCTCAAAAACACCTCGCCCCTAGCACTTCGAGGGGGAGGGTGGCATTTTTCAAAAAAATAACGTAGCCAAAAAAATGTTAAGGGGCTCGTTGCAGCCCAAACCCGTCGAAGGGTTCACTTGAAAACACCTCGCTCCTAGCACTTCGAGGGGGAGGGTGGTGTTTTTCAAAAAAAAACGTAGCCAAAAAAAATACTAAGGGGCTCGTTGCAGCCCAAACCCGTTGAAGGGTTCACTCAAAAACACCTCGCCTCTAGCACTTCGAGGAGGAGGGTGGCATTTTTTTAGAAAAACTTAGCGAAAAAATACTAAGGGGCTCGTTCCAGCGCAAACCCGTCGAAGGGTTCACTCGAAAACACCTCGCCCCTAGCACTTCGAGGGGGAGGGTGGCATTTTTCAAAAAAATTAGCAAAAAAATGCTAAGGGACTTATTGCAGCCCAAACCCATCAAAGGGTTCGCTCGAAAACACCTCGCCCCTAGCACTTCGAGGGGGAGGGTGGTGTTTTTCAAAAAATCTTAGCGAAAAAAATACTAAGGGGCTCGTTGCAACCCAAACCCGTCGAAGGGTTCACTCAAAAACACCTCGCCCCTAGCACTTCGAGGGGGAGGATGGCGTTTTTTCAAAAAATACTTAGCAAAAAAAGCTAAGGGGCTCGTTGCAGCCCAAACCCGTGGAAGGGTTCGCTTGAAAACACCTCGCCCCTAGCAGTTCGAGAAGGAGGGTGGCGTTTTTTCAGAAAAACATAGCAAAAAAATGCTAAGGGGCTCGTTGCAGCCCAAACCCGTCGAAGGGTTCGCTCAAAAACACCTCGCCCCTAGCACTTCGAGGGCGAGGGTGGCATTTTTCAAATAAAAAGACGTAGCCAAAACAATGTTAAGGGGCTCGTTGCAGCCCAAACCCGTCGAAGGGTTCACTTGAAAACACCTCGCCCCTAGCACTTCGAGGGGGGTGTTGACGGCTGTTAAGTACCATTTTTAACCGTCAACTATACTCAAATAAAGGAGAATTTGGCATTTCATACACGCATGCTTTAGCACAATAATATAGTTCCACTTGTACTTGGAGAACTTTGTGCATGCAGGAGGAAATGTGAAGGAAACACCTCAAAGGCAAGAAACACACTTTCGACCAATCAGAGAGTGCCACACGGACGTCACACGGATTGAAGGGCCCTTTTCAGCACTTAACCGACGAACTACTCCCTGTAATACGCGCCAAACCGACGTCAGGGCCCACAGGACAGCCACCTGGAGAAAGCACAGGCCAGGAGGGGCCACCCCCAGGTCGGCCGACCTGGTCAGGTCGGCCGACCCAGCCAGGCGCCCCTCCCGCCTGGGCTTCCACGTGTTGGCTCCTCCGCGACCCTGATGACGGTTTGAGATGCCTTCCGTGCGGTTACGCTCCGTTGCCGACCTATTGAGGCAATAAATAGAGGGTGTGCCTTCACACTCAACACACACCACAAGAAGCATTTCTCTTGCTAGTAGTAGTTCTTGGAGTTTTAGTGGAGTTAGGCGGAGTCTAGAGCTCTCTAGTCCCAAGTCTCACTTGGAATTGGTATGGCTCTTGTATCTTTTCCCTTTGTAAGACTTTGCTCTTATCAATATATATATCTTTTCTATATAGTTGTGCTTGGGTCATGAGTTTCTTGTTTGATATTGTGACCATATATGTGATAGTATAGTCTACTTGTGTGATAGTAGTTTATATTTATATCTACTATTGTCATGCTAGTTATATACCATCACTATAGTCTAGTTTATATGTTATAGTCCAATGCTTAGTTTTAGCTGATAAAGTATAGCATGGGTTTGGTGATCGTATTCGTACGGTAGCTCTGCCTCGTTAATAGTAATCGCGGAGGGGCAGAGTGCTCTTTGGTCATGCAAGTATGGTACTTGGGTGACTGATTTGCATCAATTATTCGTTAGTCTACTGGTTCGTTGAGGTAGGCGGCAGGTGGTGACAGCCCTGTCCGTCCTTTGAAATCCTCCCCGCTAGGCTAGTGCGTAGGCTCTTGGCGGAAGTCGCCTGTGGATGCAGGGGTAAGTCCGTGCCTGAAGTGCTATACTATTGACTGCTGAACCTGAGTGTGGGTCTGTATGTATTCTACTTAGGCTATGCAACTGTATAGGAATGTATAGTAGATATAGCTTAGCCTAGTCTTTCCTCCACTAGACTTTATTTATTTAGTACGAATCTTCTGTGTGTGTCACACTACCCAGTTATTTTCATGTACCCGCCTGTCTTGGTTAGATATCCCTTGTCAATTGTTACATGAGCTTATATGTTAGTAACGCTTCTGATCATAACCTTCCTTTGGGATAAACAAATACGATACCTGAATCTTCCGGTTGAGAAAAGCTACAGCGGGTATTCTCCGTGCGCTTGCGGATTTTACTTCTTGACTTTGGGACATATTAGTGAACCGTTTCTGGCCCGTGCCGGGCAATGATTTATTAATATGGCTTAGCAAAAGTCAACAAGCATTTTGGCGCCGTTGCCGGGGAGGAAGTGCGTTATGATCTAAGGAAAAATTACTAATGTATATAGTAACGTGTTGCAATTATTAAAGGCTATCCCTAGGCAGGCTAACCTTGCTTTGTCTTTCTGCCATTTTGTATGAAAAACAGGGTAGTGTATGACTGGTTGCGACTTGCCGACAACTTCCACTGAAAGATCCTGGATGTCACTCCTGAGAAGACCGAGCTAGGCTCACCCCCTTCGTAAGGAGACTCGGCCAATGAACCTGTCATTCCCGCACCATCAAGCTTGAGCAAATGGCCGACAAGACCCTCCGCGAGTTCTCCGCTCCCTCGCTGCCAACATCCCTAGGGACCAGCTGGCAATGTGGGAGATGCGAACTTCGGTCAAGACCGGTCCATCACCAGGTGCAGGCTAGCCCATTTGTGGGAAAGCCAATGAGGACGCTAGTGCTCATCTCCAGCAATTCCTGGAGATTTGCAACACGTTCAAAATGAGGACGTCACCCCCGACGCTGTTCGCCTTCGACTGTTCCCGTTCCTCTCCTTGGAGAGCGAGACGTGGTTCTGCGCAAACCCTGAAGCTGTGAAACTTGGGAGAAGTGTTCAGCTGCGTTCCTTGCAAAGTTCTTCCCGCTGGGCAAGACCAATGCCCTCCGCGGAAGGACTCAAGCTTCCAGCAGGAGTCGAAGGAGTCGATTCCTGAGGCATGGGAGAGGCTCCAGGAGTACATCCTGGCATGTCCCCACCACGGGATGGATGATTGGCTGACATTCAGAACTTCTACAACGGGCTTACTCCGCGGCCCGCGACCACCTCGACGCTGCTGCTGGTGGAGTTCTTCTCCGCCACTGTGAGCAAGGCAAAAGATTTGATCGAGAAGATGGTGTCCAACCAAGGTTGGAATGAAGAGCGCCTCCAACCTCGCCAGCGAGGCATGCACTCCGTCAAGGGTTGACATGCTCGCCGCCAATTGACCTTCTCATGAGAAGATGGACGACCAAGCCAATGGAGAAGTGAAAGCCCTAGACGCTCGGATGACTTGCGAGGTCTGTGGCAACACGGGACACTCGGGCAATGACTGCCCTGAGACCCTGAGGACGTAATGTTCATGGGCAACAACAACAACAACGGCTACCGCCACAAGGAGCAAAGTTGGGGTCCACCACGTCCCACTACCAAGGAGGTACTCTGGAAACTTCTCTGGTTTTAATTCCGGTTATAATCAGCCCTCCTTGAAAGATCTTGTGCTGGTCAAGCTAAGGTTAATGATAACATCAGTAAAAAGCTTGCCACCACTGATAGGACTCTTGAGAGATCCACACTAAGATAGAGGGTGTTTCCTCTGCTCTCAAGAATCAGCTGAGCTTTAATAAAATGATAGAAACCCAATTAGCTCAGTTAGCTGCTGCTGTTCCTACTGCTGAGTCGGGGAAAATCCCGGGGCAACCCGAGACCCCCTTAGAAAATGTTAATGCGGTTACCACGAGAGGAGGTAAGTCCACTCGGGATCCGCCATACCCTAACCATGCAGGAAAGGACACATCAGCTGAGAAGCCGTAGAAGAGAAGAACTGCCACCCAGGAAAACGGCCCCACATGAGTTCTATGACACGAACCTCATGGCCGTTTCCCGAAAAGAAGAAGGAAGCCCACCGTGGACGAGCAGTTCACACGCTTCGTGAGGTGATCCAGAAGCTGCACATCAACGTGCCCTCTCGGATGCGATACAAGTACCCACGTACTCGCTACCTCACAGGACTTATCAGCAACAAGCGCCCACTACCGACCACAGAAATTGTCAAGCTGACGAAAGAGTGTAGCGCTGCTATACTCAACCGGCTTCCTGAGAAGAAGAAAGATCCAGGGTGTCCCACGATAACCTGCTCGATCGGGACACAGAACTTCGACCAGCCTTATGTGATCTTGGGGCAAGTGTGAGCGTCATGCCGAAGGATGTCTTCGACAAGATCAACTACACACACTATCCCCCACGCCAATGCAGCTGCAGCTGGCCGATTCAACGTCCGCTATCCGGCGGGGATCGCCGAAGATATTCCGGTGAAAATCCGGGATTGCTTCATCCCCGTCGACTCGTAGTGCTTGACATGGACGTCGGGAAGAGCACACCGCTCACCTGGGACGCCCATTACAGCACGCAGATGCTCGCATCGATGTAGGAGCCGGAGAAATCCGCTTCCACTCAATGGCAAGGAGGAGAAGTTTGAGTTTCGGCCAAGGAAAGAACAGTGCAACATGATCCTATCAAGTACGGGCCGAACCCAAGCAACATCAAGGAAGTGGGAGTCACCCGCCAAAGAAGGACAGCCTCATCACATTCATGAAGAACTTCCTTGAGAGAAAAGGTTGCACAGCAACAACTAAGGAAGGCAAGGAGGCAAAGGTCACACATTAAGCAACAGCCTCCGAAGTCCACAGGGCAGCAACCTCCGAGGTCTGCAAAGAAACAGGCTGTGAAGCCTGCAAACCGCAGCCTCCGAAGCCCGAGAAGCCACCGACCACAACAAAGACCAAGAAGGTGTGGCGAATGAAACAAGAAGCATCATCCGTGTCTTCATCTCCGGGACCGGACAACGCTCATCGAGCTGAACGCCGGAGAAAAGCCCGCTCGTCGGACTTTAAAGGTGAGTCCTCGCCGGGAGGTTAAACCGTAGTTATCCATATTTGCTCTTTTAATTGCATATTTGCTTTCCACCACATTTTGATTTTTTCCGACCACTGCATTTCTGCATTTTTGAATTTTTCCAGCCACCTTGGAATTTTTCAAAACTCAATTGCATTTTTGAAAATTTAGAAAATAGGTTTTTGGGCTTTCCATTTTGAAAAGATTTTTTGTCGAGCTTTTTGAGCAAAAAGGCAGCAGGGGACAAATCCCCTAGCCGTTGGGGAACCATAGGAAAAGGGGGCTGCCAGGAGGCCCACCTGCCAGGTCGGCCGACCTGGTGGGGTCGGCCGACCCCCTGGCCCCACCTTTTCCTGTGCTCCTTCTCCCAACGGCTATATGGCCGTTGCTCTGTCTCTTCTAACGGCCATCTTGCTTCCTTGGCTATGCACTGTATAGGAATGTATAGTAGGAGTATCTTAGCCTAGTCTTTCCTCCACTAGACTTATTTTATTAGTACGAATCTTCTGTGTGTCACACTACCCAGTTATTATCATGTACCCGCCTGTCTTGGTTAGATATCCTTGCTAATTGTTAACATGATCTTATATGTTAGTAACGCTTCTTGATCAAAACCTTCCTTTGGGATAAACAAATACGATACCCTGAATACTTCCGGGTGAAATGCTACAGCGGTATTCTCCGTGCGCTTGCGGATTTTACCTACTTGACTCTGGGACATATTAGTGAACCGTTTCTGGCCCCGTGCCGGGAATGATTTATTAATATGGCTTAGCAAAAGTCAACAAGCATTTCTGGCGCCTTGCCGGGGAAGGCGTATGATTTAAGAAAAATTACTAATGTATATATTAGTTGTGCAATTATTAAGGCTACTCCTAGGCAGGCTAACCTGCTTTGTTTTCTGCATTTTGTATGAAAACAGGGTAGTGTATGACTGGTTTCGACTTGCCGACAAACTTCACTGAAGATCCTGAGTCACTCCTGAGAAGGACACGAGCTAGGCTCCCCCCCTCCCGTAAGGAGACTCGGCCAATCGAACCTGTCATTCCCGCACCATCAAGCTCTGAGCAAATGGCCGACAAGACCTCCGCGAGTTCTCCGCTCCCTCCGCGCCAACATCCCTACGGGACCAGCTGGCAATGTGGGAGATGCGAACTTCGAGATCAAGACCGGTCTCATCACCATGGTGCAGGCTAGCCCATTCTGTGGGAAAGCCAATGAGGACGCTAGTGCTCATCTCCAGCAATTCCTGGAGATTTGCAACACGTTCAAAATGAAGGACGTCACCCCCGACGCTGGTTCGCCTTCGACTGTTCCCGTTCTCTCTCCTTGGGAGAGCGAGACAGTGGTTCTGCGCAAACCCTGAAGCTGTGACACACTTGGGAGAAGTGTTCAGCTGCGTTCCTGCAAAGTTCTTCCCGCTGGGCAAGACCAATGCCCTCCCGCGAAGGATCTCAGCTTCCAGCAGGAGTCGAAGGAGTCGATTCCTGAGGCATGGGAGAGGCTCCAGGAGTACATCCTGGCATGTCCCCACCACGGGATGGATGATTGGCTGTCATTCAGAACTTCTACAACGGCTTACTCCGTCGGCCCGCGACCACCTCGACGCTGCTGCTGGTGGAGTCTCTTCTCGCTCCATGTGGCACAAGCAAAATATTTGATAGAGAAGAGATGGCTTATGTCCAACAAGGTTGGAATGAAGAGCGCCCCAACCTCGCCAGCGGAGGCATCCATCAGTCAAGGAGGTGACATGCTCGCCTGCCAAGATTGACCTTCTCATGAAGAAGATGGAAGACAAGCAATGGAGAGAAGTCGAAGCCTAGACGCTCGTTTGACTGCGAGGTCGGTGGCAACAACGGGACACTGGGCAATGACTGCCCTGAGACCGTGAGGACGCAAGGTTCTATGGCAACAACTACAAAACGGCTTACCGTCACAATGGGAGGTCACAAGTTGGGGGGTCCAACCACGTCCCAAATACCAAGTAGGTAACTCTGGGCAACTTCTCTGGTTTTAATTCCGGTAATATTCAGCCCTCCTTTAAAGGATCTTGTGCTGGTCAAGCTAAGGATTAATAATACATCATTAAAAGCTTGGCCACCTACTGATAGGACCTCTGAGAGCATCCACACTAAGATAGAGGGTGTTTCCTCTGCTCTCAAGAATCAGCTGAGCTTTAATAAAATGATAGAAACCCAATTAGCTCAGTTAGCTGCTGCTGTTCCTACTGCTGAGTCGGGGAAAATCCCGGGGCAACCCGAGACCCCCTTAGAAAATGTTAATGCGGTTACCACGAGAGGAGGTAAGTCCACTCGGGATCCGCCATACCCTAACCATGCAGGAAAGGACACATCAGCTGAGAAGCCGGCAGAAAGAAGAAGAACTGCCGCCCAGGAAAACGGCCCCACATGAGTTCTATGACACGAACCTCATGCCGTTTCCTGAAAGAAGAAGGAAGCCCACCGTGGACGAGCAGTTCACAGCCTTCGTTGAGGTGATCCAGAAGCTGCACATCAACGTGCCCTTGCTGGATGCGATACAAGTACCCACGTACGCTCGCTACCTCAAGGATCTTATCAGCAACAAGCGCCCACTACCGACCACAGAAATTGTCAAGCTGACGGAAGAGTGTAGCGCTTGCTATACTCAACCGGCTTCCTGAGAAGAAGAAAGATCCGGGGTGTCCCACGATCACCTGCTCGATCGGACACAGAACTTCGACCATGCCTTATGTGATCTTGGGGCAAGTGTGAGCGTCATGCCGAAGGATGTCTTCGACAAGCTCAACTACACCACACTATCCCCCACGCCGATGCAGCTGCAGCTGGCCGATTCAACAGTCCGCTATCCGGCGGGGATCGCCGAAGATATTCCGGTGAAAATCCGGGATTGCTTCATCCCCGTCGACTTCGTAGTGCTTGACATGGACGTCGGAAGAGCACCACCGCTCATCCTAGGGACGCCCATTTCCTCAGCACTGCAGGATGCTCGCATCGATGTAGAGCCGGAGTAAATCCGCTTCCACATCAATGGCAAGGGAGAGAAGTTTGACGTTTCGGCCAAGGAAAGAAACAGTGCAACATGATCCGTATCAAGTACGGGCCGAACCCAAGCAACATCAAGAAGTGGAGGTCACTTCCGCCAAAGAAGGACAGCCTCATCACATTCATGAAGAACTTCCTTGAGAAGGAAAAGGTTGCACAGCAACAACTGATGAAGGCAAGGAGGCAAAGGTCACACATTAAGCAACAGCCTCCGAAGTCCACAAGGCAGCAACCTCCGAGGTCTGCAAAGAAACAGGCTGTGAAGCCTGCAAAACCGCAGCCTCCGAAGCCCGAGAAGCCACCGACCGCAACAAAGACCAAGAAGGTGTGGCGAATGAAACAAGAAGCATCATCCGTGTCTTCATCTCCGGGACCGGACAACGCTTCATCGAGCTGAACGCCGGAGAAAAGTCCCGCTCGTCGGACTTTAAAAGGTGAGTCCTCGCCGGGAGGTTAAACCGGTAGTTATCCATATTTGCTCTTTTAATTGCATATTTGCTTTCCACCACATTTTGATTTTTTCCCGACCACTGCATTTCTGCATTTTGAATTTTTCCAGCCACCTTGGAATTTTTCAAAACTCATTTGCATTTTTGAAAATTTAGAAAATAGGTTTTTGGGCTTTCCATTTTGGAAAAGATTTTTGTCGAGCTTTTGAGCAAAAAGGCAGCAGGGACAAATCCCCCTAGCCGTTGGGACACATAGGAAAAAGGGGCTGCCAGGAGGCCCCCACCTGCCAGGTCGGACGACCTGGTGAGGTCGGCCGACCCCCTGGCCCCGACCGTTTTCCCGTGCTCCTTTCTCCCAACGCTATATGGCCGGTGCTCGTGTGCCTCTTGCTAACGGCCATCTTGCTTCTTCTGGCTATAAAAAAACCCGCCCAGGAGGGGAGCTTCATCACCATTCAAAGCTCATCTTTCACTCCCCCTCCTTTGCTCACTTGTTCGCTCTCCCCAAAATTTCGTGTTTCTTCAACTTTACTTACAGCCCCAAAAACCCAAAAAAAAAAATATTATATTTCCCTCTGTTTAGGTGCATTTGCAAGTTGTTGTGAGTAAAGAAAACCAATTTCGAGAAGCTTCGGGGTTTGTCGTTTTCACTACGCTCACCCGAACACGTGTTCGATCTTGTTTTTGGTTCGTGTCTTGTGTTTGTTCTTGTGTGCAGCCATGTTCAAACGAATGAAGCAAGTCGCCGAATCAAGCGGAGAAAAAGCACTCGTGCAAGCACGAGTCAAGCATCCTCCGTCTAGCTCACACCAAGTCCGGGGCATGGTGACCCCGAAGCGGAAATTCCGGAGGAAAGGCCGCCTTGCTCATCACCGAGGAGCATCTCGACATCAAGACGACCGCGAGGGCCAAGCCATCGCGCTCATGAGAGAACGCCATCTTCGCCCACACCCCGACCTTCGATCCGGACTTCCTCGAGAAAATAGGTATGAGAGAAGAATTTGCCTCTATTTTTTCGCACTATGGGGGTGGCTAAATTTCGTAGAAGTAGATGAGCCGGGTTCTCGTTTGCTTACGAATCAGTTTTTTATCACCCTTAGAAAGTATGACGAAGGCATTTCTTTCAGCTTGTTTGGGCAAGAGCGCTTGGTCACATGGGGTGATCTTCATGCTATGCTAGGGTCTAAATCCTAAATGTAGGCTAGACTTAGATAAAGCGCTAAAGGGGTTCCATAAAGAAAGTTTTTGGAAAAGATTTCCGGAAACGAGTGGGGTCCCAAGCCTAGAACAAGTGCCATCCATAATCCTACACTTAGATTTATGCATGTGTGGTTGGCTATGACCTTGTTTCCTCGAGGTGACATTAGGGTTGTCCGGCAAGATGAATTGAAAATACTTTATGCCATGGTTAAGAAAATTAGGGTGTCACCCGCGGAATGCATGATTGATCAATGGTTAGACAATATAAGTTGACAGGACCAATTGAGTGCACCTCTTTAGTTACTCGCATTGCGCAGAAGTGTGGTCTGCTTGAGAATGTTCATGTTGAATATTTGACGTAGATAGAGAATTTCTAGGCGAGGACTATTTTGTGCAAGGACATACTTTGAAACATGGTCCAAATAATACCTTGATCTATCACTTTCCCGGGTATACAAATGAATTCCCGTTACCTAACCCGGTCTTCGTTTGTATCACTGTCGGGCACTAACCCTCCCACTTGAGCCAGTGGAGAAGTTCGCAGGCATAGTGTTTCAGGGCGACCGACACGTTCCCGTAGGCATATGGAGCCATACACCGGAGTTTTCACACTCCGACCGGAGATCCGGTATGGAGCAGCCCCCGCCACAGGACGAGGCGGGTGCATCAACATGGCAGGCCGGGAGCATGGAATCTTAGTACAATTACCCCATGCAGACGTCATCAAGTTCAAGCGGACCGCCATCCTTTGCCACTCGGTCATTCTCATCCCGTGGTTCCGTGAACTCAACTATGGGATGTCCGAGTTGACAAGAGGGTGGACGACATTGATTTGCGCACCGAGAGCATGCAACAAACTCTCCACGCAACATGTCGCCGACACCCAGCAATGGCAGAATTTCAGCGACAACCATTCCCGCCAGCTGAACGCGATGATGGCTCAGAAATCAGAACAATGGGATGCCTTCTTCCGCTCCCAAGGCTACGACCCGAACCAGCAGATATGAGCAAGAACAAGCTTGGGGGAGGACCCTCCTTCTCACGGTAACTTGTATCTTTCACCTTTCCCTTTATTTCTTGCATTTGCTAAATCTGAAAAAACCATAAAAATTTGCAAAACATAAAAAGAACAAAAATATTTCCCTTTTTCATGCGCGGTATGAATGTGTATAATTTTCCTATGTTGAGATGATGAATAGTTGCTCTGTCCTTTATTCCGCTTAAAGCTAGTTTACAACCTTAGTACTCTCTCAAGAGTAGGTTTGTTGGTAAATCTTGCCTTGAACTTGAATCTTGTGGGTAGCATATGCATTCTCTAGTTCTAAGTTGTTGAAGGTATTATATGATAGATAGGGCTGCTATGATCTTGCTCAACGTAAAGCTTGAATTCCGGAGTTTTATTTTTCAAAATGACAAATTGATAAGTTCCTCAATGATGAAATTCCCACCACAGCCATATGTAGTGTTTACATTTGAAAACCTTTACACATATGCTGCTTGTTTCACATTGACTTAGTCAAAATTGTTGTGACCCTAGTAGAACTCTTTCATGCTTTCTTGATCAAGATCATATACACACATCCACCGCCATGAGCTATCCTTCTAAATCAAGAAGATAGCATCCACCATATCCACCGTGAGCTATTCTTCTACACCGGAAGAAAGCCACTATCCATCCATCCATCCAAAGAAACACTCCATATATCCATTGCAAAATTCCTCTCTCAAAGTATTCATTGCAAACTAGGACTATGGCTATGCAAAAAGAAAAGAAAAAAAAATGCTCAAAAAAGAGAGCAAGCAAAAGATAGCCATAGCCTAGAAACTCCAAAAGAGAGAAGGAAAATTCAAAAAGGAGTTATTTCTTCCCATCCACCATTCCTCCGTTCTCCCCACACACTTGCACATCTTGATCAAGATTGTTTGAATTGATGTTTTTCTTGGATCCGGTCTTTTGACATAGCAATATTATGTGAACATGAGTGCCTCATATATCCCTACCTTGAGCTCCACATAAAGCCTTATTTAGAAGTAGGTGATTATAGGCAACACTTTGCCTTGGTGAGGAATCATACACATATTGAGTGATCCGAGAGAATCATTTGAGGAACTTGGTTTTTATTTTCAAAATCTTTGAAAACCTCCGGAATAACATAGCGGAATCTAGAGCAAGTGATTGGTGCCCTGCAATTGTTCTATCTCTCAACCGCCCAAGACAATGAGGTGTAAAAGCTCCATGGATCGAGGGAAATGGGTAAGTTATGCAGCCAATATATTTAATTCTAGGAAGAGTACTTTGTTGTGCGCATAGTATTATTGAGGAGTAGGACATTGTAGCAACTCCTGATCAACAACTTAAGTTTATCTTTGCTTCGGGACGAGCAAAGGGTAAGCTTGGGGGAGTTTGTTGACGGCTGTTAAGTACCATTTTCAACCGTCAACTATACTCAAATAAAGGAGAATTTGGCATTTCATACACGCATGCTTTATCACAATAATATAGTTCCACTTGTACTTGGAGAACTTTGTGCATGCAGGAGGAAATGTGAAGGAAACACCTCAAAAGGCAAGAAAACACACTTTCGACCAATCAGAGAGCGCCACATGGACGTCACACGGATTGAAGGGCCCATTTGCAGCACTTAACCGACGTAACTCCCTGTAATACCGCGGGAACCGACCTCAGGACCCACAGGACAGCCACCCTGGAGAAAGCACAGGCCAGGAGGGGCCACCCCAGTGTCGGCCGACCTGGTCAGGTCGGCCGACCCAGCCGGGCGCCCTCTCCGCCTGGGCTTCCACGTGTTGGCTCCTCCGCGACTCCTGATGACGGTTTGAGATGCCTTCCGTGCGGTTACGCTCCCTTGCCGACCTATTGAGGCTATAAAAATAGGAGGGTGTGCCTTCACACTCAACACACACCACAAGAAGCATTTCTCTCTTGCTAGTAGTAGTTCTTGGAGTTTTAGTGGAGTTAGGCTGAGTCTAGAGCTCTCTAGTCCCAAGTCTTCACTTGGAATTGGTATGGCTCTTGTATCTTTTCCTTTTGTAAGACTTTACTCTTATCAATATATATATCTTTTCTATATAGTTGTGCTTGGGTCATGAGTTTCTTGTTTGATATTGTGATCCATATATGTGATAGTATAGTCTACTTGTGTGATAGTAGTTTATATTTATTATACTACTATTGTCATGCTAGTTATATACCGTCACTATAGTCTAGTTTATATGTTATAGTCTCTATGCTTAGTTTTAGCTGATAAAGTATAGCATGGGTTTGGTGATCGTATTCGTACGGTAGCTCTGCCTCGTTAATAGTAATCGCGGAGGGGCAGAGTGCTCTTTGGTCATGCAAGTATGGTACTTGGGTGACTGATTTGCATCAATTATTCGTTAGTCTACTGGTTCGTTGAGGTAGGCGGCAGGTGGTGACAGCCCTGTCCGTCCTTTGAAATCCTCCCCGCTAGGCTAGTGCGTAGGCTCTTGGCGGAAGTCGCCTGTGGATGCAGGGGTAAGTCCGTGCCTGAAGTGCTATACTATTGACTGCTGAACCTGAGTGTGGGTCTGTATGTATTCTACTTAGGCTATGCAACTGTATAGGAATGTATAGTAGGAGTAGCTTAGCCTAGTCTTTCTCCACTAGACTTTATTTATTTAGTAGGAATCTTCTGTGTGTGTCACACTACCCCGGTTATTATCATGTACCCCGCCTGTCTTGGTTAGATATCCTTGCTAATTGTTAACATGATCTTATATGTTAGTAACGCTTCTTGATCATAACCTTCCTTTGGGATAAACAAATACGATACCCTGAATACTTCCGGGTGAAATGCTACAGCGGTATTCTCCGTGCGCTTGCGGATTTTACCTACTTGACTCTGGGACATATTATGAACCGTTTCTGGCCCCGTGCCGGGAATGATTATTAATATGGCTTAGCAAAAGTCAACAGGGGGTGGTGTTTTTCCCAAAAAAAACGTAGCCAAAAAAATGCTAAGGGGCTCGTTGCAGCCCAAACCCGTCGAAGGGTTCGCTCAAAAACACATCGCCCCTAGCACTTCGAGGAGGAGGGTGACGTTTTTCATAAAAAAACTTAGCGAAAAAATGCTTAGGGGCTCGTTGCAGCCCAAACCCGTTGAAGGGTTCACTCAAAAACACCTCGCCCCTAGCACTTCGAGGGGGAGGGTGACGTTTTTCATAAAAAAACTTAGCGAGAAAATGCTTAGGGGCTCGTTGCAGCCCAAACCCGTCGAAGGGTTCACTCAAAAACACCTCGCCCTAGCCCTTCGAGGGGGAGGGTGGCATTTTTGAAAAAAAAACGTAGCCAAAAAAATGCTAAGGCGCTCGTTGCAGCCCAAACCAATCAAAGGGTTCACTTGAAAACACCTCGCCCCTAGCACTTCGAGGGGGAGGGTGGTGTTTTTCAAAAAACAAACATAGCCAAAAAAAATGTTAAGGGGCTCGTTGCAGCCCAAACCCGTCGAAGGGTTCACTTGAAAACACCTCGCCTCTAGCACTTCGAGGGGGAGGGTGGCGATTTTCAAAAAAACTTAGCGAAAAAACACTAAGGGGCTTGTTGCAGCCCAAACCCGTCGAAGGGTTCACTCAACAACACCTCGCACCTAGCACTTCGTGGGGGAGGGTGGTGTTTTTCAAAAAAAAACATAGCCAAAAAAATACTAAGGGGCTCGTTGCAGCCCAAACCCGTTGAAGGGTTCACTCAACAACACCTCGCCTCTAGCACTTCGAGGGGGTGGGTGGCGATTCTCATAAAAAAAAAGTTAGCGAAAAAATGCTTAGGGGCTCGTTGCAGCCCAAACCCATCGAAGGGTTCGCTCGAAAACACCTCGCCCCTAGCACTTCAAGGAGGAGGATGGCGTTTTTTCAGAAAAACTTAGCGAAAAAATACTAAAGGGCTCGTTGCAGCCCAAACCCATCGAAGGGTTCGCTCAAAAACACCTCGCCCCTAGCACTTCGAGGAGGAGGGTGACGTTTTTCATAAAAAAAACTTAGCGAAAAAATGCTTAGGGGCTCGTTGCAGCCCAAATCCGTTGAAGGGTTCACTCAAAAACACCTCGCCCCTAGCACTTCGAGGGGGAGGGTGGCATTTTTGAAAAAAAAACGTAGCCAAAAAAATGCTAAGGGGCTCGTTGCAGCCCAAACCCGTCAAAGGGTTCACTTGAAAACACCTCGCCCCTAGCACTTCGAGGGGGAGGGTGGTGTTTTTCAAAAAAAAAAACGTAGCCAAAAAATACTATGGGGCTCGTTGCAGCCCAAACCCGTTGAAGGGTTCACTCAAAAACACCTCGCCCCTAGCACTCCGAGGGGGAGGGTGGCGTTTTTCATAAAAAAAACTTAGTGAAAAAATGATTAGGGGCTTGTTGCAGCCCAAACCCATCGAAGAGTTCGCACGAAAACAACTGGCCCCTAGCACTTCGAGGGGGAGGGTGGCATTTTTCAAAAAAAACATAGCGAAGAAAAGCAACGGGGCTCATTGCAGCCCAAACCCATCGAAGGGTTCGCTCGAAAACACCTCGCCCCTAGCACTTCGAGGAGGAGGGTGGCGTTTTTTCAGAAAAACTTAGCGAAAAAATGCTAAGGGGCACGTTGCAGCCCAAACTCGTCGAAGTGTTCACCCAAAAACACCTCACCCCTAGCACTTTGAGGGAGAGGGTGCCATTTTTCAAAAAAAAAACGTTGCCAAACAAATGCTAAGGGGCTCGTTGCAGCCTAAACCCGTTGAAGGGTTCACTCGAAAACAACTCGCCCCTAGCACTTCGAGGGGGAGGGTGGCGTTTTTCATAAAAAAAACTTAGCGAAAAAATGCGTAGGGGCTCATTGCAGCCCAAACCCTTCGAAGGGTTCACACGAAAACACTTCGCCCCTAGCACTTCGGGGGGGAGGGTGGTGTTTTTTAAAAAAACTTAGCGATAAAACACTAAGGGGCTCGTTGCAGCCCAACTCATTGAAGGGTTCACTCAAAAACACCTTGCCCCTAGCACTTCGAGGGGGAGGGTGACGTTTTTCAAAAAAATTAGGGAAAAAATGCTAAGGGACTCATTGCAGCCCTAACCATCGAAGGGTTCGCTCGAAAACACCTCGCCCCTAGCACTTCGATGAGGAGAGTTGTGTTTTTTCAGAAATACTTAGCGAAAAAATGCTTAGGGGCTCATTGCAGTCTAAACCCATCGAAGGGTTCACTCGAAAACACCTTGCCCTAGCACTTCGAAGAGGAGGGTGGCGTTTTTTCAGAAACATTTAGCGAAAAAATGCTAAGGGGCTCGTTGCAGCCCAAACCCGTCGAAGGGTTCGCTCAAAAACACCTCGCCCCTAGCACTTCGACGAGGAGGGTGGCTTTTTTCATAAAAAAACGTAGCGAAAAAATGCTTAGGGGCTCGTTGCAGCCCAAACCCGTTGAAGGGTTCACTCAAAAACACCTCGCCCCTAGCACTTCGAGGGGGAGGGTGACGTTTTTCATAAAAAAAACTTAGCGAAAAAATGCTTAGGGGTTCGCTGCAGCCCAAACCCGTCGAAGGGTTCGCTCAGAAACACCTCGCCCCTAGCCCTTCGAGGAGGAGGGTGGCATTTTTGAAAAAAAAAACGTAGCCAAAAAAATGCTAAGGGGCTCGTTGTAGCCCAAACCCGTCAAAGGGTTCACTTGAAAACACCTCGCCCCTAGCACTTCGAGGGGGAGGGTGGTGTTTTTCCCAAAAAAAACGTAGCCAAAAAAATACTAAGGGGCTCGTTGCAGCCCAAACCCGTTGAAGGGTTCACTCAAAAACACCTCGCCCCTAGCACTCCGAGGGGGAGGGTGGCGTTTTTCATAAAAAAAAACTTAGTGAAAAAATGATTAGGGGCTCGTTGCAGCCCAAACCCATCGAAGAGTTCGCTCGAAAACAACTCGCCCCTAGCACGTCGAGGGGCAGGGTGGCGTTTTTCATAAAAAAAACTTAGCGAAAAAATGCGTAGGGGCTCGTTGCAGCCCAAACCCTTCGAAGGGTTCACACGAAAACACTTCGCCCCTAGCACTTCGAGGGGGAGGGTGGTGTTTTTTAAAAAAACTTAGCGATAAAACACTAAGGGGCTCGTTGCAGCCCAACCCATTGAAGGGTTCACTCAAAAACACCTTGCCCCTAGCACTTCGAGGGGGAGGGTGACGTTTTTCAAAAAAATTAGGGAAAAAATGCTAAGGGACTCATTGCAGCCCTAACCGTCGAAGGGTTCGCTCAAAAACACCTCGCCCCTAGCACTTCGACGAGGAGGGTGGCTTTTTTCATAAAAAAACGTAGCGCAAAAATGCTTAGGGGCTCGTTGCAGCCCAAACCCGTTGAAGGGTTCACTCAAAAACACCTCGCCCCTAGCACTTCGAGGGGGAGGGTGACGTTTTTCATAAAAAAAACTTAGCGAAAAAATACTTAGGGGCTCGTTGCAGCCCAAACCCGTCGAAGGGTTCGCTCAGAAACACCTCGCCCCTAGCTCTTCGAGGAGGAGGGTGGCATTTTTGAAAAAAAAAACGTAGCCAAAAAAATGCTAAGGGGCTCGTTGCAGCCCAAACCCGTCAAAGGGTTCACTTGAAAACACCTCGCCCCTAGCACTTCGAGGGGGAGGGTGGTGTTTTTCCCAAAAAGAACGTAGCCAAAAAAATACTAAGGGGCTCGTTGCAGCCCAAACCCGTTGAAGGGTTCACTCAAAAACACCTCGCCCCTAGCACTCCGAGGGGGAGGGTCGCGTTTTTCATAAAAAAAAACTTAGTGAAAAAATGATTAGGGGCTCGTTGCAGCCCAAACCCATCGAAGAGTTCGCTCGAAAACAACTCGCCCCTAGCACGTCGAGGGGGAGGGTGGCGTTTTTCATAAAAAAAACTTAGCGAAAAAATGCGTAGGGGCTCGTTGCAGCCCAAACCCTTCGAAGGGTTCACACGAAAACACTTCGCCCCTAGCACTTCGAGGGGGAGGGTGGTGTTTTTTAAAAAAACTTAGCGATAAAACACTAAGGGGCTCGATGCAGCCCAACCCATTGAAGGGTTCACTCAAAAACACCTTGCCCCTAGCACTTCGAGGGGGAGGGTGACGTTTTTCAAAAAAATTAGGGAAAAAATGCTAAGGGACTCATTGCAGCCCTAACCGTCGAAGGGTTCGCTCAAAAACACCTCGCCCCTAGCACTTCGACGAGGAGGGTGGCTTTTTTCATAAAAAAACTTAGCGAAAAAATGCTTAGGGGCTCGTTGCAGCCCAAACCCGTTGAAGGGTTCACTCAAAAACACCTCGCCCCTAGCACTTCGAGGGGGAGGGTGACATTTTTCATAAAAAAAACTTAGCGAAAAAAATGCTTAGGGGCTCGTTGCAGCCCAAACCCGTCGAAGGGTTCGCTCAGAAACACCTCGCCCCTAGCCCTTCGAGGAGGAGGGTGGCATTTTTGAAAAAAAAAACGTAGCCAAAAAAATGCTAAGGGGCTCGTTGCAGCCCAAACCCGTCAAAGGGTTCACTTGAAAACACCTCGCCCCTAGCACTTCGAGGGGGAGGGTGGTGTTTTTCCCAAAAAAAACGTAGCCAAAAAAATACTAAGGGGCTCGTTGCAGCCCAAACCCGTTGAAGGGTTCACTCAAAAACACCTCGCCCCTAGCACTCCGAGGGGGAGGGTGGCGTTTTTCATAAAAAAAAACTTAGTGAAAAAATGATTAGGGGCTCGTTGCAGCCCAAACCCATCGAAGAGTTCGCTCGAAAACAACTCGCCCCTAGCACTTCGAGGGGGAGGGTGGCGTTTTTCATAAAAAAAACTTAGTGAAAAAATGCGTAGGGGCTCGTTGCAGCCCAAACCCTTCGAAGGGTTCACACGAAAACACTTCGCCCCTAGCACTTCGAGGGGGAGGGTGGTGTTTTTTAAAAAAACTTAGCGATAAAACACTAAGGGGCTCGTTGCAGCCCAACCCATTGAAGGGTTCACTCAAAAACACCTTGCCCCTAGCACTTCGAGGGGGAGGGTGACGTTTTTCAAAAAAATTAGGGAAAAAATGCTAAGGGACTCATTGCAGCCCTAACCATCGAAGGGTTCGCTCGAAAACACCTCGCTCGTAGCACTTCGATGAGGAGAGTTGTGTTTTTTCAGAAATACTTAGCGAAAAAATGCTTAGGGGCTCATTGCAGTCTCAACCCATCGAAGGGTTCACTCGAAAACACCTCGCCCTAGCACTTCGAAGTGGAGGGTGGCGTTTTTTCAGAAACGTTTAGCGAAAAAATGCTAAGGGGCTCGTTGCAGCCCAAACCCGTCGAAGGGTTCGCTTAAAAACACCTCGCCCCTAGCACTTCGACGAGGAGGGTGACGTTTTTCATAAAAAAAACTTAGCGAAAAAATGCTTAGGGGCTCGTTGCAGCCCAAACCCGTCGAAGGGTTCGCTCAGAAACACCTCGCCCCTAGCCCTTCGAGGAGGAGGATGGCGTTTTTTCAGAAAAACTTAGCGAAAAAATGCTAAGGGGCTCGTTGCAGCCCAAACCCGTCGAAGGGTTCACTTGAAAACACCTCGCGCCTAGCACTTCGAGGGGGAGGGTGGCGTTTTTCAAAAAAATTAGCGAAAATCTGCTAAGGGACTCATTGCAGCCCAAACCCATCGAAGGGTTCGCTCGAAAACACCTCGCCCCTAGCACTTCGAGGAGGAGGATGGCGTTTTTTCAGAAAAACTTAGCGAAAAAATGCTTAGGGGCTCGTTGCAGCCCAAACCCGTCGAAGGATTTACTTGAAAACACCTCGCGCCTAGCACTTCGAGGGGGAGGTTGGCGTTTTTCAAAAAAATTAGCGAAAATCTGCTAAGGGACTCATTGCAGCCCAAACCCATCGAAGGGTTCGCTCGAAAACACCTCGCCCCTAGCAATTCGAGGGGGAGGGTGGTGTTTTTCAAAAAAACTTAGCGAAAAAAATACTAAGGGGCTCGTTGCAGCCCAAACCCGTCGAAGGGTTCACTCAAAAACACCTCGCCCCTAGCACTTCGAGGGGGAGGATGGCGTTTTTTCAAAAAATACTTAGCAAAAAAAGCTAAGGGGCTCATTGCAGCCCAAACCCGTGGAAGGGTTCACTTGAAAATACCTCGCCCCTAGCACTTCAAGAAGGAGGGTGGTGTTTTTTCAGAAAAACATAGCAAAAAAATGCTAAGGGACTCGTTGCAGCCCAAACCCGTTGAAGGGTTCACTCAAAAACACCTCGCCTCTAGCACTTCGAGGGGGAGGGTGGCATTTTTGAAAAAAATTAGGGAAAAAATGCTAAGGGACTCATTGCAGCCCAAACTCATCGAAGAGTTCGCTCGAAAATAACTCGGCCCTAGGACATCGAGGGGGAGGGTGGCGTTTTCCAAAAAATTAGCAAAAAAATGCTAAGGGAGTCATTGCAGCCCAAACCCGTGGAAGGGTTCGTTCGAAAACACCTCGCCCCTAGAACTTTGAGGGGGAGGGTGGTATTTTTCAAAAAAACTTAGCGAAAAAATACTAAGGGGCACGGTGCAGCCCAAACCCGTTGAAGGGTTCACTCAAAAACACCTCGCCCCTAGCACTCCGAGGGGGAGGGTGGCATTTTTCATAAAAAAACTTAGCGAAAAAATGCTTAGGGGTTCGTTGCAGCCCAAACCCATCGAAGAGTTCGCTCGAAAACAACTCGCCCCTAGCACTTCGAGGGGTAGGGTGGCGTTTTGTCAAAAAAATTAGGGAAAAAATGCTAAGGGACTCATTGCGGCCCAAACCCATCGAAAGGTTCGCTCGAAAACACATCGTTCCTAGCACTTCGAGGGGGAGGGTGGTGTTTTCCAAAAAAAACTTAGCGAAGAAAAGCTACGGGGCTCATTGCAGCCCAAACCCATCGAAGGGTTCGCTCGAAAACACCTCGCCCCTAGCACCTCGAGGAGGAGGGTGGCGTTTTTTCAGAAAAACTTAGCGAAAAAATGCTAAGGGGCGCGTTGCCGCCCAAACCCGTCGAAGGGTTCACCCAAAAACACCTCGCCCCTAGCACTTTGAGGGGGAGGGTGGCATTTTTCAAAAAAAAAAAACATAGCCAAACAAATGCTAAGGGGCTCGTTGCAGCCTAAACCCATTGAAGGGTTCACTCGAAAACGCCTCGCCCCTAGCACTTCGAGGGGAAGGGCGGCGTTTTTCATAAAAAAAACTTAGCGAAAAAATGCTTAGGGGCTCGTTGCAGCCCAAACCCTTCGAAGGGTTCACACGAAAACACTTCGCCCCTAGCACTTCGAGGGGGAGGGTGGTGTTTTTCAAAAAAACTTAGCGATAAAATACTAAGGGGCTCGTTGCAGCCCAAACCCATTGAAGGGTTCACTCAAAAACACCTTGCCCCTAGCACTTCGAGGGGGAGGGTGGCGTTTTTCAAAAAAATTAGGAAAAAAATGCTAAGGGACTCATTGCAGCCCTAACCATCGAAGGGTTCGCTCGAAAACACCTCGCCCCTAGCACTCCGACGAGGAGGGTTGTGTTTTTTCAGAAAAACTTAGTGGAAAAATGCTTAGGGGCTCGTTGCAGTCTCAACCCATCGAAGGGTTCACTCGAAAACACCTCGCCCTAGCACTTCGAAGAGGAGGGTGGCGTTTTTTTAGAAACATTTAGCGAAAAAATGCTAAGGGGCTCGTTGCAGCCCAAACCCGTCGAAGGGTTCGCTCAAAAACACCTCGCCCCTAGCACTTCGACGAGGAGGGTGGCGTTTTTCATAAAAAAACTTAGCGAAAAAATGCTTAGGGGCTCGTTGCAGCCCAAACCCGTTGAAGGGTTCACTCAAAAACACCTTGCCCCTAGCACTTCGAGGGGGAGGGTGACGTTTTTCATAAAAAAACTTAGCGAAAAAAATGCTTAGGGGCTCGTTGCAGCCCAAACCCGTCAAAGGGTTCACTTGAAAACACCTCGCCCCTAGCACTTCGAGGGGGGGTGTTGACGGCTGTTAAGTACCATTTTTAACCGTCAACTATACTCAAATAAAGGAGAATTTGGCATTTCATACACGCATGCTTTAGCACAATAATATAGTTCCACTTGTACTTGGAGAACTTTGTGCATGCAGGAGGAAATGTGAAGGAAACACCTCAAAAGGCAAGAAAACACACTTTCGACCAATCAGAGAGTGCCACACGGACGTCACACGGATTGAAGGGCCCATTTTCAGCACTTAACCGACGTAACTCCCTGTAATACCGCGCAAACCGACGTCAGGGCCCACAGGACAGCCACCTGGAGAAAGCACAGGCCAGGAGGGGCCACCCCCAGGTCGGCCGACCTGGTCAGGTCGGCCGACCCAGCCAGGCGCCCTCTCCGCCTGGGCTTCCACGTGTTGGCTCCTCCGCGACTCCTGATGACGGTTTGAGATGCCTTCCGTGGCGGTTACGCTCCGTTGCCGACCTATTGAGGCTATAAATAGGAGGGTGTGCCTTCACACTCAACACACACCACAAGAAGCATTTCTCTCTTGCTAGTAGTAGTTCTTGGAGTTTTAGTGGAGTTAGGCTGAGTCTAGAGCTCTCTAGTCCCAAGTCTTCACTTGGAATTGGTATGGCTCTTGTATCTTTTCCCTTTTGTAAGACTTTGCTCTTATCAATATATATATCTTTTCTATATAGTTGTGCTTGGGTCATGAGTTTCTTGTTTGATATTGTGATCCATATATGTGATAGTATAGTCTACTTGTGTGATAGTAGTTTATATTTATTATACTACTATTGTCATGCTAGTTATATACCATCACTATAGTCTAGTTTATATGTTATAGTCTCAATGCTTAGTTTTAGCTGATAAAGTATAGCATGGGTTTGGTGATCGTATTCGTACGGTAGCTCTGCCTCGTTAATAGTAATCGCGGAGGGGCAGAGTGCTCTTTGGTCATGCAAGTATGGTACTTGGGTGACTGATTTGCATCAATTATTCGTTAGTCTACTGGTTCGTTGAGGTAGGCGGCAGGTGGTGACAGCCCTGTCCGTCCTTTGAAATCCTCCCCGCTAGGCTAGTGCGTAGGCTCTTGGCGGAAGTCGCCTGTGGATGCAGGGGTAAGTCCGTGCCTGAAGTGCTATACTATTGACTGCTGAACCTGAGTGTGGGTCTGTATGTATTCTACTTAGGCTATGCAACTGTATAGGAATGTATAGTAGGAGTAGCTTAGCCTAGTCTTTCCTCCACTAGACTTTATTTATTTAGTACGAATCTTCTGTGTGTGTCACACTACCCAGTTATTATCATGTACCCGCCTGTCTTGGTTAGATATCCTTGCTAATTGTTAACATGATCTTATATGTTAGTAACGCTTCTTGATCATAACCTTCCTTTGGGATAAACAAATACGATACCCTGAATACTTCCGGGTGAAATGCTACAGCGGTATTCTCCGTGCGCTTGCGGATTTTACCTACTTGACTCTGGGACATATTAGTGAACCGTTTCTGGCCCCGTGCCGGGAATGATTTATTAATATGGCTTAGCAAAAGTCAACAAGCATTTCTGGCGCCGTTGCCGGGGAAGGCGTATGATTTAAGAAAAATTACTAATGTATATATTAGTGTTGCAATTATTAAGGCTATCTCCTAGGCAGGCTAACCTTGCTTTGTTTTCTGCATTTTGTATGAAAACAGGGTAGTGTATGACTGGTTTCGACTTGCCGACAAACTTCACTGAAGATCCTGAGTCACTCCTGAGAAGGACACGAGCTAGGCTCACCCCTCCTCGTAAGGAGACTCGGCCAATCGAACCTGTCATTCCCGCACCATCAAGCTCTGAGCAAATGGCCGACAAGACCCTCCGCGAGTTCTCCGCTCCCTCCGCTGCCAACATCCCTACGGGACCAGCTGGCAATGTGGGAGAT
This sequence comes from Eleusine indica, assembly GCA_030378355.1. NCBI lineage: Eukaryota > Viridiplantae > Streptophyta > Magnoliopsida > Poales > Poaceae > Eleusine > Eleusine indica. The sequence continues at coordinate 160,672 of JARKIM010000016.1, read as the reverse complement.
GCGAACTTCGAGATCAAGACCGGTCTCATCACCATGGTGCAGGCTAGCCCAGTTTGTGGGAAAGCCAATGAGGACGCTAGTGCTCATCTCCAGCAATTCCTGGAGATTTGCAACACGTTCAAAATGAAGGACGTCACCCCCGACGCTGTTCGCCTTCGACTGTTCCCGTTCTCTCTCCTTGGGAGAGCGAGACAGTGGTTCTGCGCAAACCCTGAAGCTGTGAACACTTGGGAGAAGTGTTCAGCTGCGTTCCTTGCAAAGTTCTTCCCGCTGGGCAAGACCAATGCCCTCCGCGGAAGGATCTCAAGCTTCCAGCAGGAGTCGAAGGAGTCGATTCCTGAGGCATGGGAGAGGCTCCAGGAGTACATCCTGGCATGTCCCCACCACGGGATGGATGATTGGCTGATCATTCAGAACTTCTACAACGGGCTTACTCCGTCGGCCCGCGACCACCTCGACGCTGCTGCTGGTGGAGTCTTCTTCTCGCTCACTGTGAGCAAGGCAAAAGATTTGATCGAGAAGATGGTGTCCAACCAAGGTTGGAATGAAGAGCGCCTCCAACCTCGCCAGCGAGGCATGCACTCCGTCAAGGAGGTTGACATGCTCGCCGCCAAGATTGACCTTCTCATGAAGAAGATGGACGACCAAGCCAATGGAGAAGTGAAAGCCCTAGACGCTCGGATGACTTGCGAGGTCTGTGGCAACACGGGACACTCGGGCAATGACTGCCCTGAGACCCGTGAGGACGTAATGTTCATGGGCAACAACAACAACAACGGCTACCGTCCACAAGGAGGTCAAAGTTGGGGTCCACCACGTCCCAACTACCAAGGAGGTAACTCTGGAAACTTCTCTGGTTTTAATTCCGGTTATAATCAGCCCTCCTTGAAAGATCTTGTGCTTGGTCAAGCTAAGGTTAATGATAACATCAGTAAAAAGCTTGCCACCACTGATAGGACTCTTGAGAGCATCCACACTAAGATAGAGGGTGTTTCCTCTGCTCTCAAGAATCAGCTGAGCTTTAATAAAATGATAGAAACCCAATTAGCTCAGTTAGCTGCTGCTGTTCCTACTGCTGAGTCGGGGAAAATCCCGGGGCAACCCGAGACCCCCTTAGAAAATGTTAATGCGGTTACCACGAGAGGAGGTAAGTCCACTCGGGATCCGCCATACCCTAACCATGCAGGAAAGGACACATCAGCTGAGAAGCCGGTAGAAGAAGAAGAACTGCCACCCAGGAAAACGGCCCCACATGAGTTCTATGACACGAACCTCATGCCGTTTCCCGAAAGAAGAAGGAAGCCCACCGTGGACGAGCAGTTCACACGCTTCGTTGAGGTGATCCAGAAGCTGCACATCAACGTGCCCTTGCTGGATGCGATACAAGTACCCACGTACGCTCGCTACCTCAAGGATCTTATCAGCAACAAGCGCCCACTACCGACCACAGAAATTGTCAAGCTGACGAAAGAGTGTAGCGCTGCTATACTCAACCGGCTTCCTGAGAAGAAGAAAGATCCAGGGTGTCCCACGATAACCTGCTCGATCGGGACACAGAACTTCGACCATGCCTTATGTGATCTTGGGGCAAGTGTGAGCGTCATGCCGAAGGATGTCTTCGACAAGATCAACTACACCACACTATCCCCCACGCCAATGCAGCTGCAGCTGGCCGATTCAACAGTCCGCTATCCGGCGGGGATCGCCGAAGATATTCCGGTGAAAATCCGGGATTGCTTCATCCCCGTCGACTTCGTAGTGCTTGACATGGACGTCGGGAAGAGCACACCGCTCATCCTGGGACGCCCATTTATCAGCACTGCAGATGCTCGCATCGATGTAGGAGCCGGAGAAATCCGCTTCCACATCAATGGCAAGGAGGAGAAGTTTGAGTTTCGGCCAAGGAAAGAACAGTGCAACATGATCCGTATCAAGTACGGGCCGAACCCAAGCAACATCAAGGAAGTGGAGGTCACTCCGCCAAAGAAGGACAGCCTCATCACATTCATGAAGAACTTCCTTGAGAAGGAAAAGGTTGCACAGCAACAACTAAGGAAGGCAAGGAGGCAAAGGTCACACATTAAGCAACAGCCTCCGAAGTCCACAAGGCAGCAACCTCCGAGGTCTGCAAAGAAACAGGCTGTGAAGCCTGCAAAACCGCAGCCTCCGAAGCCCGAGAAGCCACCGACCACAACAAAGACCAAGAAGGTGTGGCGAATGAAACAAGAAGCATCATCCGTGTCTTCATCTCCGGGACCGGACAACGCTTCATCGAGCTGAACGCCGGAGAAAAGTCCCGCTCGTCGGACTTTAAAAGGTGAGTCCTCGCCGGGAGGTTAAACCGGTAGTTATCCATATTTGCTCTTTTAATTGCATATTTGCTTTCCACCACATTTTGATTTTTTCCGACCACTGCATTTCTGCATTTTTGAATTTTTCCAGCCACCTTGGAATTTTTCAAAACTCAATTGCATTTTTGAAAATTTAGAAAATAGGTTTTTGGGCTTTCCATTTTGAAAAGATTTTTTGTCGAGCTTTTTGAGCAAAAAGGCAGCAGGGGACAAATCCCCTAGCCGTTGGGGAACACATAGGAAAAAGGGGGCTGCCAGGAGGCCCACCTGCCAGGTCGGCCGACCTGGTGGGGTCGGCCGACCCCCTGGCCCCACCTTTTCCTGTGCTCCTTTCTCCCAACGGCTATATGGCCGTTGCTCTGTCTCTTTCTAACGGCCATCTTGCTTCCTTGGCTATGCAACTGTATAGGAATGTATAGTAGGAGTATCTTAGCCTAGTCTTTCCTCCACTAGACTTTATTTATTTAGTACGAATCTTCTGTGTGTGTCACACTACCCAGTTATTATCATGTACCCGCCTGTCTTGGTTAGATATCCTTGCTAATTGTTAACATGATCTTATATGTTAGTAACGCTTCTTGATCATAACCTTCCTTTGGGATAAACAAATACGATACCCTGAATACTTCCGGGTGAAATGCTACAGCGGTATTCTCCGTGCGCTTGCGGATTTTACCTACTTGACTCTGGGACATATTAGTGAACCGTTTCTGGCCCCGTGCCGGGAATGATTTATTAATATGGCTTAGCAAAAGTCAACAAGCATTTCTGGCGCCGTTGCCGGGGAAGGCGTATGATTTAAGAAAAATTACTAATGTATATATTAGTGTTGCAATTATTAAGGCTATCTCCTAGGCAGGCTAACCTTGCTTTGTTTTCTGCATTTTGTATGAAAACAGGGTAGTGTATGACTGGTTTCGACTTGCCGACAAACTTCACTGAAGATCCTGAGTCACTCCTGAGAAGGACACGAGCTAGGCTCACCCCTCCTCGTAAGGAGACTCGGCCAATCGAACCTGTCATTCCCGCACCATCAAGCTCTGAGCAAATGGCCGACAAGACCCTCCGCGAGTTCTCCGCTCCCTCCGCTGCCAACATCCCTACGGGACCAGCTGGCAATGTGGGAGATGCGAACTTCGAGATCAAGACCGGTCTCATCACCATGGTGCAGGCTAGCCCATTCTGTGGGAAAGCCAATGAGGACGCTAGTGCTCATCTCCAGCAATTCCTGGAGATTTGCAACACGTTCAAAATGAAGGACGTCACCCCCGACGCTGTTCGCCTTCGACTGTTCCCGTTCTCTCTCCTTGGGAGAGCGAGACAGTGGTTCTGCGCAAACCCTGAAGCTGTGAACACTTGGGAGAAGTGTTCAGCTGCGTTCCTTGCAAAGTTCTTCCCGCTGGGCAAGACCAATGCCCTCCGCGGAAGGATCTCAAGCTTCCAGCAGGAGTCGAAGGAGTCGATTCCTGAGGCATGGGAGAGGCTCCAGGAGTACATCCTGGCATGTCCCCACCACGGGATGGATGATTGGCTGATCATTCAGAACTTCTACAACGGGCTTACTCCGTCGGCCCGCGACCACCTCGACGCTGCTGCTGGTGGAGTCTTCTTCTCGCTCACTGTGAGCAAGGCAAAAGATTTGATCGAGAAGATGGTGTCCAACCAAGGTTGGAATGAAGAGCGCCTCCAACCTCGCCAGCGAGGCATGCACTCCGTCAAGGAGGTTGACATGCTCGCCGCCAAGATTGACCTTCTCATGAAGAAGATGGACGACCAAGCCAATGGAGAAGTGAAAGCCCTAGACGCTCGGATGACTTGCGAGGTCTGTGGCAACACGGGACACTCGGGCAATGACTGCCCTGAGACCCGTGAGGACGTAATGTTCATGGGCAACAACAACAACAACGGCTACCGTCCACAAGGAGGTCAAAGTTGGGGTCCACCACGTCCCAACTACCAAGGAGGTAACTCTGGAAACTTCTCTGGTTTTAATTCCGGTTATAATCAGCCCTCCTTGAAAGATCTTGTGCTTGGTCAAGCTAAGGTTAATGATAACATCAGTAAAAAGCTTGCCACCACTGATAGGACTCTTGAGAGCATCCACACTAAGATAGAGGGTGTTTCCTCTGCTCTCAAGAATCAGCTGAGCTTTAATAAAATGATAGAAACCCAATTAGCTCAGTTAGCTGCTGCTGTTCCTACTGCTGAGTCGGGGAAAATCCCGGGGCAACCCGAGACCCCCTTAGAAAATGTTAATGCGGTTACCACGAGAGGAGGTAAGTCCACTCGGGATCCGCCATACCCTAACCATGCAGGAAAGGACACATCAGCTGAGAAGCCGGTAGAAGAAGAAGAACTGCCACCCAGGAAAACGGCCCCACATGAGTTCTATGACACGAACCTCATGCCGTTTCCCGAAAGAAGAAGGAAGCCCACCGTGGACGAGCAGTTCACACGCTTCGTTGAGGTGATCCAGAAGCTGCACATCAACGTGCCCTTGCTGGATGCGATACAAGTACCCACGTACGCTCGCTACCTCAAGGATCTTATCAGCAACAAGCGCCCACTACCGACCACAGAAATTGTCAAGCTGACGAAAGAGTGTAGCGCTGCTATACTCAACCGGCTTCCTGAGAAGAAGAAAGATCCAGGGTGTCCCACGATAACCTGCTCGATCGGGACACAGAACTTCGACCATGCCTTATGTGATCTTGGGGCAAGTGTGAGCGTCATGCCGAAGGATGTCTTCGACAAGATCAACTACACCACACTATCCCCCACGCCGATGCAGCTGCAGCTGGCCGATTCAACAGTCCGCTATCCGGCGGGGATCGCCGAAGATATTCCGGTGAAAATCCGGGATTGCTTCATCCCCGTCGACTTCGTAGTGCTTGACATGGACGTCGGGAAGAGCACACCGCTCATCCTGGGACGCCCATTTATCAGCACTGCAGATGCTCGCATCGATGTAGGAGCCGGAGAAATCCGCTTCCACATCAATGGCAAGGAGGAGAAGTTTGAGTTTCGGCCAAGGAAAGAACAGTGCAACATGATCCGTATCAAGTACGGGCCGAACCCAAGCAACATCAAGGAAGTGGAGGTCACTCCGCCAAAGAAGGACAGCCTCATCACATTCATGAAGAACTTCCTTGAGAAGGAAAAGGTTGCACAGCAACAACTAAGGAAGGCAAGGAGGCAAAGGTCACACATTAAGCAACAGCCTCCGAAGTCCACAAGGCAGCAACCTCCGAGGTCTGCAAAGAAACAGGCTGTGAAGCCTGCAAAACCGCAGCCTCCGAAGCCCGAGAAGCCACCGACCACAACAAAGACCAAGAAGGTGTGGCGAATGAAACAAGAAGCATCATCCGTGTCTTCATCTCCGGGACCGGACAACGCTTCATCGAGCTGAACGCCGGAGAAAAGTCCCGCTCGTCGGACTTTAAAAGGTGAGTCCTCGCCGGGAGGTTAAACCGGTAGTTATCCATATTTGCTCTTTTAATTGCATATTTGCTTTCCACCACATTTTGATTTTTTCCGACCACTGCATTTCTGCATTTTTGAATTTTTCCAGCCACCTTGGAATTTTTCAAAACTCAATTGCATTTTTGAAAATTTAGAAAATAGGTTTTTGGGCTTTCCATTTTGAAAAGATTTTTTGTCGAGCTTTTTGAGCAAAAAGGCAGCAGGGGACAAATCCCCTAGCCGTTGGGGAACACATAGGAAAAAGGGGGCTGCCAGGAGGCCCACCTGCCAGGTCGGCCGACCTGGTGGGGTCGGCCGACCCCCTGGCCCCACCTTTTCCTGTGCTCCTTTCTCCCAACGGCTATATGGCCGTTGCTCTGTCTCTTTCTAACGGCCATCTTGCTTCCTTGGCTATAAAAACCGCCCAGGAGGGGGAGCTTCACCATTCCAAGCTCATCTTTCACTCCCCTCCTTTGCTCACTTGTTGCTCTCCCAAAATTTCGTGTTTTTCAACTTTACTACAGCCCCAAAAACCCAAAAAAAAAATATATATATATTTCCCCTCTGTTTTAGTGCATTTGCAAGTTGTTGTGAGAAGAAAACCAATTTCGGAGAAGCTCGGGTTTGTCGTTTTCACTAACGCTCACCCGAACACTTGTTCGATCTTGTTTTTGTTCTTGTCTTGTGTTTGTTCTTGTGTGCAGCCATGTTCAAACGAATGAAGCAAGTCGCCGGAATCAAGCGGAGAAAAAGCACTCGTGCAAGCACGAGTCAAGCATCCTCCGTCAAGCTCACACCAAGTCCGGGGCATGGTGACCCCGAAGCTGAAATTCCGGAGGAAAGGCCGGCCTTGCTCATCACCGAGGAGCATCTCGACATCAAGGACGACCGCGAGGGCCAAGCCATCGCGCTCATGAGAGAACGGCCATTCGCCCACACCCGACGCTTCGATCCGGACTTCCTCGAGAAAATAGGTATGAGAGAAGAATTTGCCTCTATTTTTCGCACTATGGGTTGGCTAAATTTCGTAGAAGTAGATGAGCCGGGTTCTCGTTTGCTTACTATGCAGTTTTTATGCACCCTTAGAAAGTATGACGAAGGCATTTCTTTTCACTTGTTTGGGCAAGAGCGCTTGGTCACATGGGGTGATCTTCATGCTATGCTAGGTCTAAATCCTAAATGTAGGCTAGACTTAGATAAAGCGCTAAAGGGGTTCCATAAAGAAAGTTTTTGGAAAAAGATTTCCGGAAACGAGTGGGGTCCCAAGCCTAGAACAAGTGCCATCCATAATCCTACACTTAGATTTATGCATGTGTGGTTGGCTATGACCTTGTTTCCTCGAGGTGACATTAGGGTTGTCCGGCAAGATGAATTGAAAATACTTTATGCCATGGTTAAGAAAATTAGGGTGTCACCCGCGGAATGCATGATTGATCAATGGTTAGACAATATAATGTTGACAGGACCAATTGAGTGCACCTCTTTAGTTACTCGCATTGCGCAGAAGTCTGGTCTGCTTGAGAATGTTCATGTTGAATATTTGACGGTAGATAGAGAATTTCTAGGCGAGGACTATTTTGTGCAAGGACATACTTTGAAACATGGTCCAAATAATACCTTGATCTATCACTTTCCCGGGTATACAAATGAATTCCCGTTACCTAAACCGGGTCTTCGTTTGTATCACTGTCGGGCACTAACCCTCCCACTTGAGCCAGTGGGAGAAGTTCGCAGGCATAGTGTTTCAGGGCGACCGACACGTTCCCGTAGGCATATGGAGCCTATACCGGAGTTTCACACTCCGACCGGAGATCCGGTATGGGAGCAGCCCCCGCCACAGGACGAGGCGGGTGCATCAACATGGCAGGCCGGAGCATGGGAATCTTAGTACAATTACCCCATGCAGACGTCATCAAGTTCAAGCGGACCGCCATCCTTTGCCACTCGGTCATTCTCATCCCGTGGGTTCCGTGAACTCAACTATGGGATGGCCGAGTTGACAAGGAGGGTGAACGACATTGATTTGCGCACCGAGAGCATGCAACAAACTCTCACGCAACATGTCACCGACACCCAGCAATGGCAGAATTTCAGCGACAACCAATTCCGCCAGCTGAACGCGATGATGGCTCAGAATCAGAGCAATTGGGATGCCTTCTTCCGCTCCCAAAGCTACGACCCGAACCAGCAGATATGAGCAAGAACAAGCTTGGGGGAGGACCCTCCTTCTCACGGTAACTTGTATCTTTCCCCTTCCCTTTATTTCTTGCATTTGCTAAATCTGAAAAAACCATAAAAATTTGCAAAACATAAAAAGAACAAAAATATTTCCCTTTTTCATGCGCGGTATGAATGTGTATAATTTTCCTATGTTGAGATGATGAATAGTTGCTCTGTCCTTTATTCCTCTGTAAAGCTAGTTTACAACTTAGTACTCTCTCAAGAGTTAGGTTTGTTGGTAAATCTTGCCTTGAACTTGAATCTTGTGGGTAGCATATGCATTCTCTAGTTCTAAGTTGTTGAGAGGTATGATATGATAGATAGGGCTGCTATGATCTTGCTCAACGTAAAGCTTGAATTCCGGAGTTTTATTTTTCAAAATGACAAATTGATAAGTTCCTCAATGATGAAATTCCCACCACAGCCATATGTAGTGTTTACATTTGAAAACCTTTACACATATGCTGCTTGTTTCACATTGAGCTTAGTCAAAATTGTTGTGACCCTAGTAGAACTCTTTTCATGCTTTCTTGATCAAGATCATGTACACACATCCACCGCCATGAGCTATCCTTCTAAATCAAGAAGATAGCATCCACCATATCCACCGTGAGCTATTCTTCTACACCGGAAGAAAGCCACTATCCATCCATCCATCCAAAGAAACACTCCATATATCCATTGCAAAATTCCTCTCTCAAAGTATTCATTGCAAACTAGGACTATGGCTATGCAAAAAGAAAAGAAAAAAAATGCTCAAAAAAGAGAGCAAGCAAAAGGTAGCCATAGCCTAGAAACTCCAAAAGAGAGAAGGAAAATTCAAAAAGGAGTTATTTCTTCCCATCCACCATTCCTCCGTTCTCCCACACACTTGCACATCTTGATCAAGATTGTTTGAATTGATGTTTTTCTTGGATCCGGTCTTTTGACATAGCAATATTATGTGAACATGAGTGCTTCATATATCCCTACCTTGAGCTCCACATAAAGCCTTATTTAGAAGTAGGTGATTATAGGCAACACTTTGCCTTGGTGAGGAATCATACACATATTGAGTGATCCGAGAGAATCATTTGAGGAACTTGGTTTTTATTTTCAAAATCTTTTGAAAACCTCCGGAACAACATAGCGGAATCTAGAGCAAGTGATTGGTGCCCTGCAATTGTTCCATCTCTCAACCGCCCAAGACAATGAGGTGTAAAAGCCCCATGGATCAAGGTAAATGGGTAAGTTATGCACCAATATATTTAATTCTAGGAAGAGTACTTTGTTGTGCGCATAGTATTATTGAGGAGTAGGACATTGTAGCAACTCCTGATCAACAACTTAAGTTTATCTTTGCTTCGGGACGAGCAAAGGGTAAGCTTGGGGGAGTTTGTTGACGGCTGTTAAGTACCATTTTCAACCGTCAACTATACTCAAATAAAGGAGAATTTGGCATTTCATACACGCATGCTTTAGCACAATAATATAGTTCCACTTGTACTTGGAGAACTTTGTGCATGCAGGAGGAAATGTGAAGGAAACACCTCAAAAGGCAAGAAAACACACTTTCGACCAATCAGAGAGTGCCACACGGACGTCACACGGATTGAAGGGCCCATTTTCAGCACTTAACCGACGTAACTCCCTGTAATACCGCGCAAACCGACGTCAGGGCCCACAGGACAGCCACCTGGAGAAAGCACAGGCCAGGAGGGGCCACCCCCAGGTCGGCCGACCTGGTCAGGTCGGCCGACCCAGCCGGGCGCCCTCTCCGCCTGGGCTTCCACGTGTTGGCTCCTCCGCGACTCCTGATGACGGTTTGAGATGCCTTCCGTGGCGGTTACGCTCCCTTGCCGACCTATTGAGGCTATAAATAGGAGGGTGTGCCTTCACACTCAACACACACCACAAGAAGCATTTCTCTCTTGCTAGTAGTAGTTCTTGGAGTTTTAGTGGAGTTAGGCTGAGTCTAGAGCTCTCTAGTCCCAAGTCTTCACTTGGAATTGGTATGGCTCTTGTATCTTTTCCCTTTTGTAAGACTTTGCTCTTATCAATATATATATCTTTTCTATATAGTTGTGCTTGGGTCATGAGTTTCTTGTTTGATATTGTGATCCATATATGTGATAGTATAGTCTACTTGTGTGATAGTAGTTTATATTTATTATACTACTATTGTCATGCTAGTTATATACCATCACTATAGTCTAGTTTATATGTTATAGTCTCAATGCTTAGTTTTAGCTGATAAAGTATAGCATGGGTTTGGTGATCGTATTCGTACGGTAGCTCTGCCTCGTTAATAGTAATCGCGGAGGGGCAGAGTGCTCTTTGGTCATGCAAGTATGGTACTTGGGTGACTGATTTGCATCAATTATTCGTTAGTCTACTGGTTCGTTGAGGTAGGCGGCAGGTGGTGACAGCCCTGTCCGTCCTTTGAAATCCTCCCCGCTAGGCTAGTGCGGAGGCTCTTGGCGGAAGTCGCCTGTGGATGCAGGGGTAAGTCCGTGCCTGAAGTGCTATACTATTGACTGCTGAACCTGAGTGTGGGTCTGTATGTATTCTACTTAGGCTATGCAACTGTATAGGAATGTATAGTAGGAGTAGCTTAGCCTAGTCTTTCCTCCACTAGACTTTATTTATTTAGTACGAATCTTCTGTGTGTGTCACACTACCCAGTTATTATCATGTACCCGCCTGTCTTGGTTAGATATCCTTGCTAATTGTTAACATGATCTTATATGTTAGTAACGCTTCTTGATCATAACCTTCCTTTGGGATAAACAAATACGATACCCTGAATACTTCCGGGTGAAATGCTACAGCGGTATTCTCCGTGCGCTTGCGGATTTTACCTACATGACTCTGGGACATATTACTGAACCGTTTCTGGCCCCGTGCCGGGAATGATTTATTAATATGGCTTAGCAAAAGTCAACAGGGGGGTGGTGTTTTTCCAAAAAAAAACGTAGCCAAAAAAATACTAAGTGGCTCGTTGCAGCCCAAACCCGTTGAAGGGTTCACTCAAAAACACCTCGCCCCTAGCACTCCGAGGGGGAGGGTGGCGTTTTTCATAAAAAAAAACTTAGTGAAAAAATGATTAGGGGCTCGTTGCAGCCCAAACCCATCGAAGAGTTCGCTCGAAAACAACTCGCCCCTAGCACTTCGAGGGGGAGGGTGGCGTTTTTCAAAAAACTTAGGGAAAAATTGCTAAGGGACTCATTGCGGCCCAAACCCATCGAAGGGTTCGCTCGAAAACACATCGTTCCTAGCACTTCGAGGGGGAGGGTGGTGTTTTTCAAAAAAAAACTTAGCGAAGAAAAGCTACATGGCTCATTGCAGCCCAAACCCATCGAAGGGTTCGCTCGAAAACACCTCGCCCCTAGCACTTCGAGGAGGAGGGTGGCATTTTTTCAGAAAAACTTAGCGAAAAAATGCTAAGGGGCGCGTTGCCGCCCAAACCCGTCGAAGGGTTCACCCAAAAACACCTCGCCCCTAGCACTTTGAGGGGGAGGGTGGCATTTTTCAAAAAAAAAAACATAGCCAAACAAATGCTAAGGGGCTCGTTGCAGCCTAAACCCGTCAAAGGGTTCACTCGAAAACACCTCGCCCCTAGCACTTCGAGGGGAAGGGTGGCACTTTTCATAAAAAAAACATAGCGAAAAAATGCTTACGGGCTCGTTGCAGCCCAAACCCTTCGAAGGCTTCACACGAAAACACTTCGCCCCTAGCACTTCGAGGGGGAGGGTGGTGTTTTTCAAAAAAACTTAGCGATAAAATACTAAGGGGCTCGTTGCAGCCCAAACCCTTCGAAGGGTTCACTCAAAAACACCTTACCCCTAGCACTTCGAGGGGGAGGGTGGCGTTTTTCAAAAAAATTAGGGAAAAAATGCTAAGGGACTCATTGCAGCCCTAACCATCGAAGGGTTCGCTCGAAAACACCTCGCCCCTAGCACTTCGACGAGGAGGGTTGTGTTTTTTCAGAAAAACTTAGTGGAAAAATGCTTAGGGGCTGGTTGCAGTCTCAACCCATCGAAGGGTTCACTCGAAAACACCTCGCCCTAGCACTTCAAAGAGGAGGGTGGCGTTTTTTCAGAAACATTTAGCGAAAAAATGCTAAGGGGCTCGTTGCAGCCCAAACCCGTCGAAGGGTTCGCTCAAAAACACCTCGCCCCTAGCACTTCGACGAGGAGGGTGGCGTTTTTTTTCATAAAAAAACTTAGCGAAAAAATGCTTAGGGGCTCGTTGCAGCCCAAACCCGTTGAAGGGATCACTCGAAAACACCTTGCCCCTAGCACTTCGCGGGGAGGGTGACGTTTTTCACAAACAAAACTTAGCGAAAAAATGCTTAGGGGCTCGTTGCAGCCCAAACCCATCAAAGGGTTCACTTGAAAACACCTCGCCCCTAGCACTTCGAGGGGGAGGGTGGTGTTTTTCCAAAAAAAAACATAGCCAAAAAAATACTAAGGGGCTCGTTGCAGCCCAAACCCGTTGAAGGGTTCACTCAAAAACACCTCGCCCCTAGCACTCCGAGGGGGAGGGTGGCGTTTTTCATAAAAAAAAACGTAGTGAAAAAATGATTAGGGGCTCGTTGCAGCCCAAACCCATCGAAGGGTTCGCTCGAAAACACCTCGCCCTAGCACTTCGAGGGGGAGGGTGGCGTTTTTCAAAAAAAAACTTAGCGAAGAAAAGCTAAGGGACTCATTGCGGCCCAAACCCATCGAAGGGTTCGCTCGAAAACATCTCGTTCCTAGCACTTCGAGGGGGAGGGTGGTGTTTTTCAAAAAAAACTTAGTGAAGAAAAGCTACGGGGCTCATTGCAGCCCAAGCCCATCAAAGGGTTCGCTCGAAAACACCTTGCCCCTAGCACTTCGAGGATGAGGGTGGCGTTTTTTCAGAAAAACTTAGCGAAAAAATGCTAAGGGGCGCGTTGCCGCCCAAACCCGTCGAAGGGTTCACCCAAAAACACCTCGCCCCTAGCACTTTGAGGGGGAGGGTGGCATTTTTCAAAAAAAAAATGTAGCCAAACAAATGCTAAGGGGCTCGTTGCAGCCTAAACCCGTTGAAGGGTTCACTCGAAAACACCTCGCCCCTAGCACTTCGAGGGGAAGGGTGGCGTTTTTCATAAAAAAAACTTAGCGAAAAAATGCTTAGGGGCTCGTTGCAGCCCAAACCCTTCGAAGGGTTCACACGAAAACACTTCGCCCCTAGCACTTCGAGGGGGAGGGTGGTGTTTTTCAAAAAAACTTAGCGATAAAATACTAAGGGGCTCGTTGCAGCCCAAACCCATTGAAGGGTTCACTCAAAAACACCTTGCCCCTAGCACTTCGAGGGGGAGGGTGGCGTTTTTCAAAAAAATTAGGGAAAAAATGCTAACGGACTCATTGCAGCCCTAACCATCGAAGGGTTCGCTCGAAAACACGTCGCCCCTAGAACTTCGACGAGGAGGGTTGTGTTTTTTCAGAAAAACTTAGTGAAAAAATGCTTAGGGGCTCGTTGCAGTCTCAACCCATCGAAGGGTTCACTCGAAAACACCTCGCCCTAGCACTTCGAAGAGGAGGGTGGCGTTTTTTCAGAAACATTTAGCAAAAAAATGCTAAGGGGCTCGTTGCAGCCCAAACCCGTCGATGGGTTCGCTCCAAAACACCTCGCCCCTAGCCCTTCGAGGGGGAGGGTAGCATTTTTGAAAAAAAAAACGTAGCCAAAAAAATGCTAAGGGGCTCGTTGCAGCCCAAACCCGTCAAAGGGTTCACTTGAAAACACCTCGCCCCTAGCACTTCGAGGGGGAGGGTGGTGTTTTTCCAAAAAAAAACGTAGCCAAAAAAATACTAAGGGGCTCGTTGCAGCCCAAACCTATTGAAGGGTTCACTCGAAAACACCTCGCCCCTAGCACTTCGAGGGGGAGGGTGGTGTTTTTCAAAAAAACTTAGCGATAAAATACTAAGGGGCTTGTTGCAGCCCAAACCCTTCGAAGGGTTCACTCAAAAACACCTTGCCCCTAGCACTTCGAGGGGGAGGGTGGCGTTTTTCAAAAAAATTAGGGAAAAAATGCTAAGGGACTCATTGCAGCCCTAACCATCGAAGGGTTCCCTCGAAAACACCTCGCCCCTAGCACTTCGACGAGGAGGGTTGTGTTTTTTTAGAAATACTTAGCGAAAAAATGCTTAGGGCCTCATTGCAGTCTAAACCCATCGAAGGGTTCACTCGAAAACACCTCGCCCTAGCACTTCGAAGAGGAGGGTGGCGTTTTTTCAGAAACATTTAGCAAAAAAATGCTAAGGGGCTCGTTGCAGCCCAAACCCGTCGAAGGGTTCGCTCAAAAACACCTCGCCCCTAGCACTTCGACGAGGAGGGTGGCGTTTTTCATAAAAAAACTTAGCGAAAAAATGCTTAGGGGCTCGTTGCAGCCCAAACCCGTTGAAGGGTTCACTCAAAAACACCTCGCCCCTAGCACTTCGAGGGGGAGGGTGACGTTTTTCATAAAAAAACTTAGCGAAAAAATGCTTAGGGGCTCATTGCAGCCCAAACCCGTCAAAGGGTTCACTTGAAAACACCTCGCCCCTAGCACTTCGAGGGGGAGGGTGGTGTTTTTCCAAAAAAAAACATAGGCAAAAAAATACTAAGGGGCTCGTTGCAGCCCAAACCCGTTGACGGGTTCACTGAAAAACACCTCGCCCCTAGCACTCCGAGGGGGAGGGTGGCGTTTTTCATAAAAAAACTTAGCGAAAAAATACTTAGGGGCTCGTTGCACCCAAAACCCATCGAAGAGTTCGCTCGAAAACAACTCGCCCTAGCACTTCGAGGGGGAGGGTGGCGTTTTTCAAAAAAATTAGGGAAAAAATGCTATGGGACTCATTGGGGCCCAAACCCATCGAAGGGTTCGCTCGAAAACACCTCGCCCCTAGCACTTCGAGGGGGAGGGTGGCGTTTTTCAGAAAAAACTTTGCAAAGAAAAGCTAAGGGGCTCATTGCAGCCCAAACCCATCGAAGGGTTCGCTCAAAAGCACCTCGCCCCTAGCACTTCGAGGAGGAGGGTGGCGTTTTTTCAGAAAAACTTAGCGAAGAAAAGCTAAGGGACTCATTGCGGCCCAAACCCATCGAAGGGTTCGCTCGAAAATATCTCGTTCCTAGCACTTCGAGGGGGAGGGTGGTGTTTTTCAAAAAAAACTTAGTGAAGAAAAGCTACGGGGCTCATTGCAGCCCAAACCCATCGAAGGGTTCGCTCGAAAACACCTTGCCCCTAGCACTTCGAGGATGAGGGTGGCGTTTTTTCAGAAAAACTTAGCGAAAAAATGCTAAGGGGCGCGTTGCCGCCCAAACCCGTCGAAGGGTTCACCCAAAAACACCTCGCCCCTAGCACTTTGAGGGGGAGGGTGGCATTTTTCAAAAAAAAAAATGTAGCCAAACAAATGCTAAGGGGCTCGTTGCAGCCTAAACCCGTTGAAGGGTTCACTTCGAGGGGGAGGGTGACGTTTTTCAAAGAAATTAGGGAAAAAATGCTAAGGGACTCATTGTAGCCCTAACCATCGAAGGGTTCGCTCGAAAACACCTCGCCCCTAGCACTTCAAGGAGGAGGGTTGTGTTTTTTCAGAAAGACTTAGCGAAAAATGCTTAGGGGCTCGTTGCAGCCCAAACCCATTGAAGGGTTCGCTCGAAGACAACTCGCCCCTAGGAATTCGAGGGGGAGGGTGGCATTTTTCAAAAAAAATTAGTGAAAAAATGCTAAGGGACTCATTGCAGCCCAAACTCATCGAAGAGTTCGCTCGAAAATAACTCGCCCCTAGGACTTCGAGAGGGAGGGTGGCGTTTTCCAAAAAATTAGCAAAAAAATGCAAAGGGACTCATTGCAGCCCAAACCCATCGAAGGGTTCGTTCGAAAACACCTCGCCCCTAGCACTTTGAGGGGGAGGGTGGTGTTTTTCAAAAAAACTTAGCGAAAAAACACTAAGGGGCACGGAGCAGCCCAAACCCGTTGACGGGTTCGCTCGAAAACACCTCGCCCCTAGCACTTCGAGGAGTAGGGTGGCGTTTTTTCAGAAAAACTTAGCAAAAAAATGGTAAGGGGCACGTTGCAGCCCAAACCCGTCGAAGGGTTCGCCCAAAAACACCTCACCCCTAGCACTTCGAGGGGGAGGGTGGCATTTTTCAAAAGAAAAACGTAGCCAAACAAATGCTAAGGGGCTCGTTGCAGCCCAAACCCGTTGAAGGGTTCACTCGAAAACACCTTGCCCCTAGCACTTCAAGGGGGAGGGTGGCGTTTTTCATAAAAAAAACTTATCGAAAAAAATGCTTAGGGGCTCGTTGCAGCCCAAACCCTTCGAAGGGTTCGCTCGAAAACACTTCGCCCCTAGCACTTCGAGGAGGAGGGTGGTGTTTTTCAAAAAAACATAGCGATAAAACATTAAGGGGCTCGTTGCAGCCCAAACCCATTGAAGGGTTCACTCAAAAACACCTTGCCCCTAGCACTTCAAGGGGGAGGGTGGCGTTTTTTAAAAAAAGTAGGGAAAAAATGCTAAGGGACTCATTGCGGCCCAAACCCATCGAAGGGTTCGCTCGAAAACACCTCGCCCCTAGCACTTCGAGGGGGAGGGTCGCGTTTTTCAAAAAAAAGTTTAGCGAAGAAAAGATAAGGGGCTTATTGCAGCCCAAACCCATCGACGGGTTCGCTGGAAAACACCTCGCCCCTAGCACTTTGAGGAGGAGGGTGGCGTTTTTTCAGAAAAACATAGCGAAAAAATGCTAAGGGGCACGTTGCAGCCCAAACCCGTCGAAGGGTTCGCCCAGAAACACCTCGCCCCTAGCACTTCGAGGGGGAGGGTGGCATTTTTCAAAAAAAAAATGTAGCCAAAGAAATGCTAAGGGGCTCGTTGTAGCCCAAACCCGTTGAAGGGTTCACTCGAACACACCTTGCCCCTAGCACTTCGAGGGGGAGGGTGGCATTTTTCAAAAAACAAAATGTAGCCAAACAAATGCTATGGGGCTCGTTGTAGCCCTAACCCGTTGAAGGGTTCACTCGAAAACACCCTGCCCCTAGCACCGCGAGGGGGAGGGTGGAATTTTTAATAAAAAAAACTTAGCGAAAAAATGCTTACGGGCTCGTTGCAGCCCAAACCCTTCGAAGGGTTCACTCGAAAACACTTCGCCCCTAGCACTTCGAGGGGGAGGGTGGTGTTTTTCATAACAAAACTTAGCGAAAAAAATGCTTAGGGGATCGTTGCAGCCCAAACCCTTCGAAGGGTTCACTCGAAAATACTTCAGCCTTAGCACTTCGAGGGGGAGCGTGGTGTTTTTCAAAAAAACATAGCGGTAAAACACTAAGGGGCTCGTTGCAGCCCAAACCCATTGAAGGGTTCACTCAAAAACACCTTGCCCCTAGCACTTCGAGGGGGAGGGTGGCGTTTTTCAAAAAAATTAGGGAAAAAATGCTAAGGGACCCATTGCGGCCCAAACCCATCGAAGGGTTTGCTCGAGAACACCTCGCCCCTAGCACTTTGAGGGAGAGGGTGGCGTTTTTCAAAAAAAAACTTAGCAAAGAAAAGCTAAGGGGCTCGTTGCAGCCCAAACCCATCGAAGGGTTCGCTCGAAAACACCTCGCCCCTAGCACTTCGAGGAGTAGGGTGGCGTTTTTTCAGAAAAACTTAGCGAAAAAATGGTAAGCGGCACGTTGCAGCCCAAACCCGTCGAAGGGTTCGCCCAAAAACACCTCACCCCTAGCACTTCGAGGGGGAGGGTGGCATTTTTCAAAAGAAAAACGTAGCCAAACAAATGCTAAGGGGCTCGTTGCAGCCCAAACCCGTTGAAGGGTTCACTCGAAAACACCTTGCCCCTAGCACTTCAAGGGGGAGGGTGGCGTTTTTCATAAAAAAAACTTATCGAAAAAAATGCTTAGGGGCTCGTTGCAGCCCAAACCCTTCGAAGGGTTCGCTCGAAAACACTTCGCCCCTAGCACTTCGAGGAGGAGAGTGGTGTTTTTCAAAAAAACATAGCGATAAAACATTAAGGGGCTCGTTGCAGCCCAAACCCATTGAAGGGTTCACTCAAAAACACCTTGCCCCTAGCACTTCAAGGGGGAGGGTGGCGTTTTTCAAAAAAAGTATCGAAAAAAATGCTAAGGGACTCATTGCGGCCCAAACCCATCGAAGGGTTCGCTCGAAAACACCTCGCCCCTAGCACTTCGAGGGGGAGGGTGGCGTTTTTCAAAAAAAAGTTTAGCGAAGAAAAGCTAAGGGGCTCATTGCAGCCCAAACCCATCGACGGGTTCGCTGGAAAACACCTCGCCCTAGCACTTCCAGGAGGAGGGTGGCGTTTTTTCAGAAAAACATAGCGAAAAAATGCTAAGGGGCACGTTGCAGCCCAAACCCGTCGAAGGGTTCGCCCAGAAACACCTCGCCCCTAGCACTTCGAGGGGGAGGGTGGCATTTTTCAAAAAAAAAATGTAGCCAAACAAATGCTAAGGGGCTCGTTGTAGCCCAAACCCATTGAAGGGTTCACTCGAACACACCTTGCCCCTAGCACTTCGAGGGGGAGGGTGGCATTTTTCAAAAAACAAAATGTAGCCAAACAAATGCTATGGGGCTCGTTGTAGCCCTAACCCGTTGAAGGGTTCACTCGAAAACACCCTGCCCCTAGCACCGCGAGGGGGAGGGTGGAATTTTTAATAAAAAAAACTTAGCGAAAAAATGCTTACGGGCTCGTTGCAGCCCAAACCCTTCGAAGGGTTCACTCGAAAACACTTCGCCCCTAGCACTTCGAGGGGGAGGGTGGTGTTTTTCATAACAAAACATAGCGAAAAAAAATGCTTAGGGGCTCGTTGCAGCCCAAACCCTTCGAAGGGTTCACTCGAAAATACTTCGCCCCTAGCACTTCGAGGGGGAGGGTGGTGTTTTTCAAAAAAACATAGCGGTAAAACACTAAGGGGCTCGTTGCAGCCCAAACCCATTGAAGGGTTCACTCAAAAACACCTTGCCCCTAGCACTTCGAGGGGGAGGGTGGCGTTTTTCAAAAAAATTAGGGAAAAAATGCTAAGGGACCCATTGCGGCCCAAACCCATCGAAGGGTTTGCTCGAGAACACCTCGCCCCTAACACTTTGAGGGGGAGGGTGGCGTTTTTCGAAAAAAAACTTAGCGAAGAAAAGCTAAGGGGCTCGTTGCAGCCCAAACCCATCGAAGGGTTCGCTCGAAAACACCTCGCCCCTAGCACTTCGAGGAGTAGGGTGGCGTTTTTTCAGAAAAACTTAGCGAAAAAATGGTAAGGGGCACGTTGCAGCCCAAACCCGTCGAAGGGTTCGCCCAAAAACACCTCACCCCTAGCACTTCGAGGGGGAGGGTGGCATTTTTCAAAAGAAAAACGTAGCCAAAAAAATGCTAAGGGACTCATTGCACCCCAAACCCATCGAAGGGTTCATTCGAAAACACCTCGCCCCTAGCACTTTGAGGGGGAGGGTGGTGTTTTTCAAAAAAATTTAGCGAAAAAACACTAAGGGGCTCGGTGCAGCCCAATCCCGTTGAAGGGTTCACTCAAAAACACCTCGCCCCTAGCGCTCCGAGGGGGAGGGTGGCGTTTTTCATAACAAAACTTAGCGAAAAAATGCTTAGGGGATCGTTGCAGCCCAAACCCTTCGAAGGGTTCACTCGAAAATACTTCGGCCCTAGCACTTCGAGGGGGAGGGTGGTGTTTTTCAAAAAAACATAGCGGTAAAACACTAAGGGGCTCGTTGCAGCCCAAACCCATTGAAGGGTTCACTCAAAAACACCTTGCCCCTAGCACTTCGAGGGGGAGGGTGGTGTTTTTCAAAAAAATTAGGGAAAAATGCTAAGGGACCCATTGCGGCCCAAACCCATCGAAGGGTTTGCTCGAGAACACCTCGCCCCTAGCACTTTGAGGGGGAGGGTGGCGTTTTTCAAAAAAAAACTTAGCAAAGAAAAGCTAAGGGGCTCGTTGCAGCCCAAACCCATCGAAGGGTTCGCTCGAAAACACCTCGCCCCTAGCACTTCGAGGAGTAGGGTGGCGTTTTTTCAGAAAAACTTAGCGAAAAAATGGTAAGCGGCACGTTGCAGCCCAAACCCGTCGAAGGGTTCGCCCAAAAACACCTCACCCCTAGCACTTCGAGGGGGAGGGTGGCATTTTTCAAAAGAAAAACGTAGCCAAACAAATGCTAAGGGGCTCGTTGCAGCCCAAACCCGTTGAAGGGTTCACTCGAAAACACCTTGCCCCTAGCACTTCAAGGGGGAGGGTGGCGTTTTTCATAAAAAAAACTTATCGAAAAAAATGCTTAGGAGCTCGTTGCAGCCCAAACCCTTCGAAGGGTTCGCTCGAAAACACTTCGCCCCTAGCACTTCGAGGAGGAGGGTGGTGTTTTTCAAAAAAACATAGCGATAAAACATTAAGGGGCTCGTTGCAGCCCAAACCCATTGAAGGGTTCACTCAAAAACACCTTGCCCCTAGCACTTCAAGGGGGAGGGTGGCGTTTTTCAAAAAAAGTAGGGAAAAAATGCTAAGGGACTCATTGCGGCCCAAACCCATCGAAGGGTTTGCTCGAAAACACCTCGCCCCTAGCACTTCGAGGGGGAGGGTGGCGTTTTTCAAAAAAAAGTTTAGCGAAGAAAAGCTAAGGGGCTCATTGCAGCCCAAACCCATCGACGGGTTCGCTGGAAAACACCTCGCCCTAGCACTTCCAGGAGGAGGGTGGCGTTTTTTCAGAAAAACATAGCGAAAAAATGCTAAGGGGCACGTTGCAGCCCAAACCCGTCGAAGGGTTCGCCCAGAAACACCTCGCCCCTAGCACTTCGAGGGGGAGGGTGGCATTTTTCAAAAAAAAAATGTAGCCAAACAAATGCTAAGGGGCTCGTTGTAGCCCAAACCCGTTGAAGGGTTCACTCGAACACACCTTGCCCCTAGCACTTCGAGGGGGAGGGTGGCATTTTTCAAAAAACAAAATGTAGCCAAACAAATGCTATGGGGCTCGTTGTAGCCCTAACCCGTTGAAGGGTTCACTCGAAAACACCCTGCTCCTAGCACCGCGAGGGGGAGGGTGGAATTTTTAATAAAAAAAACTTAGCGAAAAAATGCTTACGGGCTCGTTGCAGCCCAAACACTTCGAAGGGTTCACTCGAAAACACTTCGCCCCTAGCACTTCGAGGGGGAGGGTGGTGTTTTTCATAACAAAACATAGCGAAAAAAATGCTTAGGGGCTCGTTGCAGCCCAAACCCTTCGAAGGGTTCACTCGAAAATACTTCGCCCCTAGCACTTCGAGGGGGAGGGTGGTGTTTTTCAAAAAAACATAGCGGTAAAACACTAAGGGGCTCGTTGCAGCCCAAACCCATTGAAGGGTTCACTCAAAAACACCTTGCCCCTAGCACTTCGAGGGGGAGGGTGGCATTTTTCAAAAAAATTAGGGAAAAAATGCTAAGGGACCCATTGCGGCCCAAACCCATCGAAGGGTTTGCTCGAGAACACCTCGCCCCTAGCACTTTGAGGGGTAGGGTGGCGTTTTTTCAGAAAAACTTAGCGATAAAACACTAAGGGGCACGTTGCAGCCCAAACCCGTCGAAGGGTTCGCCCAAAAACACCTCACCCCTAGCACTTCGAGGGGGAGGGTGGCATTTTTCAAAAGAAAAACGTAGCCAAACAAATGCTAGGGGGCTCGTTGCAGCCCAAACCCGTTGAAGGGTTCACTCAAAAACACCTCGCCCCTAGCACTTCGAGGGAGAGGGTAGCGTTTTTCATAAAAAAAAACATAGCAAAAAAATGCTTAGGGGCTCGTTGCAGCCCAAACCCTTCGAAGGGTTCACTCGAAAACACTTCGTCCCTAGCACTTCGAGGGGGAGGGTGGTGTTTTCCAAAAAAACATAGTGATAAAACACTAAGGGGCTCGTTGCAGCCCAAACCCATTGAAGGGTTCACTCAAAAACACCTCGCCCCTAGCACTCCGAGGGGGAGGGTGTCGTTTTTCATAAAAAAACTTAGTGAAAAAATGCTTAGGAACTCATTGCAGCCCTAACCATCGAAGGGTTCGCTCGAAAACACCTCGCCCCTAGCACTTCAAGGACGAGGGGTGTGTTTTTTCAGAAAAACTTAGCGAAAAAATGCTAAGGGGCACGTTGCAGCCCAAACCCGTTGAAGGGTTCACTCAAAAACACCTCGCCCCTAGCGCTCCGAGGGGGAGGGTGGCGTTTTTCATAACAAAACTTAGCGAAAAAATGCTTAGGGGATCGTTGCAGCCCAAACCCTTCGAAGGGTTCACTCGAAAATACTTCGGCCCTAGCACTTCGAGGGGGAGGGTGGTGTTTTTCAAAAAAACATAGCGGTAAAACACTAAGGGGCTCGTTGCAGCCCAAACCCATTGAAGGGTTCACTCAAAAACACCTTGCCCCTAGCACTTCGAGGGGGAGGGTGGTGTTTTTCAAAAAAATTAGGGAAAAAATGCTAAGGGACCCATTGCGGCCCAAACCCATCGAAGGGTTTGCTCGAGAACACCTCGCCCCTAGCACTTTGAGGGGGAGGGTGGCGTTTTTCAAAAAAAAAATGTAGCCAAACAAATGCTAAGGGGCTCGTTGTAGCCCAAACCCGTTGAAGGGTTCACTCGAACACACCTTGCCCCTAGCACTTCGAGGGGGAGGGTGGCATTTTTCAAAAAACAAAATGTAGCCAAACAAATGCTATGGGGCTCGTTGTAGCCCTAACCCGTTGAAGGGTTCACTCGAAAACACCCTGCTCCTAGCACCGCGAGGGGGAGGGTGGAATTTTTAATAAAAAAAACTTAGCGAAAAAATGCTTACGGGCTCGTTGCAGCCCAAACACTTCGAAGGGTTCACTCGAAAACACTTCGCCCCTAGCACTTCGAGGGGGAGGGTGGTGTTTTTCATAACAAAACATAGCGAAAAAAATGCTTAGGGGCTCGTTGCAGCCCAAACCCTTCGAAGGGTTCACTCGAAAATACTTCGCCCCTAGCAGTTCGAGGGGGAGGGTGGTGTTTTTCAAAAAAACATAGCGGTAAAACACTAAGGGGCTCGTTGCAGCCCAAACCCATTGAAGGGTTCACTCAAAAACACCTTGCCCCTAGCACTTCGAGGGGGAGGGTGGCATTTTTCAAAAAAATTAGGGAAAAAATGCTAAGGGACCCATTGCGGCCCAAACCCATCGAAGGGTTTGCTCGAGAACACCTCGCCCCTAGCACTTTGAGGGGTAGGGTGGCGTTTTTTCAGAAAAACTTAGCGATAAAACACTAAGGGGCACGTTGCAGCCCAAACCCGTCGAAGGGTTCGCCCAAAAACACCTCACCCCTAGCACTTCGAGGGGGAGGGTGGCATTTTTCAAAAGAAAAACGTAGCCAAACAAATGCTAGGGGGCTCGTTGCAGCCCAAACCCGTTGAAGGGTTCACTCAAAAACACCTCGCCCCTAGCACTTCGAGGGAGAGGGTAGCGTTTTTCATAAAAAAAAACATAGCAAAAAAATGCTTAGGGGCTCGTTGCAGCCCAAACCCTTCGAAGGGTTCACTCGAAAACACTTCGTCCCTAGCACTTCGAGGGGGAGGGTGGTGTTTTCCAAAAAAACATAGTGATAAAACACTAAGGGGCTCGTTGCAGCCCAAACCCATTGAAGGGTTCACTCAAAAACACCTCGCCCCTAGCACTCCGAGGGGGAGGGTGTCGTTTTTCATAAAAAAACTTAGTGAAAAAATGCTTAGGAACTCATTGCAGCCCTAACCATCGAAGGGTTCGCTCGAAAACACCTCGCCCCTAGCACTTCAAGGACGAGGGGTGTGTTTTTTCAGAAAAACTTAGCGAAAAAATGCTAAGGGGCACGTTGCAGCCCAAACCCGTTGAAGGGTTCACTCAAAAACACCTCGCCCCTAGCGCTCCGAGGGGGAGGGTGGCGTTTTTCATAACAAAACTTAGCGAAAAAATGCTTAGGGGATCGTTGCAGCCCAAACCCTTCGAAGGGTTCACTCGAAAATACTTCGGCCCTAGCACTTCGAGGGGGAGGGTGGTGTTTTTCAAAAAAACATAGCGGTAAAACACTAAGGGGCTCGTTGCAGCCCAAACCCATTGAAGGGTTCACTCAAAAACACCTTGCCCCTAGCACTTCGAGGGGGAGGGTGGTGTTTTTCAAAAAAATTAGGGAAAAAATGCTAAGGGACCCATTGCGGCCCAAACCCATCGAAGGGTTTGCTCGAGAACACCTCGCCCCTAGCACTTTGAGGGGGAGGGTGGCGTTTTTCAAAAAAAAAATGTAGCCAAACAAATGCTAAGGGGCTCGTTGTAGCCCAAACCCGTTGAAGGGTTCACTCGAACACACCTTGCCCCTAGCACTTCGAGGGGGAGGGTGGCATTTTTCAAAAAACAAAATGTAGCCAAACAAATGCTATGGGGCTCGTTGTAGCCCTAACCCGTTGAAGGGTTCACTCGAAAACACCCTGCTCCTAGCACCGCGAGGGGGAGGGTGGAATTTTTAATAAAAAAAACTTAGCGAAAAAATGCTTACGGGCTCGTTGCAGCCCAAACACTTCGAAGGGTTCACTCGAAAACACTTCGCCCCTAGCACTTCGAGGGGGAGGGTGGTGTTTTTCATAACAAAACATAGCGAAAAAAATGCTTAGGGGCTCGTTGCAGCCCAAACCCTTCGAAGGGTTCACTCGAAAATACTTCGCCCCTAGCAGTTCGAGGGGGAGGGTGGTGTTTTTCAAAAAAACATAGCGGTAAAACACTAAGGGGCTCGTTGCAGCCCAAACCCATTGAAGGGTTCACTCAAAAACACCTTGCCCCTAGCACTTCGAGGGGGAGGGTGGCATTTTTCAAAAAAATTAGGGAAAAAATGCTAAGGGACCCATTGCGGCCCAAACCCATCGAAGGGTTTGCTCGAGAACACCTCGCCCCTAGCACTTTGAGGGGTAGGGTGGCGTTTTTTCAGAAAAACTTAGCGATAAAACACTAAGGGGCACGTTGCAGCCCAAACCCGTCGAAGGGTTCGCCCAAAAACACCTCACCCCTAGCACTTCGAGGGGGAGGGTGGCATTTTTCAAAAGAAAAACGTAGCCAAACAAATGCTAGGGGGCTCGTTGCAGCCCAAACCCGTTGAAGGGTTCACTCAAAAACACCTCGCCCCTAGCACTTCGAGGGAGAGGGTAGCGTTTTTCATAAAAAAAAACATAGCAAAAAAATGCTTAGGGGCTCGTTGCAGCCCAAACCCTTCGAAGGGTTCACTCGAAAACACTTCGTCCCTAGCACTTCGAGGGGGAGGGTGGTGTTTTCCAAAAAAACATAGTGATAAAACACTAAGGGGCTCGTTGCAGCCCAAACCCATTGAAGGGTTCACTCAAAAACACCTCGCCCCTAGCACTCCGAGGGGGAGGGTGTCGTTTTTCATAAAAAAACTTAGTGAAAAAATGCTTAGGAACTCATTGCAGCCCTAACCATCGAAGGGTTCGCTCGAAAACACCTCGCCCCTAGCACTTCAAGGACGAGGGGTGTGTTTTTTCAGAAAAACTTAGCGAAAAAATGCTAAGGGGCACGTTGCAGCCCAAACCCGTTGAAGGGTTCACTCAAAAACACCTCGCCCCTAGCGCTCCGAGGGGGAGGGTGGCGTTTTTCATAACAAAACTTAGCGAAAAAATGCTTAGGGGATCGTTGCAGCCCAAACCCTTCGAAGGGTTCACTCGAAAATACTTCGGCCCTAGCACTTCGAGGGGGAGGGTGGTGTTTTTCAAAAAAACATAGCGGTAAAACACTAAGGGGCTCGTTGCAGCCCAAACCCATTGAAGGGTTCACTCAAAAACACCTTGCCCCTAGCACTTCGAGGGGGAGGGTGGTGTTTTTCAAAAAAATTAGGGAAAAAATGCTAAGGGACCCATTGCGGCCCAAACCCATCGAAGGGTTTGCTCGAGAACACCTCGCCCCTAGCACTTTGAGGGGGAGGGTGGCGTTTTTCAAAAAAAAACTTAGCAAAGAAAAGCTAAGGGGCTCGTTGCAGCCCAAACCCATCGAAGGGTTCGCTCGAAAACACCTCGCCCCTAGCACTTCGAGGAGTAGGGTGGCGTTTTTTCAGAAAAACTTAGCGAAAAAATGGTAAGCGGCACGTTGCAGCCCAAACCCGTCGAAGGGTTCGCCCAAAAACACCTCACCCCTAGCACTTCGACGGGGAGGGTGGCATTTTTCAAAAGAAAAACGTAGCCAAACAAATGCTAAGGGGCTCGTTGCAGCCCAAACCCGTTGAAGGGTTCACTCGAAAACACCTTGCCCCTAGCACTTCAAGGGGGAGGGTGGCGTTTTTCATAAAAAAAACTTATCGAAAAAAATGCTTAGGAGCTCGTTGCAGCCCAAACCCTTCGAAGGGTTCGCTCGAAAACACTTCGCCCCTAGCACTTCGAGGAGGAGGGTGGTGTTTTTCAAAAAAACATAGCGATAAAACATTAAGGGGCTCGTTGCAGCCCAAACCCATTGAAGGGTTCACTCAAAAACACCTTGCCCCTAGCACTTCAAGGGGGAGGGTGGCGTTTTTCAAAAAAAGTAGGGAAAAAATGCTAAGGGACTCATTGCGGCCCAAACCCATCGAAGGGTTTGCTCGAAAACACCTCGCCCCTAGCACTTCGAGGGGGAGGGTGGCGTTTTTCAAAAAAAAGTTTAGCGAAGAAAAGCTAAGGGGCTCATTGCAGCCCAAACCCATCGACGGGTTCGCTGGAAAACACCTCGCCCTAGCACTTCCAGGAGGAGGGTGGCGTTTTTTCAGAAAAACATAGCGAAAAAATGCTAAGGGGCACGTTGCAGCCCAAACCCGTCGAAGGGTTCGCCCAGAAACACCTCGCCCCTAGCACTTCGAGGGGGAGGGTGGCATTTTTCAAAAAAAAAATGTAGCCAAACAAATGCTAAGGGGCTCGTTGTAGCCCAAACCCGTTGAAGGGTTCACTCGAACACACCTTGCCCCTAGCACTTCGAGGGGGAGGGTGGCATTTTTCAAAAAACAAAATGTAGCCAAACAAATGCTATGGGGCTCGTTGTAGCCCTAACCCGTTGAAGGGTTCACTCGAAAACACCCTGCTCCTAGCACCGCGAGGGGGAGGGTGGAATTTTTAATAAAAAAAACTTAGCGAAAAAATGCTTACGGGCTCGTTGCAGCCCAAACACTTCGAAGGGTTCACTCGAAAACACTTCGCCCCTAGCACTTCGAGGGGGAGGGTGGTGTTTTTCATAACAAAACATAGCGAAAAAAATGCTTAGGGGCTCGTTGCAGCCCAAACCCTTCGAAGGGTTCACTCGAAAATACTTCGCCCCTAGCACTTCGAGGGGGAGGGTGGTGTTTTTCAAAAAAACATAGCGGTAAAACACTAAGGGGCTCGTTGCAGCCCAAACCCATTGAAGGGTTCACTCAAAAACACCTTGCCCCTAGCACTTCGAGGGGGAGGGTGGCATTTTTCAAAAAAATTAGGGAAAAAATGCTAAGGGACCCATTGCGGCCCAAACCCATCGAAGGGTTTGCTCGAGAACACCTCGCCCCTAGCACTTTGAGGGGTAGGGTGGCGTTTTTTCAGAAAAACTTAGCGATAAAACACTAAGGGGCACGTTGCAGCCCAAACCCGTCGAAGGGTTCGCCCAAAAACACCTCACCCCTAGCACTTCGAGGGGGAGGGTGGCATTTTTCAAAAGAAAAACGTAGCCAAACAAATGCTAGGGGGCTCGTTGCAGCCCAAACCCGTTGAAGGGTTCACTCAAAAACACCTCGCCCCTAGCACTTCGAGGGAGAGGGTAGCGTTTTTCATAAAAAAAAACATAGCAAAAAAATGCTTAGGGGCTCGTTGCAGCCCAAACCCTTCGAAGGGTTCACTCGAAAACACTTCGTCCCTAGCACTTCGAGGGGGAGGGTGGTGTTTTCCAAAAAAACATAGTGATAAAACACTAAGGGGCTCGTTGCAGCCCAAACCCATTGAAGGGTTCACTCAAAAACACCTCGCCCCTAGCACTCCGAGGGGGAGGGTGTCGTTTTTCATAAAAAAACTTAGTGAAAAAATGCTTAGGAACTCATTGCAGCCCTAACCATCGAAGGGTTCGCTCGAAAACACCTCGCCCCTAGCACTTCAAGGACGAGGGGTGTGTTTTTTCAGAAAAACTTAGCGAAAAAATGCTAAGGGGCACGTTGCAGCCCAAACCCGTCGAAGGGTTCTCCCAAAAACACCTCGCCCCTAGCACTTCGAGGGGGAGGGTGGCATTTTTCAAAAAAAAAAAAACGTAGCCAAACAAATGCTAAGGGGCTCATTGCAACCCAAACCCGTTGAAGGGTTCACTCGAAAACACCTCGCCCCTAGCACTTTGAGGGAGAGGGTGGCGTTTTTCATAAAAAAAACTTAGCGAAAAAATGCTTAGGGGCTCGTTGCAGCCGAAACCCTTCGAAGGGTTCCCTCGAAAACACTTCGCCCCTAGCACTTCAAGGGGGAGGGTGGTGTTTTTCAAAAAAACATAGCGATAAAACACTAAGGGGCTCGTTGCAGCCCAAACCCATTAAAGGGTTCACTCAAAAACACCTTGCCCCTAGCACATCGAGGGGGAGGGTGGAATTTTTCAAAAAAATTAGGGAAAAAATGCTAAGGGACTCATTGCAGCCCAAACCATCGAAGGGTTCACTCAAAAACACCTCGCCCCTAGCACTCTGAGGGGGATGGTGGCGTTTTTCATAAAGAAAAACTTAGCGAAAAAATGCTTAGGGGCTCGTTGCAGCCCAAACCCATCGAAGGGTTCGCTCGAAGACAACTCGCCCCTAGGACTTCGAGGGGGAGGGTGGCATTTTTCAAAAAAATTAGCGAAAAAATGCCAAGGGACTCATTGCAGCCCAAACCCATCGAAGGGTTCGCACGAAAATAACTCGCCCCTAGGACTTCGAGGGGGAGGTTGGCGTTTTTTAAAAAACCAGCAAAAAAATGCTAAGGGACTCATTGCAGCCCAAACCCATCGAAGGGTTCGTTCGAAAACACCTCGGCCCTAGCACTTTGAGGGGGAGGGTGGTGTTTTTCAAAAAAATTTAGCGAAAAAACACTAAGGGGCTCGGTGCAGCCCAAACCCGTTGAAGGGTTCACTCAAAAACACCTCGCCCCTAGCGCTCCGAGGGGGAGGGTGGCGTTTTTCATAAAGAAAAACTTAGCGAAAAAATGCTTAGGGGCTTGTTGGATCCCAAACCCATCAAAGAGTTCGCTCGAAAATAACTCCCCCTAGCGCTACGAGGGGGAGGGTGGCGTTTTTCAAAAAAAGTAGGGAAAAAATGCTAAGGGACTCATTGCGGCCCAAACCCGTTGAAGGGTTCACTCGAAAACACCTTGCCCCTAGCACTTCGAGGGGGAGGGTGGCATTTTTCATAAAAAAAACTTATCAAAAAAAATGCTTAGGGGCTCGTTGCAGCACAAACCCTTCGAAGGGTTCACTCGAAAACACTTCGCCCCTAGCACTTCGAGGGGGAGGGTGGTGTTTTTGCAAAAAACTTAGCGATAAAACACTAAGGGGCTCGTTGCAGCCCAAACCCATTGAAGGGTTCACTCGAAAACACCTTGCCCCTAGCACTTCGAGGGGGCGGGTGGCGTTTTTCAAAAAAATTAGGGAAAAAATGCTAAGGGACTCATTGCAACCCTAACCATCGAAGGGTTCGCACGAAAACACCTCCCCTCTAGCACTTCGACGAGGAGGGTTGTGTTTTTTCAGAAAAGCTTAGCGAAAAAATGCTTAGGGGCTCGTTGCAGCCCAAACCCATCGAAGGGTTCGCTCGAAGACAACTCGCCCCTAGGACTTCGACGGGGAGGGTGGCATTTTTCAAAACAATTAGCGAACACATGCTAAGGGACTCATTGCAGCCCAAACCCATCGAAGGGTTCGCACGAAAATAACTCACCCCTAGGACTTCGAGGGGGAGGGTGGCGTTGTTCAAAAAAATTAGCAAAAAATGCTAAGGGACTCATTGCAGCCCAAACCCATCGAAGGGTTCGTTCGAAAACACCTCGCCCCTATCACTTTGAGGGGGAGGGTGGTGTTTTTCAAAAAAATTTAGCGAAAAAACACTAAGGGGCTCAGTGCAGCCCAAACCCGTTGAAGGGTTCACTCAAAAACACCTCGCCCCTAGCACTCCGAGGGGGCGGGTGGCATTTTTCATAAAGAAAAACTTAGCGAAAAAATACTTAGGGGCTCGTTGCAGCCCAAACCCATCGAAGAGTTCGCTCGAAAACAACTCGCCCCTCGCGCTACGAGGGGGAGGGTGGCGTTTTTCAAAAAAAGTAGGGAAAAAATGCTAAGGGACTCATTGCGGCCCAAACCCGTTGAAGGGTTCACTCGAAAACACCTTGCCCCTAGCACTTCGAGGGGGAGGGTGGCATTTTTCATAAAAAAAACTTATCGAAAAAAAATGCTTAGGGGCTCGTTGCAGCCGAAACCCTTCGAAGGGTTCCCTCGAAAACACTTCGCCCCTAGCACTTCAAGGGGGAGGGTGGTGTTTTTCAAAAAAACATAGCGATAAAACACTAAGGGGCTCGTTGCAGCCCAAACCCATTAAAGGGTTCACTCAAAAACACCTTGCCCCTAGCACATCGAGGGGGAGGGTGGAATTTTTCAAAAAAATTAGGGAAAAAATGCTAAGGGACTCATTGCAGCCCAAACCATCGAAGGGTTCACTCAAAAACACCTCGCCCCTAGCACTCTGAGGCGGACGGTGTTGACTTTTGCTAAGCCATATTAATAAATCATTCCCGGCACGGGGCCAGAAACGGTTCACTAATATGTCCCAGAGTCAAGTAGGTAAAATCCGCAAGCGCACGGAGAATACCGCTGTAGCATTTCACCCGGAAGTATTCAGGGTATCGTATTTGTTTATCCCAGAGGAAGGTTATGATCAAGAAGCGTTACTAACATATAAGATCATGTTAACAATTAGCAAGGATATCTTAACCAAGACAGGCGGGTACATGATAATAACCGGGTAGTGTGACACACACAGAAGATTCCTACTAAATAAATAAAGTCTAGTGGAGGAAAGACTAGGCTAAGCTACTCCTACTATACATTCCTATACAGTTGCATAGCCTAAGTAGAATACATACAGACCCACACTCAGGTTCAGCAGTCAATAGTATAGCACTTCAGGCACGGACTTACCCCTGCATCCACAGGCGACTTCCGCCAAGAGCCTACGCACTAGCCTAGCGGGGAGGATTTCAAGGGACGGACAGGGCTGTCACCACCTGCCGCCTACCTCAACGAACCAGTAGACTAACGAATAATTGATGCACATCAGTCACCCAAGTACCATACTTGCATGACCAAAGAGCACTCTGCCCCTCCGCGATTACTATTAACGAGGCAGAGCTACCGTACGAATACGATCACCAAACCCATGCTATACTTTATCAGCTAAAACTAAGCATAGAGACTATAACATATAAACTAGACTATAGTGACGGTATATAACTAGCATGACAATAGTAGTATAATAAATATAAACTACTATCACACAAGTAGACTATACTATCACATATATGGATCACAAAATCAAACAAGAAACTCATGACCCAAGCACAACTATATAGAAAAGATATATATATTGATAAGAGTAAAGTCTTACAAAAGGGAAAAGATACAAGAGCCATACCAATTCCAAGTGAAGACTTGGGACTAGAGAGCTCTAGACTCAGCCTAACTCCACTAAAACTCCAAGAACTACTACTAGCAAGAGAGAAATGCTTCTTGTGGTGTGTGTTGAATGTGAAGGCACACCCTCCTATTTATAGCCTCAATAGGTCGGCAAGGGAGCGTAACCGCCACGGAAGGCATCTCAAACCGCCATCAGGAGTCACGGAGGAGCCAACACGTGGAAGCCCAGGCGGAGAGGGCGCCCGGCTGGGTCGGCCGACCTGACCAGGTCGGCCGACCTGAGGGTGGCCCCTCCTGGCCTGTGCTTTCTTGGGGAGGCTGGCAGGTGGGTCCTGAGGTCGGTTCCCGCGGTATTACAGGGAGTTACGTCGGTTAAGTGCTGCAAATGGGCCCTTCAATCCGTGTGACGTCCATGTGGCGCTCTCTGATTGGTCGAAAGTGTGTTTTCTTGCCTTTTGAGGTGTTTCCTTCACATTTCCTCCTGCATGCACAAAGTTCTCCAAGTACAAGTGGAACTATATTATTGTGATAAAGCATGCGTGTATGAAATGCCAAATTCTCCTTTATTTGAGTATAGTTGACGGTTGAAAATGGTACTTAACAGCCGTCAACAAACTCCCCCAAGCTTACCCTTTGCTCGTCCCGAAGCAAAGATAAACTTAAGTTGTTGATCAGGAGTTGCTACAATGTCCTACTCCTCAATAATACTATGCGCACAACAAAGTACTCTTCCTAGAATTAAATATATTGGCGCATAACTTACCCATTTACCTCGATCCATGGGGCTTTTACACCTCATTGTCTTGGGCGGTTGAGAGATAGAACAATTGCAGGGCACCAATCACTTGCTCTAGATTCCGCTATGTTGTTCCGGAGGTTTTCAAAAGATTTTGAAAATAAAAACCAAGTTCCTCAAATGATTCTCTCGGATCACTCAATATGTGTATGATTCCTCACCAAGGCAAAGTGTTGCCTATAATCTCCTACTTCTAAATAAGGCTTTATGTGGAGCTCAAGGTAGGGATATATGAGGCACTCATGTTCACATAATATTGCTATGTCAAAAGACCGGATCCAAGAAAAACATCAATTCAAACAATCTTGATCAAGAGGTGCAAGTGTGTGGGAGAACGGAGGAATGGTGGATGGGAAGAAATAACTCCTTTTTGAATTTTCCTTCTCTCTTTTGGAGTTTCTAGGCTATGGCTATCTTTTGCTTGCTCTCTTTTTTTGAGCATTTTTTTTTTTTTTTTTTGCATAGCCATAGTCCTAGTTTGCAATGAATACTTTGAGAGAGGAATTTTGCAATGGATATATGGAGTGTTTCTTTGGATAGATGGATGGATAGTGGCTTTCTTCCGGTGTAGAAGAATAGCTCACGGTGGATATGGTGGATATGGTGGATGCTATCTTCTTGATTTAGAAGGATAGCTCATGGCGGTGGATGTGTGTATATGATCTTGATCAAGAAAGCATGAAAAGAGTTCTACTAGGGTCACAACAATTTTGACTAAGCTCAATGTGAAACAAGCAGCATATGTGTAAAGGTTTTCAAATGTAAACACTACATATGGCTGTGGTGGGAATTTCATCATTGAGAAACTTATCAATTTGTCATTTTGAAAAATAAAACTCCGGAATTCAAGCTTTACGTTGAGCAAGATCATAGCAGCCCTATCTATCATATCATACCTCTCAACAACTTAGAACTAGAGAATGCATATGCTACCCACAAGATTCAAGTTCAAGGCAAGATTTACCAACAAACCTAACTCTTGAGAGAGTACTAAGTTGTAAACTAGCATTAGAGAGGAATAAAGGACAGAGCAACTATTCATCATCTCAACATAGGAAAATTATACACATTCATACCGCGCATGAAAAAGGGAAATATTTTTGTTCTTTTTATGTTTTGCAAATTTTTATGGAATTTCAGATTTAGCAAATGCAAGAAATAAAGGGAAAGATACAAGTTACCGTGAAAAGGGAGGTCCTCCCCCAAGCTTGTTCTTGCTCATATCTGCTGGTTCGGGTTGTAGCCTTGGGAGCGGAAGAAGGCATCCCAATTGCTCTGATTCTGAGCCATCATCGCGTTCAGCTGGCGGAATTGGTTGTCGCTGAAATTCTGCCATTGCTGGGTGTCGGTGACATGTTGCGTGAGAGTTTGTTGCATGCTCTCGGTGCGCAAATCAATGTCGTCCACCCTCCTTGTCAACTCGGCCATCCCATAGTTGAGTTCACGGAACCCACGGGATGAGAATGACCGAGTGGCAAAGGATGGCGGTCCGCTTGAACTTGATGACGTCTGCATGGGGTAATTGTACTGAGATTCCCATGCTCCGGCCTGCCATGTTGATGCACCCGCCTCGTCCTGTGGCGGGGGCTGCTCCCATACCGGATCCCCGGTCGGAGTGTGAAACTCCGGTGTAGGCTCCATATGCCTACGGGAACGTGTCGGTCGCCCTGAAACACTATGCCTGCGAACTTCTCCCACTGGCTCAAGTGGGAGGGTTAGTGCCCGACAGTGATACAAACGAAGACCCGGGTTAGGTAACGGGAATTCATTTGTATACCCGGGAAAGTGATAGATCAAGGTATTATTTGGACCATGTTTCAAAGTATGTCCTTGCACAAAATAGTCCTCGCCTAGAAATTCTCTATCTACCGTCAAATATTCAACATGAACATTCTCAAGCAGACCACACTTCTGCGCAATGCGAGTAACTAAAGAAGTGCACTCAATTGGTCCTGTCAACTTTATATTGTCTAACCATTGATCAATCATGCATTCCGCGGGTGACACCCTAATTTTCTTAATCATGGCATAAAGTATTTTCAATTCATCTTGCCGGACAACCCTAATGTCACCTCGAGGAAACAAGGTCATAGCCAACCACACATGCATAAATCTAAGTGTAGGATTATGGATGGCACTTGTTCTAGGCTTGGGACCCCACTCGTTTCCGGAAATCTTTTTCCAAAAACTTTCTTTATGGAACCCCTTTAGCGCTTTATCTAAGTCTAGCCTACATTTAGGATTTAGACCTAGCATAGCATGAAGATCACCCCATGTGATCAAGCGCTCTTGCCCAAACAAGCGAAAAGAAATGCCTTCATCATACTTTCTAAGGGTGCATAAAAACTGCATAGTAAGCAAACGAGAACCCGGCTCATCTACTTCTACGAAATTTAGCCAACCCATAGTGCGAAAAATAGAGGCAAATTCTTCTCTCATACCTATTTTCTCGAGGAAGTCCGGATCGAAGCGTCGGGTGTGGGCGAATGGCCGCTCTCTCATGAGCGCGATGGCTTGGCCCTCGCGGTCGTCCTTGATGTCGAGATGCTCCTCGGTGATGAGCAAGGCCGGCCTTTCCTCCGGAATTTCAGCTTCGGGGTCACCATGCCCCGGACTTGGTGTGAGCTCGACGGAGGATGCTTGACTCGTGCTTGCACGAGTGCTTTTTCTCCGCTTGATTCCGGCGACTTGCTTCATTCGTTTGAACATGGCTGCACACAAGAACAAACACAAGACAAGAACAAAAAACAAGATCGAACAAGTGTTCGGGTGAGCGTTAGTGAAAACGACAAACCCGAGCTTCTCCGAAATTGGTTTTCTTCTCACAACATCTTGCAAATGCACTAAAACAGAGGGGAAATATTTTTTGGGTTTTTGGGGCTGTAGTAAAGTTGAAGAACACGAAATTTTGGGAGAGCAACAAGTGAGCAAAGGAGGGGAGTGAAAGATGAGCTTGGAATGGTGAAGCTCCCGCTCCTGGGCGGTTTTTATAGCCAAGAAAGCAAGATGGCCGTTAGAAAGAGACAGAGCAACGGCCATATAGCCGTTGGGAGAAAGGAGCACAGGAAAAGGTGGGGCCAGGGGGTCGGCCGACCTCACCAGGTCGGCCGACCTGGCAGGTGGGCCTCCTGGCAGCCCCCTTTTTCCTATGTGTTCCCCAACGGCTAGGGGATTTGTCCCCTGCTGCCTTTTTGCTCAAAAAGCTCGACAAAAAATCTTTTCAAAATGGAAAGCCCAAAAACCTATTTTCTAAATTTTCAAAAATGCAAATGAGTTTTGAAAAATTCCAAGGTGGCTGGAAAAATTCAAAAATGCAGAAATGCAGTGGTCGGGAAAAATCAAAATGTGATGGAAAGCAAATATGCAATTAAAAGAGCAAATATGGATAACTACCGGTTTAACCTCCCGGCGAGGACTCACCTTTTAAAGTCCGACGAGCGGGACTTTTCTCCGGCGTTCAGCTCGATGAAGCGTTGTCCGGTCCCGGAGATGAAGACACGGATGATGCTTCTTGTTTCATTTGCCACACCTTCTTGGTCTTTGTTGCGGTCGGTGGCTTCTCGGGCTTCGGAGGCTGCGGTTTTGCAGGCTTCACAGCCTGTTTCTTTGCAGACCTCGGAGGTTGCTGCCTTGTGGACTTCGGAGGCTGTTGCTTAATGTGTGACCTTTGCCTCCTTGCCTTCATCGGTTGTTGTTGTGCAAAATTTTCCTTCTCAAGGAAGTTCTTCATGAATGTGATGAGGCTGTCCTTCTTTGGCGGAGTGACCTCCACTTCCTTGATGTTGCTTGGGTTTGGCCCGTACTTGATACGGATCATGTTGCACTGTTCTTTCCTTGGCCGAAAGTCAAACTTCTCCTCCTTGCCATTGATGTGGAAGCGGATTTCTCCGGCTCCTACATCGATGCGAGCATCCGCAGTGCTGAGAAATGGGCGTCCTAGGATGAGCGGTGTGCTCTTCCCGACGTCCATATCAAGCACTACGAAGTCGACGGGGATGAAGCAATCCCGGATTTTCACTGGAATATCTTCAGCGATCCCCGCCGGATAGCGGACCGTTGAATCGGCCAGCTGCAGCTGCATCGGCGTGGGGGATAGTGTAGTGTAGTTGAGCTTGTCGAAGACATCCTTCGGCATGACGCTCACACTTGCCCCAAGATCACATAAGGCATGGTCGAAGTTCTGTGTCCCGATCGAGCAGGTGATCGTGGGACACCCTGGATCTTTCTTCTTCCCAGGAAGCCGGTTGAGTATAGCAGCGCTACACTCTTCCGTCAGCTTGACAATTTCTGTGGTCGGTAGTGGGCGCTTGTTGCTGATAAGATCCTTGAGGTAGCGAGCGTACGTGGGTACTTGTATCGCATCCAGCAAGGGCACGTTGATGTGCAGCTTCTGGATTACCTCAACGAAGCGTGTGAACTGCTCGTCCACGGTGGGCTTCCTTCTTCTTTCGGGAAACGGCATGAGGTTCGTGTCATAGAACTCATGTGGGGCCGTTTTCCTGGGCGGCAGTTCTTCTTCTTCTGCCGGCTTCTCAGCTGATGTGTCCTTTCCTGCATGGTTAGGATATGGCGGATCCCGAGTGGACTTACCTCCTCTCGTGGTAACCGCATTAACATTTTCTAAGGGGGTCTCGGGTTGCCCCGGGATTTTCCCCGACTCAGCAGTAGGAACAGCAGCAGCTAACTGAGCTAATTGAGTTTCTATCATTTTATTAAAGCTCAGCTGATTCTTGAGAGCAGAGGAAACACCCTCTATCTTAGTGTGGATGCTCTCAAGAGTCCTATCAGTGGTGGCAAGCTTTTTACTAATGTTATCATTAACCTTAGCTTGACCAAGCACAAGATCTTTCAAGGAGGGCTGATTATAACCGGAATTAAAACCAGAGAAGTTGCCAGAGTTACCTCCTTGGTAGTTGGGACGTGGTGGACCCCAACTTTGACCTCCTTGTGGACGGTAGCCGTTGTTGTTGTTGTTGCCCATGAACATTACGTCCTCACGGGTCTCAGGGCAGTCATTGCCCGAGTGTCCCGTGTCGCCACAGACCTCGCAAGTCATCCGAGCATCTAGGGCTTTCACTTCTCCATTGGCTTGGTCGTCCATCTTCTTCATGAGAAGGTCAATCTTGGCGGCGAGCATGTCAACCTCCTTGACGGAGTGCATGCCTCGCTGGCGAGGTTGGAGGCGCTCTTCATTCCAACCTTGGTTGGACACCATCTTCTCGATCAAAGCTTTTGCCTTGCTTACAGTGAGCGAGAAGAAGGCTCCACCAGCAGCAGCGTCGAGGTGGTCGCGGGCCGACGGAGTAAGCCCGTTGTAGAAGTTCTGGATGATCAGCCAATCATCCATCCCGTGGTGGGGACATGCCAGGATGTACTCCTGGAGCCTCTCCCATGCCTCAGGAATCGACTCCTTCGACTCCTGCTGGAAGCTTGAGATCCTTCCGCGGAGGGCATTGGTCTTGCCCAGCGGGAAGAACTTTGCAAGGAACGCAGCTGAACACTTCTCCCAAGTGTTCACAGCTTCAGGGTTTGCGTAGAACCACTGTCTCGCTCTCCCAAGGAGAGAGAACGGGAACAGTCGAAGGCGAACAGCGTCGGGGGTGACGTCCTTCATTTTGAACGTGTTGCAAATCTCCAGGAATTGCTGGAGATGAGCACTAGCGTCCTCATTGGCTTTCCCACAGAATGGGCTAGCCTGCACCATGGTGATGAGACCGGTCTTGATCTCGAAGTTCGCATCTCCCACATTGCCAGCTGGTCCCGTAGGGATGTTGGCAGCGGAGGGAGCGGAGAACTCGCGGAGGGTCTTGTCGGCCATTTGCTTAGAGCTTGATGGTGCGGGAATGACAGGTTCGATTGGCCGAGTCTCCTTACGAGGAGGGGTGAGCCTGGCTCGTGTCCTTCTCAGGAGTGATTCAGGATCTTCAGTGAAGTTTGTCGGCAAGTCGAAACCAGTCATACACTACCCTGTTTTCATACAGAATGCAGAAAACAAAGCAAGGTTAGCCTGCCTAGGAGATAGCCTTAATAATTGCAACACTACTATATACATTAGTAATTTTTCTTAAATCATACGCCTTCCCCGGCAACGGCGCCAGAAATGCTTGTTGACTTTTGCTAAGCCATATTAATAAATCATTCCCGGCACGGGGCCAGAAACGGTTCACTAATATGTCCCAGAGTCAAGTAGGTAAAATCCGCAAGCGCACGGAGAATACCGCTGTAGCATTTCACCCGGAAGTATTCAGGGTATCGTATTTGTTTATCCCAGAGGAAGGTTATGATCAAGAAGCGTTACTAACATATAAGATCATGTTAACAATTAGCAAGGATATCTTAACCAAGACAGGCGGGTACATGATAATAACCGGGTAGTGTGACACACACAGAAGATTCCTACTAAATAAATAAAGTCTAGTGGAGGAAAGACTAGGCTAAGCTACTCCTACTATACATTCCTATACAGTTGCATAGCCTAAGTAGAATACATACAGACCCACACTCAGGTTCAGCAGTCAATAGTATAGCACTTCAGGCACGGACTTACCCCTGCATCCACAGGCGACTTCCGCCAAGAGCCTACGCACTAGCCTAGCGGGGAGGATTTCAAGGGACGGACAGGGCTGTCACCACCTGCCGCCTACCTCAACGAACCAGTAGACTAACGAATAATTGATGCACATCAGTCACCCAAGTACCATACTTGCATGACCAAAGAGCACTCTGCCCCTCCGCGATTACTATTAACGAGGCAGAGCTACCGTACGAATACGATCACCAAACCCATGCTATACTTTATCAGCTAAAACTAAGCATAGAGACTATAACATATAAACTAGACTATAGTGACGGTATATAACTAGCATGACAATAGTAGTATAATAAATATAAACTACTATCACACAAGTAGACTATACTATCACATATATGGATCACAAAATCAAACAAGAAACTCATGACCCAAGCACAACTATATAGAAAAGATATATATATTGATAAGAGTAAAGTCTTACAAAAGGGAAAAGATACAAGAGCCATACCAATTCCAAGTGAAGACTTGGGACTAGAGAGCTCTAGACTCAGCCTAACTCCACTAAAACTCCAAGAACTACTACTAGCAAGAGAGAAATGCTTCTTGTGGTGTGTGTTGAATGTGAAGGCACACCCTCCTATTTATAGCCTCAATAGGTCGGCAAGGGAGCGTAACCGCCACGGAAGGCATCTCAAACCGCCATCAGGAGTCACGGAGGAGCCAACACGTGGAAGCCCAGGCGGAGAGGGCGCCCGGCTGGGTCGGCCGACCTGACCAGGTCGGCCGACCTGAGGGTGGCCCCTCCTGGCCTGTGCTTTCTTGGGGAGGCTGGCAGGTGGGTCCTGAGGTCGGTTCCCGCGGTATTACAGGGAGTTACGTCGGTTAAGTGCTGCAAATGGGCCCTTCAATCCGTGTGACGTCCATGTGGCGCTCTCTGATTGGTCGAAAGTGTGTTTTCTTGCCTTTTGAGGTGTTTCCTTCACATTTCCTCCTGCATGCACAAAGTTCTCCAAGTACAAGTGGAACTATATTATTGTGATAAAGCATGCGTGTATGAAATGCCAAATTCTCCTTTATTTGAGTATAGTTGACGGTTGAAAATGGTACTTAACAGCCGTCAACAGACGGTGGCGTTTTTCATAAAGAAAAACTTAGCGAAAAAATGCTTAGGGGCTCGTTGCAGCCCAAACCGATCGAAGGGTTCGCTCGAAGACAACTCGCCCCTAGGACTTCGAGGGGGAGGGTGGCATTTTTCAAAAAAATTAGCGAAAAAATGCCAAGGGACTCATTGCAGCCCAAACCCATCGAAGGGTTCGCACGAAAATAACTCGCCCCTAGGACTTCGAGGGGGAGGTTGGCGTTTTTTAAAAAAATCAACAAAAAAATGCTAAGGGACTCATTGCAGCCCAAACCCATCGAAGGGTTCGTTCGAAAACACCTCGGCCCTAGCACTTTGAGGGGGAGGGTGGTGTTTTTCAAAAAAATTTAGCGAAAAAACACTAAGGGGCTCGGTGCAGCCCAAACCCGTTGAAGGGTTCACTCAAAAACACCTCGCCCCTAGCGCTCCGAGGGGGAGGGTGGCGTTTTTCATAAAGAAAAACTTAGCGAAAAAATGCTTAGGGGCTCGTTGGAGCCCAAACCCATCAAAGAGTTCGCTCGAAAATAACTCCCCCTAGCGCTACGAGGGGGAGGGTGGCGTTTTTCAAAAAAAGTAGGGAAAAAATGCTAAGGGACTCATTGCGGCCCAAACCCGTTGAAGGGTTCACTCGAAAACACCTTGCCCCTAGCACTTCGAGGGGGAGGGTGGCATTTTTCATAAAAAAAACTTATCAAAAAAAATGCTTAGGGGCTCGTTGCAGCACAAACCCTTCGAAGGGTTCACTCGAAAACACTTCGCCCCTAGCACTTCGAGGGGGAGGGTGGTGTTTTTCCAAAAAACTTAGCGATAAAACACTAAGGGGCTCGTTGCAGCCCAAACCCATTGAAGGGTTCACTCGAAAACACCTTGCCCCTAGCACTTCGAGGGGGCGGGTGGCGTTTTTCAAAAAAATTAGGGAAAAAATGCTAAGGGACTCATTGCAACCCTAACCATCGAAGGGTTCGCTCGAAAACACCTCCCCTCTAGCACTTCGACGAGGAGGGTTGTGTTTTTTCAGAAAAGCTTAGCGAAAAAATGCTTAGGGGCTCGTTGCAGCCCAAACCCATCGAAGGGTTCGCTCGAAGACAACTCGCCCCTAGGACTTCGACGGGGAGGGTGGCATTTTTCAAAACAATTAGCGAACACATGCTAAGGGACTCATTGCAGCCCAAACCCATCGAAGGGTTCGCACGAAAATAATTCACCCCTAGGACTTCGAGGGGGAGGGTGGCGTTGTTCAAAAAAATTAGCAAAAAATGCTAAGGGACTCATTGCAGCCCAAACCCATCGAAGGGTTCGTTCGAAAACACCTCGCCCCTATCACTTTGAGGGGGAGGGTGGTGTTTTTCAAAAAAATTTAGCGAAAAAACACTAAGGGGCTCAGTGCAGCCCAAACCCGTTGAAGGGTTCACTCAAAAACACCTCGCCCCTAGCACTCCGAGGGGGCGGGTGGCATTTTTCATAAAGAAAAACTTAGCGAAAAAATACTTAGGGGCTCGTTGCAGCCCAAACCCATCGAAGAGTTCGCTCGAAAACAACTCGCCCCTCGCGCTACGAGGGGGAGGGTGGCGTTTTTCAAAAAAAGTAGGGAAAAAATGCTAAGGGACTCATTGCGGCCCAAACCCGTTGAAGGGTTCACTCGAAAACACCTTGCCCCTAGCACTTCGAGGGGGAGGGTGGCATTTTTCATAAAAAAAACTTATCGAAAAAAAATGCTTAGGGGCTCGTTGCAGCCCAAACCCTTCGAAGGGTTCACTCGAAAACACTTCGCCCCTAGCACTTCGAGGAGGAGGGTGGTGTTTTTCAAAAAAACATAGCGATAAAACATTAAGGGGCTCGTTGCAGCCCAAACCCATTGAAGGGTTCACTCAAAAACACCTTGCCCCTAGCACTTCAAGGGGGAGGGTGGCGTTTTTCAAAAAAAGTAGGGAAAAAATGCTAAGGGACTCATTGCGGCCCAAACCCATCGAAGGGTTCGCTCGAAAACACCTCGCCCCTAGCACTTCGAGGGGGAGGGTCGCGTTTTTCAAAAAAAAGTTTAGCGAAGAAAAGCTAAGGGGCTCATTGCCGCCCAAACCCATCGAAGGGTTCGCTCGAAAACACCTCGCCCTAGCACTTCGAGGGGGAGGGTTGCGTTTTTCAAAAAAAAACTTAGCGAAGAAAAGCTAAGGGGCTCATTGCAGCCTAAACCCATCGAAGGGTTCACTCGAAAACACCTCGCCCCTAGCACTTCGATGAGGAGGGTGGCGTTTTTTTAGAAAAACTTAGCGAAAAAATGCTAAGGGGCACGTTGCAGCCCAAACCGGTCGAAGGGTTCGCCCAAAAACACCTCGCCCCTAGCACTTCGAGGGGGAGGGTGGGATTTTTCAAAAAACAAATGTAGCCAAACAAATGCTAAGGGGCTCGTTGTAGCCCAAACCCGTTGAAGGGTTCACTCGAAAACACCTTGCCCCTAGGACTTCGAGGGGGAGGGTGGCATTATTCAAAAAAAAAATGTAGCCAAACAAATGCTAAGGGGCTCGTTGTAGCCCAAACCCGTTGAAGGGTTCACTCGAAAACACTTTGCCCCTAGCACTTCGAGGGGGAGGGTGGAATTTTTATTTTAAAAAACTTAGCGAAAAAATGCTTAGGGGCTCGTTGCAGCCCAAACCCTTCGAAGGGTTCACCCAAAAACACCTCGCCGCTAGCACTTCGAGGGGGAGGGTGGCATTTTTCAAAAAAAAAACGTCGCCAAACAAATGCTAAGGGGCTCGTTGTAGCCCAAACCCGTTGAAGGGTTCACTCGAAAATACCTTGCCC
Source organism: Eleusine indica (assembly GCA_030378355.1). Taxonomy (NCBI): domain Eukaryota; kingdom Viridiplantae; phylum Streptophyta; class Magnoliopsida; order Poales; family Poaceae; genus Eleusine; species Eleusine indica. Next base: position 117,777 of record JARKIM010000016.1, on the reverse strand, counting down.
CTAGCACTTCGAGGGGGAGGGTGGCGTTTTTCAAAAAAAAGTTTAGCAAAGAAAAGCTAAGGGGCTCATTGCCGCCCAAACCCATCGAAGGGTTCGCCCGAAAACACCTCGCCCCTAGCACTTCGAGGGGGAGGGTGGCATTTTTCAAAAAAAAACTTAGCGAAGAAAAGCTAAGGGGCTCATTGCAGCCTAAACCCATCGAAGGGTTCGCTCGAAAACACCTCGCCCCTAGCACTTCGATGAGGAGGGTGGCGTTTTTTTAGAAAAACTTAGCGAAAAAATGCTAAGGGGCACGTTGCAGCCCAAACCGGTCGAAGGGTTCGCCCAAAAACAGCTCGCCCCTAGCACTTCGAGGGGGAGGGTGGCATTTTTCAAAAAAAAAATGTAGCCAAACAAATGCTAAGGGGCTCGTTGTAGCGCAAACCCGTTGAAGGGTTCACTCGAAAACACCTTGCCCCTAGCACTTCGAGGGGGAGGGTGGCATGTTTCAAAAAAAAAAATGTAGCCAAACAAATGCTAAGGGGCTCGTTGTAGCCCAAACCCGTTGAAGGGTTCAGTCGAAAACACCTTGCCCCTAGCACTTCGAGGGGGAGGGTGGAATTTTTAATTAAAAAAACTTAGCGAAAAAATGCTTAGGGGCTCGTTGCAGCCAAAACCCTTCGAAGGGTTCACTCGAAAACACTTCGCCCCTAGCACTTCGAGGGGGAGGGTGGTGTTTTTCAAAAAAACATAGCGATAAAACAGTAAGAGGCTCGTTGCAGCCCAAACCCATTGAAGGGTTCACTCAAAAACACCTTGCCCCTAGCACTTCGAGGGGGAGGGTGGCGTTTTTCAAAAAAATTAGGGAAAAAATGCTAAGGGACTCATTGCAGCCCTAACCATCGAAGGGTTCGCTCGAAAACACCTCCCCCCTAGCACTTCGACGAGGAGTGTTGTGTTTTTTCAGAAAAACTTAGCGAAAAAATGCTTACGGGCTCGTTGCAGCCCAAACCCATCGAAGGGTTCGCTCGAAGACAACTCGCTCCTAGGACAACGAGGGGGAGGGTGGCATTTTTCAAAAAAAGTAGGGAAAAAATGCTAAGGGACTCATTGCAGCCCAAACCCGTTGAAGGGTTCACTCGAAAACACCTTGCCCCTAGCACTTCGAGGGGGAGGGTGGCATTTTTCAAAAAAAACTTAGCGAAGAAAAGCTAAGGGTCTCATTGCAGCCCAAACCCATCGAAGGGTTCGCTCGAAAACACCTCGCCTCTAGCACTTCGAGGAGGAGGGTGGCGTTTTTTCAGAAAAACATAGCAAAAAAATGCTAAGGGGCACGTTGCAGCCCAAACCCGTCGAAGGGTTCGCCCAAAAACACCTCGCCCCTAGCACTTCGAGGGGGAGGGTGGCATTTTTGAAAAAAAAAACGTAGCCAAACAAATGCTAAGGGGCTCGTTGTAGCCCAAACCCGTTGAATGGATCATTCGAAAACACCTTGCCCCTAGCACTTCGAGGGGGAGGGTGGCGTTTTTCACAAACAAAACTTAGCGAAAAAATGCTTAGGGGCTCGTTGCAGCCCAAACCCTTCGAAGGGTTCACTCGAAAACACTTCGCCCCTAGCACTTCGAGGGGGAGGGTGGTGTTTTTCAAAAAAACTTAGCGATAAACAACTAAGGGGCTCGTTGCAGCCCAAACCCATTGAAGGGTTCGCTCGAAAACACCTCGCCCCTAGCACTTCGAGGAGGAGGGTGGCGTTTTTCAAAAAAATTAGGGAAAAAATGCTAATGGACTCATTGCAGCCCTAACCATCGAACGGTTCGCTCGAAAACACCTCCCCCCTAGCACTTCGACGAGGAGGGTTGTGTTTTTTCAGAAAAACGTAGCGAAAAAATGCTTAGGGGCTCGTAGCAGCCCAAACCCATCGAAGGGTTCGCTCGAAGACAACTCGCCCCTAGGACTTCGAGGGGAAGGGTGGCATTTTTCAAAAAAAAACTTAGCGAAGAAAAGCTAAGGGGCTCATTGCAGCCTAAACCCATCGAAGGGTTCGCTCGAAAACACCTCGCCCCTAGCACTTCGAGGAGGAGGGTGGCGTTTTTTTAGAAAAACTTAGCGAAAAAATGCTAAGGGGCACGTTGCAGCCCAAACCGGTCGAAAGGTTCACCCAAAAACACCTCGCCCCTAGCACGTCGAGGGGGAGGGTGGCATTTTTCAAAAAAAAAATGTAGCCAAACAAATGCTAAGGGGCTCGTTGTAGCCCAAACCCGTTGAAGGGTTCACTCAAAAACACCTTGCCCCTAGCACTTCGAGGGGGAGGTGGCATTTTTCAAAAAAAAAATGTAGCCAAACAAATGCTAAGGGGCTCGTTGTAGCCCAAACCCGTTGAAGGGTTCACTCGAAAACACCTTGCCCCTAGCACTTCGAGGGGGAGGGTGGAATTATTAATTAAAAAAACTTAGCGAAAAAATGCTTAGGGGCTCGTTGCAGCCAAAACCCTTCGAAGGGTTCACTCGAAAACACTTCGCCCCTAGCACTTCGAGGGAGAGGGTGGTGTTTTTCAAAAAAACATAGCGATAAAACAGTAAGGGGCTCGTTGCAGCCCAAACCCATTGAAGGGTTCACTCAAAAACACCTTGCCCCTAGCACTTCGAGGGGGAGGGTGGCGTTTTTCAAAAAAATTAGGGAAAAATGCTAAGGGACTCATTGCAGCCCTAACCATCGAAGGGTTCGCTCGAAAACACCTCCCCCCGAGCACTTCGACGAGGAGTGTTGTGTTTTTTCAGAAAAACTTAGCAAAAAGATGCTTAGGGGCTCGTTGCAGCCCAAACCCATCGAAGGGTTCGCTCGAAGACAACTCGCTCCTAGGACATCGAGGGGGAGGGTGGCATTTTTCAAAAAAAGTAGGGAAAAAATGCTAAGGGACTCATTGCAGCCCAAACCCGTTGAAGGGTTCACTCGAAAACACCTTGCCCCTAGCACTTCGAGGGGGAGGGTGGCATTTTTCAAAAAAAACTTAGCGAAGAAAAGCTAAGGGTCTCATTGCAGCCCAAACCCATCGAAGGGTTCGCTCGAAAACACCTCGCCCCTAGCACTTCGAGGAGGAGGGTGGCGTTTTTTCAGAAAAACATAGCAAAAAAATGCTAAGGGGCACGTTGCAGCCCAAACCCGTCGAAGGGTTCGCCCAAAAACACCTCGCCCCTAGCACTTCGAGGGGGAGGGTGGCATTTTTGAAAAAAAAAAACGTAGCCAAACAAATGCTAAGAGGCTCGTTGTAGCCCAAACCCGTTGAATGGATCACTCGAAAACACCTTGCCCCTAGCATTTCGAGGGGGAGGGTGGCGTTTTTCACAAACAAAACTTAGCGAAAAAATGCTTAGGGGCTCGTTGCAGCCCAAACCCTTCGAAGGGTTCACTCGAAAACACTTCGCCCCTAGCACTTCGAGGGGGAGGGTGGTGTTTTTCAAAAAAACTAAGCGATAAAACACTAAGGGGCTCGTTGCAGCCCAAACACATTGAAGGGTTCACTCAAAAACACCTTGCCCTTAGCACTTCGAGGGGGAGGGTGGCGTTTTTCAAAAAAATTAGGGAAAAAATGCTAATGGACTCATTGCAGCCCTAACCATCGAACGGTTCGCTCGAAAACACCTCCCCCCTAGCACTTCGACGAGGAGGGTTGTGTTTTTTCAGAAAAACGTAGCGAAAAAATGCTTAGGGGCTCGTAGCAGCCCAAACCCATCGAAGGGTTCGCTCGAAGACAACTCGCCCCTAGAACTTCGAGGGGAAGGGTGGCATTTTTCAAAAAAAAAACTTAGCGAAGAAAAGCTAAGGGGCTCATTGCAGCCTAAACCCATCGAAGGGTTCGCTCGAAAACACCTCGCCCCTAGCACTTCGAGGAGGAGGGTGGCGTTTTTTTAGAAAAACTTAGCGAAAAAATGCTAAGGGGCACGTTGCAGCCCAAACCGGTCGAAGGGTTCACCCAAAAACATCTCGCCCCTAGCACTTCGAGGGGGAGGGTGGCATTTTTCAAAAAAAAAATGTAGCCAAACAAATGCTAAGTGGCTCGTTGTAGCCCAAACCCGTTGAAGGGTTCACTCGAAAACACCTTGCCCCTAGCACTTCGAGGGGGAGGTGGCATTTTTCAAAAAAAAAATGTAGCCAAACAAATGCTAAGGGGCTCGTTGTAGCCCAAACCCGTTGAAGGGTTCACTCGAAAACACCTTGCCCCTAGCACTTCGAGGGGGAGGGTGGAATTATTAATTAAAAAAACTTAGCGAAAAAATGCTTAGGGGCTCGTTGCAGCCAAAACCCTTCGAAGGGTTCACTCGAAAACACTTCGCCCCTAGCACTTCGAGGGAGAGGGTGGTGTTTTTCAAAAAAACATAGCGATAAAACAGTAAGGGGCTCGTTGCAGCCCAAACCCATTGAAGGGTTCACTCAAAAACACCTTGCCCCTAGCACTTCGAGGGGGAGGGTGGCGTTTTTCAAAAAAATTAGGGAAAAATGCTAAGGGACTCATTGCAGCCCTAACCATCGAAGGGTTCGCTCGAAAACACCTCCCCCCGAGCACTTCGACGAGGAGTGTTGTGTTTTTTCAGAAAAACTTAGCAAAAAAATGCTTAGGGGCTCGTTGCAGCCCAAACCCATCGAAGGGTTCGCTCGAAGACAACTCGCTCCTAGGACATCGAGGGGGAGGGTGGCATTTTTCAAAAAAAGTAGGGAAAAAATGCTAAGGGACTCATTGCAGCCCAAACCCGTTGAAGGGTTCACTCGAAAACACCTTGCCCCTAGCACTTCGAGGGGGAGGGTGGCATTTTTCAAAAAAAACTTAGCGAAGAAAAGCTAAGGGTCTCATTGCAACAGACTTTCCCAGGAGGTCACCCATCCTAGTACTACTCTCGCCCAAGCACGCTTAACTTCGGAGTTCGTGATGGGATCCGGTGCTTTAGTGCTGGTATGATCGCATCCCACATAACCATCTTCTTTTTTCTTTTAACCACAACTCCTACATTTGGAAAAAAGAAGATGAGAGGAAAATGAAATGGAAGAGACATTAAAAATCATGAAAAAAAAAGAAGAAGAGGAAAATGGAGATGTAGAGAGATGAATGGTTGGAGGAAAA
>JARKIM010000016.1:70035-112660 GCA_030378355.1 Eleusine indica | reverse complement strand
GTTGGGGGGTACCCCCCCCACCCTCTCCCGTGCCCGCATTTTTTATGAAACCGTTCTTTCTTGGGCTGTCCCTCGCCATTGCTCTTTTCTTGTGCATGCAACACTCTATGCCACCTTGCCGGCATTTTCTGCACACACGTCGCCCTTATCCCCCCCCTCCCTATTCCCCACCTTCCCCGCCCCTTCATGCCTGCAACCTTCTTTCTCCCTCCGCCTCCCCCTTCCCCGCTTTCGCACTCCTCTGCCACCTCCCCTCCGCCCCCGCCCTCGCAATTCTTCTTTCACTTCCCGTGGTCCGCCACTCGCAGCATTTTCGCCCCCCCATTTTTGCCCCTCCCACTGCTTTGCAACCTTTGTCCTCCTCTCCCTCCCCTGCACATTCCTGTGCCTTTTGCAACTTTGCCAACCTCCTTCCCCTCCTCCCCTGCTGCTGCCTCCTGCCTTGCATGCCCGCGTTTGCAATCCTTTTCGCATTCTCAGCCCTCCCCGGCTTCGCACAACGTCCCCCGCTGCCCCCTTTGCCCATTTTTTTTTTTGTTTTCTTCTTTCCGCTATCTCTTCGTTCTGAAAAAACTAATATTCATAAAAAAAAAAAAAAAAAAAAAAAAAACACCGCCCACCCCACCACCACCCCACCCCAACCTCCTCCTCGAATGCAGTCGCTCAGGGGCGAGGTGGTTGGCGAGCCGGACGCTGGGGGCCCCAGTATCGAAACCCAGAGAAGTTCGGCTAGGCGGCGAGGTGTTTGTTTCGAGGCCCGCGAGGGTGTATTCGAGGCGAACACCCTTCCTTCGATGGGTTGGGTTTGCTTGCATGCCAAAAATTGCTTGGCAGGCTGATTGCGAATTGCCTATTTTCATGTTGCATCCCTTTTTTTCTCTACTCTCTCATTTATTTTTGGTTTTATTTCCATGCGTTTACTCGAATGAAGTTATTTCACGGATCCGCGTGTGATGTTACTAGTTATGAGACCCTGAGCGGAACAGCACGACACGCGGTCAGCGGAAGTGAGGTCAGCCATTGCGGTATTGCTCTAAAAAGCGTTTACTCGAATGAAGTTATTTCACGGATCCGCGTATGATGTTACTAGTTATGAGACCCTGAGCGGAACAGCACGACACGCGGTCAGCGGAAGTGAGGTCAGCCATTGCGGCATTGCTCTGAAAAGCGTGCATGAGGATATGGGTTAATGTAGGAGTTGTGGTTAAAAGGAAACAGAAGATGGTTTATGTGGGATGCGATCATACCAGCACTAAAGCACCGGATCCCATCAGAACTCCGAAGTTAAGCGTGCTTGGGCGAGAGTAGTACTAGGATGGGTGTGACCTCCTTGGAAGTCCTCGTGTTGCATCCCTTTTTTTCTCTACTCTCTCATTTATTTTTGGTTTTATTTCCGTGCGTTTACTCGAATGAAGTTATTTCACGGATCCGCGTGTGATGTTACTAGTTATGAGACCCTGAGCGGAACAGCACGACACGCGGTCAGCGGAAGTGAGGTCAGCCATTGCGGTATTGCTCTGAAAAGCGTGCATGAGGATATGGGTCAATGTAGGAGCTGTGGTTAAAACGAAACAGAAGATGGTTTATGTCGGATGCGATCATACTAGCACTAAAGCACCGGATCCCATCAGAACTCCGAAGTTAAGCGTGCTTGGGCGAGAGTAGTACTAGGATGGGTTACCTTCTGGGAAGTCCTCGTGTTGAATCCCTTTTTTTCTCTACTCTCTCATCTATTTTTAGTTTTATTTCCGTGCGTTTACTCGAATGAAGTTATTTCACGGATCTGCGTGTGATGTTACTAGTTATGAGACCCTGAGCTGAACAGCACGACACGCAGTCAGCGGAAGTGAGGTCAGCCATTGCGGCATTGCTCTGAAAAGCGTGCATGAGGATATGGGTCAATATAGGAGTTGTGGTTAAAAGGAAACAGAAGATGGTTTATGTTGGATGCGATCATACCAGCACTAAAGCACCGGATCCCATCAGAACTTCGAAGTTAAGCGTGCTTGGGCGAGAGTAGTACTAGGATGGGTGACCTCCTGGGAAGTCCTCGTGTTGCATCCCTTTTTTTCTCTACTCTCTCATTTATTTTTGGTTTTATTTCCGTGCGTTTACTCGAATGAAGTTATTTCACGGATCCGCGTGTGATGTTACTAGTTATGAGACCCTGAGCTGAACAGCACGACACGCAGTCAGCGGAAGTGAGGTCAGCCATTGCGGCATTGCTCTGAAAAGCGTGCATGAGGATATGGGTCAATGTAGGAGTTGTGGTTAAAAGGAAACAGAAGATGGTTTATGTTGGATGCGATCATACCAGCACTAAAGCACCGGATCCCATCAGAACTCCGAAGTTAAGCGTGCTTGGGCGAGAGTAGTACTAGGATGGGTGACCTTCTGGGAAGTCCTCGTGTTGAATCCCTTTTTTTCTCTACTCTCTCATTTATTTTTGGTTTTATTTCCGAGCGTTTACTCGAATGAAGTTATTTCAGGGATCCGCGTATGATGTTACTAGTTATGAGACCCTGAGCGGAAAAGCACGACACGCGGTCAGCGGAAGTGAGGTCAGCCATTGCGGCATTGCTCTGAAAAGCGTGCATGAGGATATGGGTCAATGTAGGAGTTGTGGTTAAAAGGAAACAGAAGATGGTTTATGTTGGATGCGATCATACCAGCACTAAAGCACCGGATCCCATCAGAACTTCAAAGTTAAGCGTGCTTGGGCGAGAGTAGTACTAGGATGGGTGACCTCCTGGGAAGTCCTCGTGTTGCATCCCTTTTTTTCTCTACTCTCTCATTTATTTTTGGTTTTATTTCCGTGCGTTTACTCGAATGAAGTTATTTCACGGATCCGCGTGTGATGTTACTAGTTATGAGACCCTGAGCGGAACAGCACGACACGCGGTCAGCGGAAGTGAGGTCAGCCATTGCGGTATTGCTCTAAAAAGCGTTTACTCGAATGAAGTTATTTCACGGATCCGCGTATGATGTTACTAGTTATGAGACCCTGAGCGGAACAGCACGACACGCGGTCAGCGGAAGTGAGGTCAGCCATTGCGGCATTGCTCTGAAAAGCGTGCATGAGGATATGGGTTAATGTAGGAGTTGTGGTTAAAAGGAAACAGAAGATGGTTTATGTGGGATGCGATCATACCAGCACTAAAGCACCGGATCCCATCAGAACTCCGAAGTTAAGCGTGCTTGGGCGAGAGTAGTACTAGGATGGGTGACCTCCTCGGAAGTCCTCGTGTTGCATCCCTTTTTTTCTCTACTCTCTCATTTATTTTTGGTTTTATTTCCGTGCGTTTACTCGAATGAAGTTATTTCACGGATCCGCGTGTGATGTTACTAGTTATGAGACCCTGAGCGGAACAGCACGACACGCGGTCAGCGGAAGTGAGGTCAGCCATTGCGGTATTGCTCTGAAAAGCGTGCATGAGGATATGGGTCAATGTAGGAGCTGTGGTTAAAACGAAACAGAAGATGGTTTATGTCGGATGCGATCATACTAGCACTAAAGCACCGGATCCCATCAGAACTCCGAAGTTAAGCGTGCTTGGGCGAGAGTAGTACTAGGATGGGTTACCTTCTGGGAAGTCCTCGTGTTGAATCCCTTTTTTTCTCTACTCTCTCATCTATTTTTAGTTTTATTTCCGTGCGTTTACTCGAATGAAGTTATTTCACGGATCCGCGTGTGATGTTACTAGTTATGAGACCCTGAGCTGAACAGCACGACACGCAGTCAGCGGAAGTGAGGTCAGCCATTGCGGCATTGCTCTGAAAAGCGTGCATAAGGATATGGGTCAATGTAGGAGTTGTGGTTAAAAGGAAACAGAAGATGGTTTATGTAGGATGCGATCATACCAGCACTAAAGCACCGGATCCCATCAGAACTCCAAAGTTAAGCGTGCTCGGGCGAGAGTACTACTAGGATGGGTGACCTCCTGGGAAGTCCTCGTGTTGCATCCCTTTTTGTCTCTACTCTCTCATTTATTTTTGGTTTTATTTCCGTGCGTTTACTCGAATGAAGTTATTTCACGGATCCGCGTGTGATGTTACTAGTAGTGAGACCCTGAGCGGAACAGCACGACACGCGGTCAGCGGAAGTGAGGTCAGCCATTGCAGCATTGCTCTGAAAAGCGTGCATGAGGATATGGGTCAATGTAGGAGTTGTGGTTAAAAGGAAACAGAAGATGGTTTATGTCGGATGCGATCATACCAGCACTAAAGCACCGGATCCCATCAGAACTCCGAAGTTAAGCGTGCTTGGGCGAGAGTAGTACTAGGATGGGTGACCTTCTGGGAAGTCCTCGTGTTGAATCCCTTTTTTGCTCTACTCTCTCATTTATTTTTGGTTTTATTTCCGAGCGTTTACTCGAATGAAGTTATTTCACGGATCCGCGTATGATGTTACTAGTTATGAGACCCTGAGTGGAACAGCACGACACGCGGTCAGCGGAAGTGAGGTCAGCCATTGCGGCATTGCTCTGAAAAGCGTGCATGAGGATATGGGTTAATGTAGGAGTTGTGGTTAAAAGGAAACAGAAGATGGTTTATGTGGTATGCGATCATACCAGCACTAAAGCACCGGATCCCATCAGACCTCCGAAGTTAAGCGTGCTTGGGCGAGAGTAGTACTAGGATGGGTGACCTCCTAGGAAGTCCTCGTGTTGCATCCCTTTTTTTCTCTACTCTCTATTTTATTTTTGGTTTTATTTCCGTGCGTTTACTCGAATGAAGTTATTTCACGGATCCGCGTGTGATGTTACTAGTTATGAGACCCTGAGCGGAACAGCACGACACGCGGTCAGCGGAAGTGAGGTCAGCCATTGCGGTATTGCTCTGAAAAGCGTGCATGAGGATATGGGTCAATGTAGGAGCTGTGGTTAAAACGAAACAGAAGATGGTTTATGTCGGATGCGATCATACCAGCACTAAAGCACCGGATCCCATCAGAACTCCGAAGTTAAGCGTGCTTGGGCGAGAGTAGTACTAGGATGGGTTACCTTCTGGGAAGTCCTCGTGTTGAATCCCTTTTTTGCTCTACTCTCTCATTTATTTTTGGTTTTATTTCCGAGCGTTTACTCGAATGAAGTTATTTCACGGATCCGCGTATGATGTTACTAGTTATGAGACCCTGAGCGGAACAGCACGACACGCGGTCAGCGGAAGTGAGGTCAGCCATTGCGGCATTGCTCTGAAAAGCGTGCATGAGGATATGGGTTAATGTAGGAGTTGTGGTTAAAAGGAAACAGAAGATGGTTTATGTGGTATGCGATCATACCAGCACTAAAGCACCGGATCCCATCAGACCTCCGAAGTTAAGCGTGCTTGGGCGAGAGTAGTACTAGGATGGGTGACCTCCTAGGAAGTCCTCGTGTTGCATCCCTTTTTTTCTCTACTCTCTATTTTATTTTTGGTTTTATTTCCGTGCGTTTACTCGAATGAAGTTATTTCACGGATCCGCGTGTGATGTTACTAGTTATGAGACCCTGAGCGGAACAGCACGACACGCGGTCAGCGGAAGTGAGGTCAGCCATTGCGGTATTGCTCTGAAAAGCGTGCATGAGGATATGGGTCAATGTAGGAGCTGTGGTTAAAACGAAACAGAAGATGGTTTATGTCGGATGCGATCATACCAGCACTAAAGCACCGGATCCCATCAGAACTCCGAAGTTAAGCGTGCTTGGGCGAGAGTAGTACTAGGATGGGTTACCTTCTGGGAAGTCCTCGTGTTGAATCCCTTTTTTGCTCTACTCTCTCATTTATTTTTGGTTTTATTTCCGAGCGTTTACTCGAATGAAGTTATTTCACGGATCCGCGTATGATGTTACTAGTTATGAGACCCTGAGCGGAACAGCACGACACGCGGTCAGCGGAAGTGAGGTCAGCCATTGCGGCATTGCTCTGAAAAGCGTGCATGAGGATATGGGTTAATGTAGGAGTTGTGGTTAAAAGGAAACAGAAGATGGTTTATGTGGTATGCGATCATACCAGCACTAAAGCACCGGATCCCATCAGACCTCCGAAGTTAAGCGTGCTTGGGCGAGAGTAGTACTAGGATGGGTGACCTCCTAGGAAGTCCTCGTGTTGCATCCCTTTTTTTCTCTACTCTCTATTTTATTTTTGGTTTTATTTCCGTGCGTTTACTCGAATGAAGTTATTTCACGGATCCGCGTGTGATGTTACTAGTTATGAGACCCTGAGCGGAACAGCACGACACGCGGTCAGCGGAAGTGAGGTCAGCCATTGCGGTATTGCTCTGAAAAGCGTGCATGAGGATATGGGTCAATGTAGGAGCTGTGGTTAAAACGAAACAGAAGATGGTTTATGTCGGATGCGATCATACCAGCACTAAAGCACCGGATCCCATCAGAACTCCGAAGTTAAGCGTGCTTGGGCGAGAGTAGTACTAGGATGGGTTACCTTCTGGGAAGTCCTCGTGTTGAATCCCTTTTTTTCTCTACTCTCTCATCTATTTTTAGTTTTATTTCCGTGCGTTTACTCGAATGAAGTTATTTCACGGATCCGCGTGTGATGTTACTAGTTATGAGACCCTGAGCTGAACAGCACGACACGCAGTCAGCGGAAGTGAGGTCAGCCATTGCGGCATTGCTCTGAAAAGCGTGCATGAGGATATGGGTCAATGTAGGAGTTGTGGTTAAAAGGAAACAGAAGATGGTTTATGTGGGATGCGATCATACCAGCACTAAAGCACCGGATCCCATCAGAACTCCGAAGTTAAGCGTGCTTGGGCGAGAGTACTACTAGGATGGGTGACCTCCTGGGAAGTCCTCGTGTTGCATCCCTTTTTTTCTCTACTCTCTCATTTATTTTTAGTTCAGCGGAAGTGAGGTCAGCCATTGCGGCATTGCTCTGAAAAGCGTGCATGAGGATATGGGTCAATGTAGGAGTTGTGGTTAAAAGGAAACAGAAGATGGTTTATGTTGGATGCGATCATACCAGCACTAAAGCACCGGATCCCATCAGAACTCCGAAGTTAAGCGTGCTTGGGCGAGAGTAGTACTAGGATGGGTGACCTTCTGGGAAGTCCTTGTGTTGAATCCCTTTTTTTCTCTACTCTCTCATTTATTTTTGGTTTTATTTCCGAGCGTTTACTCGAATGAAGTTATTTCACGGATCCGCGTATGATGTTACTAGTTATGAGACCCTGAGCGGAACAGCACGACACGCGGTCAGCGGAAGTGAGGTCAGCCATTGCGGCATTGCTCTGAAAAGCGTGCATGAGGATATGGGTCAATGTAGGAGTTGTGGTTAAAAGGAAACAGAAGATGGTTTATGTGGGATGCGATCATACCAGCACTAAAGCACCGGATCCCATCAGAACTCCGAAGTTAAGCGTGCTTGGGTGAGAGTAGTACTAGGATGGGTGACCTCCTGGGAAGTCCTCGTGTTGCATCCCTTTTTTTCTCTACTCTCTCATTTATTTTTGGTTTTATTTCCGTGCGTTTACTCGAATGAAGTTATTTCACGGATCCGCGTGTGATGTTACTAGTTATGAGACCCTGAGCGGAACAGCACGACACGCGGTCAGCGGAAGTGAGGTCAGCCATTGCGGTATTGCTCTGAAAAGCGTGCATGAGGATATGGGTCAATGTAGGAGTTGTGGTTAAAACGAAACAGAAGATGGTTTATGTCGGATGCGATCATACCAGCACTAAAGCACCGGATCCCATCAAAACTCCGAAGTTAAGCGTGCTTGGGCGAGAGTAGTACTAGGATGGGTGACCTTCTGGGAAGTCCTCATGTTGAATCCCTTTTTTTCTCTACTCTCTCATCTATTTTTAGTTTTATTTCCGTGCGTTTACTCGAATGAAGTTATTTCACGGATCCGCGTGTGATGTTACTAGTTATGAGACCCTGAGCTGAACAGCACGACACGCAGTCAGCGGAAGTGAGGTCAGCCATTGCGGCATTGCTCTGAAAAGCGTGCATGAGGATATGGGTCAATGTAGGAGTTGTGGTTAAAAGGAAACAGAAGATGGTTTATGTGGGATGCGATCATACCAGCACTAAAGCACCGGATCCCATCAGAACTCCGAAGTTATGCGTGCTTGGGCGAGAGTACTACTAGGATGGGTGACCTCCTAGGAAGTCCTCGTGTTGCATCCCTTTTTTTCTCTACTCTCTATTTTATTTTTGGTTTTATTTCCGTGCGTTTACTCGAATGAAGTTATTTCACGGATCCGCGTGTGATGTTACTAGTTATGAGACCCTGAGCGGAACAGCACGACACGCGGTCAGCGGAAGTGAGGTCAGCCATTGCGGTATTGCTCTGAAAAGCGTGCATGAGGATATGGGTCAATGTAGGAGCTGTGGTTAAAACGAAACAGAAGATGGTTTATGTCGGATGCGATCATACCAGCACTAAAGCACCGGATCCCATCAGAACTCCGAAGTTAAGCGTGCTTGGGCGAGAGTAGTACTAGGATGGGTTACCTTCTGGGAAGTCCTCGTGTTGAATCCCTTTTTTTCTCTACTCTCTCATCTATTTTTAGTTTTATTTCCGTGCGTTTACTCGAATGAAGTTATTTCACGGATCCGCGTGTGATGTTACTAGTTATGAGACCCTGAGCTGAACAGCACGACACGCAGTCAGCGGAAGTGAGGTCAGCCATTGCGGCATTGCTCTGAAAAGCGTGCATGAGGATATGGGTCAATGTAGGAGTTGTGGTTAAAAGGAAACAGAAGATGGTTTATGTGGGATGCGATCATACCAGCACTAAAGCACCGGATCCCATCAGAACTCCGAAGTTAAGCGTGCTTGGGCGAGAGTACTACTAGGATGGGTGACCTCCTGGGAAGTCCTCGTGTTGCATCCCTTTTTTTCTCTACTCTCTCATTTATTTTTAGTTCAGCGGAAGTGAGGTCAGCCATTGCGGCATTGCTCTGAAAAGCGTGCATGAGGATATGGGTCAATGTAGGAGTTGTGGTTAAAAGGAAACAGAAGATGGTTTATGTCGGATGCGATCATACCAGCACTAAAGCACCGGATCCCATCAGAACTCCGAAGTTAAGCGTGCTTGGGCGAGAGTAGTACTAGGATGGGTGACCTTCTGGGAAGTCCTTGTGTTGAATCCCTTTTTTTCTCTACTCTCTCATTTATTTTTGGTTTTATTTCCGAGCGTTTACTCGAATGAAGTTATTTCACGGATCCGCGTATGATGTTACTAGTTATGAGACCCTGAGCGGAACAGCACGACACGCGGTCAGCGGAAGTGAGGTCAGCCATTGCGGTATTGCTCTGAAAAGCGCGCATGAGGATATGGGTCAATGTAGGAGTTGTGGTTAAAACGAAACAGAAGATGGTTTATGTTGGATGCGATCATACCAGCACTAAAGCACCGGATCCCATCAGAACTCCGAAGTTAAGCGTGCTTGGGCGAGAGTAGTACTAGGATGGGTGACCTTCTGGGAAGTCCTCATGTTGAATCCCTTTTTTTCTCTACTCTCTCATCTATTTTTAGTTTTATTTCCGTGCGTTTACTCGAATGAAGTTATTTCACGGATCCGCGTGTGATGTTACTAGTTATGAGACCCTGAGCTGAACAGCACGACACGCAGTCAGCGGAAGTGAGGTCAGCCATTGCGGCATTGCTCTGAAAAGCGTGCATGAGGATATGGGTCAATGTAGGAATTGTGGTTAAAAGGAAACAGAAGATGGTTTATGTGGGATGCGATCATACCAGCACTAAAGCACCGGATCCCATCAGAACTCCGAAGTTAAGCGTGCTTGGGCGAGAGTACTACTAGGATGGGTGACCTCCTAGGAAGTCCTCGTGTTGCATCCCTTTTTTTCTCTACTCTCTCATTTATTTTTGGTTTTATTTCCGTGCGTTTACTCGAATGAAGTTATTTCACGGATCCGCGTGTGATGTTACTAGTTATGAGACCCTGAGCTGAACAGCACGACACGCGGTCAGCGAAAGTGAGGTCAGCCATTGCGGCATTGCTCTGAAAAGCGTGCCTGAGGATATGGGTCAATGTAGGAGTTGTGGTTAAAAGGAAACAGAAGATGGTTTATGTTGGATGCAATCATACCAGTACTAAAGCACCGGATCCCATCAGAACTCCGAAGTTAAGCGTGCTTGGGCGAGAGTAGTACTAGGATGGGTGACCTCCTCGGAAGTCCTCGTGTTGCATCCCTTTTTGTCTCTACTCTCTCATTTATTTTTGGTTTTATTTCCGTGCGTTTACTCGAATGAAGTTATTTCACGGATCCGCGTGTGATGTTACTAGTTATGAGACCCTGAGCGGAACAGCATGACACGCGGTCAGCGGAAGTGAGGTCAGCCATTGCGGCATTGCTCTGAAAAGCGTGCATGAGGATATGGGTCAATGTAGGAGTTGTGGTTTAAAGGAAACAAAAGATGGTTTATATCGGATGCGATCATACCAGCACTAAAGCATCGGATCCCATCAAAACTCCGAAGTTAAGCGTGCTTGGGCGAGACTAGTACTAGGATGGGTGACCTTCTGGGAAGTCCTCGTGTTGAATCCCTTTTTTTCTCTACTCTCTCATTTATTTTTAGTTCAGCGGAAGTGAGGTCAGCCATTGCGGCATTGCTCTGAAAAGCGTGCATGAGGATATGGATCAATGTAGGAGTTGTGGTTAAAAGGAAACAGAAGATGGTTTATGTCGGATGCGATCATACCAGCACTAAAGCACCGGATCCCGTCAGAACTCCGAAGTTAAGCGTGCTTGGACGAGAGTAGTACTAGGATGGGTGACCTCTTGGGAAGTCCTCGTGTTGCATCCCTTTTTTTCTCTACTCTCTCATTTATTTTTGGTTTTATTTCCGTGCGTTTATTCGAATGAAGTTATTTCACGGATCCGCGTGTGATGTTACTAGTTATGAGACCCTGAGCTGAACAGCACGACACGTGGTCAGCGAAAGTGAGGTCAGCCATTGCGGCATTGCTCTGAAAAGCGTGCATGAGGATATGGGTCAATGTAGGAGTTGTGGTTAAAAGGAAACAGAAGATGCTTTATGACGGATGCGATCATACCAGCACTAAAGCACCGGATCCCATCAGAACTCCAAAGTTTAGCGTGCTTGGGCGAGAGTAGTACTAGGATGGGTGACCTCCTGCGAAGTCCTCGTGTTGCATCCCTTTTTTTCTCTACTCTCTCATTTATTTTTGGTTTTATTTCCGTGCGTTTACTCGAATGAAGTTATTTCACGGATCCGCGTGTGATGTTACTAGTTATGAGACCCTGAGCTGAACAGCACGACACGCGGTCAGCGAAAGTGAGGTCAGCCATTACGGCATTGCTCTGAAAAACGTGCCTGAGGATATGGGTCAATGTAGGAGTTGTGGTTAAAAGGAAACAGAAGATGGTTTATGTTGGATACGATCATACCAGCACTAAAGCACCGGATCCCATCAGAACTCCAAAGTTAATCGTGCTTGGGCGAGAGTAGTACTAGGATGGGTGACCTCTTGGGAAGTCCTCGTGTTGCATCTCTTTTTGTCTCTACTCTCTCATTTATTTTTGGTTTTATTTCCGTGCGTTTACTCGAATGAAGTTATTTCACGGATCCGCGTGTGATGTTACTAGTTATGAGACCCTGAGCGGAACAGCACGACACGCGGTCAGCGGAAGTGAGGTCAGCCATTGCAGCATTGCTCTGAAAAGCGTGCATGAGGATATGGGTCCATGTAGGAGTTGTGGTTAAAAGGAAACAGAAGATGGTTTATGTCAGATGCGATCATACCAGCACTAAAGCACCGGATCCCATCAGAACTCCGAAGTTAAGCGTGCTTGGGCGAGAGTAGTACTAGGATGGGTGACCTTCTGGGAAGTCCTCGTGTTGAATCCATTTTTTTCTCTACTCTCTCATTTATTTTTTGTTTTATTTCCGTTCGTTTACTCGAATGAAGTTATTTCACGGATCCGCGTATGATGTTACTAGTTATGAGACCCTGAGCTGAACAGCACGACACGCAGTCAGCGGAAGTGAGGTCAGCCATTGCGGCATTGCTCTGAAAAGCGTGCATGAGGATATGGGTCAATGTAGGAGTTGTGGTTAAAAGGAAACAGAAGATGGTTAATGTGGGATGCGATCATACCAGCACTAAAGCACCGGATCCCATCAGAACTCCGAAGTTAAGCGTGCTTGGCCGAGAGTAGTACTAGGATGGGTGACCTCCTGGGAAGTCCTCGTGTTGCATCCCTTTTTTTCTCTACTCCCTCATTTATTTTTGGTTTTATTTCCGTGCGTTTACTCGAATGAAGTTATTTCACGGATCCGCGTGTGATGTTACTAGTTATGAGACCCTGAGCGGAACAGCACGACACGCGGTCAGCGGAAGTGAGGTCAGCCATTGCGGCATTGCTCTGAAAAGCGTGCATGAGGATATGGGTCAATGTAGGAGTTGTGGTTAAAAGGAAACAGAAGATGATTTATGTGGGATGCGATCATACCAGCACTAAAGCACCGGATCCCATCAGAACTCTGAAGTTAAGCGTGCTTGGGCGAGAGTAGTACTAGGATGGGTGACCTCCTGGGAAGTCCTCGTGTTGCATCCCTTTTTTTCTCTACTCTCTCATTTATTTTTGGTTTTATTTCCGTGCGTTTACTCGAATGAAGTTATTTCACGGATCCGCGTGTGATGTTACTAGTTATGAGACCCTGAGCGGAACAGCACGACACGCGGTCAGCGGAAGTGAGGTCAGCCATTGCGGTATTGCTCTGAAAAGCGTGCATGAGGATATGGGTCAATGTAGGAGTTGTGGTTAAAAGGAAACAGAAGATGCTTTATGACGGATGCGATCATACCAGCACTAAAGCACCGGATCCCATCAGAACTCCAAAGTTAAGCGTGCTTGGGCGAGAGTAGTACTAGGATGGGTGACCTCCTGGGAAGTCCTCGTGTTGCATCCCTTTTTTTTCTCTACTCTCTCATTTATTTTTGGTTTTATTTCCGTGCGTTTACTCGAATGAAGTTATTTCACGGATCCGCGTGTGATGTTACTAGTTATGAGACCCTGAGCTGAACAGCACGACACGCGGTCAGCGAAAGTGAGGTCAGCCATTACGGCATTGCTCTGAAAAACGTGCCTGAGGATATGGGTCAATGTAGGAGTTGTGGTTAAAAGGAAACAGAAGATGGTTTATGTTGGATACGATCATACCAGCACTAAAGCACCGGATCCCATCAGAACTCCAAAGTTAATTGTGCTTGGACGAGAGTAGTACTAGGATGGGTGACCTCCTGGGAAGTCCTCGTGTTGCATCCCTTTTTGTCTCTACTCTCTCATTTATTTTTGGTTTTATTTCCGTGCGTTTACTCGAATGAAGTTATTTCACGGATCCGCGTGTGATGTTACTAGTTATGAGACCCTGAGCGGAACAGCACGACACGCGGTCAGCGGAAGTGAGGTCAGCCATTGCAGCATTGCTCTGAAAAGCGTGCATGAGGATATGGGTCAATGTAGGAGTTGTGGTTAAAAGGAAACAGAAGATGGTTTATGTGAGATGCGATCATACCAGCACTAAAGCACCGGATCCCATCAGAACTCAGAAGTTAAGCGTGCTTGGGCGAGAGTAGTACTAGGATGGGTGACCTTCTGGGAAGTCCTCGTGTTGAATCCATTTTTTTCTCTACTCTCTCATTTATTTTTGGTTTTATTTCCGTTCGTTTACTCGAATGAAGTTATTTCACGGATCCGCGTATGATGTTACTAGTTATGAGACTGTTGACGGCTGTTAAGTACCATTTTCAACCGTCAACTATACTCAAATAAAGGAGAATTTGGCATTTCATACACACATGCTTTATCACAATAATATAGTTCCACTTGTACTTGGAGAACTTTGTGCATGCAGGAGGAAATGTGAAGGAAACACCTCAAAAGGCAAGAAAACACACTTTCGACCAATCAGAGAGCGCCACATGGACATCACACGGATTGAAGGGCCCATTTACAGCACTTAACCGACGTAACTCCCTGTAATACCGCGGGAACCGACCTCAGGACCCACCTGCCAGCCTCCCCAAGAAAGCACAGGCCAGGAGGGGCCACCCCCAGGTCGGCCGACCTGGTCAGGTCGGCCGACCCAGCCGGGCGCCCTCTCCGCCTGGGCTTCCACGTGTTGGCTCCTCCGTGACTCCTGATGACGGTTTGAGATGCCTTCCGTGGCGGTTACGCTCCCTTGCCGACCTATTGAGGCTATAAATAGGAGGGTGTGCCTTCACATTCAACACACACCACAAGAAGCATTTCTCTCTTGCTAGTAGTAGTTCTTAGAGTTTTAGTGGAGTTAGGCTGAGTCTAGAGCTCTCTAGTCCCAAGTCTTCACTTGGAATTGGTATGGCTCTTGTATCTTTTCCCTTTTGTAAGACTTTGCTCTTATCAATATATATATCTTTTCTATATAGTTGTGCTTGGGTCATGAGTTTCTTGTTTGATTTTGTGATCCATATATGTGATAGTATAGTCTACTTGTGTGATAGTAGTTTATATTTATTATACTACTATTGTCATGCTAGTTATATACCGTCACTATAGTCTAGTTTATATGTTATAGTCTCTATGCTTAGTTTTAGCTGATAAAGTATAGCATGGGTTTGGTGATCGTATTCGTACGGTAACTCTGCCTCGTTAATAGTAATCGCGGAGGGGCAGAGTGCTCTTTGGTCATGCAAGTATGGTACTTGGGTGATTGATTTGCATCAATTATTCGTTAGTCTACTGGTTCGTTGAGGTAGGCGGCAGGTGGTGACAGCCCTGTCCGTCCTTTGAAATCCTCCCCGCTAGGCTAGTGCGTAGGCTCTTGGCGGAAGTCGCCTGTGGATGCAGGGGTAAGTCCGTGCCTGAAGTGCTATACTATTGACTGCTGAACCTGAGTGTGGGTCTGTATGTATTCTACTTAGGCTATGCAACTGTATAGGAATGTATAGTAGGAGTAGCTTAGCCTAGTCTTTCCTCCACTAGACTTTATTTATTTAGTAGGAATCTTCTGTGTGTGTCACACTACCCGGTTATTATCATGTACCTGCCTGTCTTGGTTAGATATCCTTGCTAATTGTCAACATGATCTTATATGTTAGTAACGCTTCTTGATCATAACCTTCCTTTGGGATAAACAAATACGATACCCTGAATACTTCCGGGTGAAATGCTACAGCGGTATTCTCCGTGCGCTTGCGGATTTTACCTACTTGACTCTGGGACATATTAGTGAACCGTTTCTGGCCCCGTGTCGGGAATGATTTATTAATATGGCTTAGCAAAAGTCAACAAGCATTTCTGGCGCCGTTGCCGGGGAAGGCGTATGATCAAGAAAAATTACTAATGTATATAGTAGTGTTGCAATTATTAAGGCTATCTCCTAAGCAGGTTAACCTTGCTTTGT
Organism: Eleusine indica; assembly: GCA_030378355.1. Taxonomy (NCBI): domain Eukaryota; kingdom Viridiplantae; phylum Streptophyta; class Magnoliopsida; order Poales; family Poaceae; genus Eleusine; species Eleusine indica. The sequence continues at coordinate 97,277 of JARKIM010000016.1, read as the reverse complement.
TTTCTGCATTTTGTATGAAAACAGGGTAGTGTATGACTGGTTTCGACTTGCCGACAAACTTCACTGAAGATCCTGAGTCACTCCTGAGAAGGACACGAGCTAGGCTCACCCCTCCTCGTAAGGAGACTCGGCCAATCGAACCTGTCATTCCCGCACCATCAAGCTCTGAGCAAATGGCCGACAAGACCCTCCGCGAGTTCTCCGCTCCCTCCGCTGCCAACATCCCTACGGGACCAGCTGGCAATGTGGGAGATGCGAACTTCGAGATCAAGACCGGTCTCATCACCATGGTGCAGGCTAGCCCATTCTGTGGGAAAGCCATCGAGGACGCTAGTGCTCATCTCCAGCAATTCCTGGAGATTTGCAACACGTTCAAAAAGAAGGACAGCCTCATCACATTCATGAAGAACTTCCTTGAGAAGGAGAAGGTTGCACAGCAACAACTGATGAAGGCAAGGAGGCGAAGGTCACACATTAAGCAACAGCCTCCGAAGTCCACAGGGCAGCAACCTCCGAGGTCTGCAAAGAAACAGGCTGTGAAGCCTGCAAAACGCAGCCTCCGAAGCCCGAGAAGCCACCGACCGCAACAAAGACCAAGAAGGTGTGGCGAACGAAACAAGAAGCATCATCCGTGTCTTCATCTCCGGGACCGGACAACGCTTCATCGAGCTGAACGCCGGAGAAAAGTCCCGCTCGTCGGACTTTAAAAGGTGAGTCCTCGCCGGGAGGTTAAACCGGTAGTTATCCATATTTGCTCTTTTAATTACATATTTGCTTTCCACCACATTTTGATTTTTCCCGACCACTGCATTTCTGCATTTTTGAATTTTTCCAGCCACCTTGGAATTTTTCAAAACTCATTTGCATTTTTGAAAATTTAGAAAATAGGTTTTTGGGCTTTCCATTTTTAAAAGATTTTTTGTCGAGCTTTTTGAGCAAAAAGGCAGCAGGGGACAAATCCCCTAGCCATTGGGGAACACCTAGGAAAAAGGGGGCTGCCAGGAGGCCCACCTGCCAGGTCGGCCGACCTGGTGAGGTCGGCCGACCCTCTGGCCCCACTTTTTCCTGTGCTCCTTTCTCCCAACGGCTATATGGCCGTTGCTCTGTCTCTTGCTAACGGCCATCTTGCTTCCTTGGCTATAAAAACCGCCCAGGAGGGGGAGCTTCACCATTCCAAGCTCATCTTTCACTCCCCTCCTTTGCTCACTTGTTGCTCTCCCAAAATTTCGTGTTCTTCAACTTTACTACAGCCCCAAAAACCCAAAAAATATTTCCCCTCTGTTTTAGTGCATTTGCAAGTTGTTGTGAAAAGAAAACCAATTTCGGAGAAGCTCGGGTTTGTCGTTTTCACTAACGCTCACCCGAACACTTGTTCGATCTTGTTTTTTGTTCTTGTCTTGTGTTTGTTCTTGTGTGCAGCCATGTTCAAACGAATGAAGCAAGTCGCCGGAATCAAGCGGAGAAAAAGCACTCGTGCAAGCACGAGTCAAGCATCCTCCGTCGAGCTCACACCAAGTCCGGGGCATGGTGACCCCGAAGCTGAAATTCCGGAGGAAAGGCCGGCCTTGCTCATCACCGAGGAGCATCTCGACATCAAGGACAACCGCGAGGGCCAAGCCATCGCGCTCATGAGAGAACGGCCATTCGCCCACACCCGACGCTTCGATCCGGACTTCCTCGAGAAAATAGGTATGAGAGATGAATTTGCCTCTATTTTTCGCACTATGGGTTGGCTAAATTTCGTAGAAGTAGATGAGCCGGGTTCTCGTTTGCTTACTATGCAGTTTTTATGCACCCTTAGAAAGTATGATGAAGGCATTTCTTTTCGCTTGTTTGGGCAAGAGCGCTTGGTCACATGGGGTGATCTTCATGCTATGCTAGGTCTAAATCCTAAATGTAGGCTAGACTTAGATAAAGCGCTAAAGGGGTTCCATAAAGAAAGTTTTTGGAAAAAGATTTCCGGAAACGAGTGGGGTCCCAAGCCTAGAACAAGTGCCATCCATAATCCTACACTTAGATTTATGCATGTGTGGTTGGCTATGACCTTGTTTCCTCGAGGTGACATTAGGGTTGTCCGGCAAGATGAATTGAAAATACTTTATGCCATGGTTAAGAAAATTAGGGTGTCACCCGCGGAATGCATGATTGATCAATGGTTAGACAATATAAAGTTGACAGGACCAATTGAGTGCACCTCTTTAGTTACTCGCATTGCGCAGAAGTGTGGTCTGCTTGAGAATGTTCATATTGAATATTTGACGGTAGATAGAGAATTTCTAGGCGAGGACTATTTTGTGCAAGGACATACTTTGAAACATGGTCCAAATAATACCTTGATCTATCACTTTCCCGGGTATACAAATGAATTCCCGTTACCTAACCCGGGTCTTCGTTTGTATCACTGTCGGGCACTAACCCTCCCACTTGAGCCAGTGGGAGAAGTTCGCAGGCATAGTGTTTCAGGGCAACCGACACGTTCCCGTAGGCATATGGAGCCTACACCGGAGTTTCACACTCCGACCGGAGATCCGGTATGGGAGCAGCCCCCGCCACACGACGAGGCAGGTGCATCAACATGGCAGGCCGGAGCATGGGAATCTCAGTACAATTACCCCATGCAGACGTCATCAAGTTCAAGCGGACCGCCATCCTTTGCCACTCGGTCATTCTCATCCCATGGGTTCCGTGAACTCAACTATGGGATGTCCGAGTTGACAAGGAGGGTGGACGACATTGATTTGCGCACCGAGAGCATGCAACAAACTCTCACGCAACATGTCGCCGACACCCAGCAATGGCAGAATTTCAGCGACAACCAATTCCGCCAGCTGAACGCGATGATGGCTCAGAATCAGAACAATTGGGATGCCTTCTTCCGCTCCCAAGGCTACGACCCGAACCAGCAGATGAGCAAGAACAAGCTTGGGGGAGGACCTCCCTTTTCACGGTAACTTGTATCTTTCCCTTTCTCTTTATTTCTTGCATTTGCTAAATCTAAAAATCCATAAAAAAATTTGCAAAACATAAAAAGAACAAAAATATTTCCCTTTTTCATGCGCGGTATGAATGTGTATAATTTTCCTATGTTGAGATGATGAATAGTTGCTCTGTCCTTTATTCCTCTCTAATGCTAGTTTACAACTTAGTACTCTCTCAAGAGTTAGGTTTGTTGGTAAATCTTGCCTTGAACTTGAATCTTGTGGGTAGCATATGCATTCTCTAGTTCTAAGTTGTTGAGAGGTATGATATGATAGATAGGACTGCTATGATCTTGCTCAACGTAAAGCTTGAATTCCGGAGTTTTATTTTTCAAAATGACAAATTGATAAGTTCCTCAATGATGAAATTCCCACCACAGCCATATGTAGTGTTTACATTTGAAAACCTTTACACATATGCTGCTTGTTTCACATTGAGCTTAGTCAAAATTGTTGTGACCCTAGTAGAACTCTTTTCATGCTTTCTTGATCAAGATCATGTACACACATCCACCGCCATGAGCTATCCTTCTAAATCAAGAAGATAGCATCCACCATATCCACCATATCCACCGTGAGCTATTCTTCTACACCGGAAGAAAGCCACTATCCATCCATCTATCCAAAGAAACACTCCATATATCCATTGCAAAATTCCTCTCTCAAAGTATTCATTGCAAACTAGGACTATGGCTATGCAAAAAGAAAAGAAAAAAAATGCTCAAAAAAAAAAAAAAAAAGAGAGAGCAAGCAAAAGATAGCCATAGCCTAGAAACTCCAAAAGAGAGAAGGAAAATTCAAAAAGGAGTTATTTCTTCCCATCCACCATTCCTCCGTTCTCCCACACACTTGCACATCTTGATCAAGATTGTTTGAATTAATGTTTTTCTTGGATCCGGTCTTTTGACATAGCAATATTATGTGAACATGAGTGCTTCATATATCCCTACCTTGAGCTCCACATAAAGCCTTATTTAGAAGTAGGTGATTATAGGCAACACTTTGCCTTGGTGAGGAATCATACACATATTGAGTGATCCGAGAGAATCATTTGAGGAACTTGGTTTTTATTTTCAAAATCTTTTGAAAACCTCCAGAACAACATAGCGGAATCTAGAGCAAGTGATTGGTGCCCTGCAATTGTTCTATCTCTCAACCGCCCAAGACAATGAGGTGTAAAAGCCCCATGGATCGAGGTAAATGGGTAAGTTATGCGCCAATATATTTAATTCTAGGAAGAGTACTTTGTTGTGCGCATAGTATTATTGAGGAGTAGGACATTGTAGCAACTCCTGATCAACAACTTAAGTTTATCTTTGCTTCGGGACGAGCAAAGGGTAAGCTTGGGGGAGTTTGTTGACGGCTGTTAAGTACCATTTTCAACCGTCAACTATACTCAAATAAAGGAGAATTTGGCATTTCATACACACATGCTTTATCACAATAATATAGTTCCACTTGTACTTGGAGAACTTTGTGCATGCAGGAGGAAATGTGAAGGAAACACCTCAAAAGGCAAGAAAACACACTTTCGACCAATCAGAGAGCGCCACATGGACATCACACGGATTGAAGGGCCCATTTACAGCACTTAACCGACGTAACTCCCTGTAATACCGCGGGAACCGACCTCAGGACCCACCTGCCAGCCTCCCCAAGAAAGCACAGGCCAGGAGGGGCCACCCCCAGGTCGGCCGACCTGGTCAGGTCGGCCGACCCAGCCGGGCGCCCTCTCCGCCTGGGCTTCCACGTGTTGGCTCCTCCGTGACTCCTGATGACGGTTTGAGATGCCTTCCGTGGCGGTTACGCTCCCTTGCCGACCTATTGAGGCTATAAATAGGAGGGTGTGCCTTCACATTCAACACACACCACAAGAAGCATTTCTCTCTTGCTAGTAGTAGTTCTTAGAGTTTTAGTGGAGTTAGGCTGAGTCTAGAGCTCTCTAGTCCCAAGTCTTCACTTGGAATTGGTATGGCTCTTGTATCTTTTCCCTTTTGTAAGACTTTGCTCTTATCAATATATATATCTTTTCTATATAGTTGTGCTTGGGTCATGAGTTTCTTGTTTGATTTTGTGATCCATATATGTGATAGTATAGTCTACTTGTGTGATAGTAGTTTATATTTATTATACTACTATTGTCATGCTAGTTATATACCGTCACTATAGTCTAGTTTATATGTTATAGTCTCTATGCTTAGTTTTAGCTGATAAAGTATAGCATGGGTTTGGTGATCGTATTCGTACGGTAACTCTGCCTCGTTAATAGTAATCGCGGAGGGGCAGAGTGCTCTTTGGTCATGCAAGTATGGTACTTGGGTGATTGATTTGCATCAATTATTCGTTAGTCTACTGGTTCGTTGAGGTAGGCGGCAGGTGGTGACAGCCCTGTCCGTCCTTTGAAATCCTCCCCGCTAGGCTAGTGCGTAGGCTCTTGGCGGAAGTCGCCTGTGGATGCAGGGGTAAGTCCGTGCCTGAAGTGCTATACTATTGACTGCTGAACCTGAGTGTGGGTCTGTATGTATTCTACTTAGGCTATGCAACTGTATAGGAATGTATAGTAGGAGTAGCTTAGCCTAGTCTTTCCTCCACTAGACTTTATTTATTTAGTAGGAATCTTCTGTGTGTGTCACACTACCCGGTTATTATCATGTACCTGCCTGTCTTGGTTAGATATCCTTGCTAATTGTCAACATGATCTTATATGTTAGTAACGCTTCTTGATCATAACCTTCCTTTGGGATAAACAAATACGATACCCTGAATACTTCCGGGTGAAATGCTACAGCGGTATTCTCCGTGCGCTTGCGGATTTTACCTACTTGACTCTGGGACATATTAGTGAACCGTTTCTGGCCCCGTGTCGGGAATGATTTATTAATATGGCTTAGCAAAAGTCAACAGAGACCCTGAGCTGAACAGCACGACACGCAGTCAGCGGAAGTGAGGTCAGCCATTGCGGCATTGCTCTGAAAAGCGTGCATGAGGATATGGGTCAATGTAGGAGTTGTGATTAAAAGGAAACAGAAGATGGTTAATGTGGGATGCGATCATACCAGCACTAAAGCACCGGATCCCATCAGAACTCCGAAGTTAAGCGTGCTTGGCCGAGAGTAGTACTAGGATGGGTGACCTCCTGGGAAGTCCTCGTGTTGCATCCTTTTTTTTCTCTACTCCCTCATTTATTTTTGGTTTTATTTCCGTGCGTTTACTCGAATGAAGTTATTTCACGGATCCGCGTGTGATGTTACTAGTTATGAGACCCTGAGCGGAACAGCACGACACGCGGTCAGCGGAAGTGAGGTCAGCCATTGCGGCATTGCTCTGAAAAGCGTGCATGAGGATATGGGTCAATGTAGGAGTTGTGGTTAAAAGGAAACAGAAGATGATTTATGTGGGATGCGATCATACCAGCACTAAAGCACCGGATCCCATCAGAACTCTGAAGTTAAGCGTGCTTGGGCGAGAGTGGTACTAGGATGGGTGACCTCCTGGGAAGTCCTCGTGTTGCATCCCTTTTTTTCTCTACTCTCTCATTTATTTTTGGTTTTATTTCCGTGCGTTTACTCGAATGAAGTTATTTCACGGATCCGCGTGTGATGTTACTAGTTATGAGACCCTGAGCGGAACAGCACGACACGCGGTCAGCGGAAGTGAGGTCAGCCATTGCGGTATTGCTCTGAAAAGCGTGCATGAGGATATGGGTCAATGTAGGAGTTGTGGTTAAAACGAAACAGAAGATGGTTTATGTCGGATGCGATCACACCAGCACTAAAGCACCGGATCCCATCAGAACTCTGAAGTTAAGCGTGCTTGGGCGAGAGTAGTACTAGGATGGGTGACCTTTTGGGAAGTCCGCGTGTTGAATCCCTTTTTTTCTCTACTCTCTCATCTATTTTTAGTTTTATTTCCGTGCGTTTACTCGAATGAAGTTATTTCACGGATCCGCGTGTGATGTTACTAGTTATGAGACCCTGAGCTGAACAGCACGACACGCAGTCAGCGGAAGTGGGGTCAGCCATTGCGGCATTGCTCTGAAAAGCGTGCATGAGGATATGGGTCAATGTAGGAGTTGTGGTTAAAAGGAAACAGAAGATGGTTTATGTGGGATGCGATCATACCAGCACTAAAGCACCGGATCCCATCAGAACTCTGAAGTTAAGCGTGCTTGGGCGAGAGTAGTACTAGGATGGGTGACCTCCTGGGAAGTCCTCGTGTTGCATCCCTTTTTTTCTCTACTCTCTCATTTATTTTTGGTTTTATTTCCGTGCGTTTACTCGAATGAAGTTATTTCACGGATCCGCGTGTGATGTTACTAGTTATGAGACCCTGAGCGGAACAGCACGACACGCGGTCAGCGGAAGTGAGGTCAGCCATTGCGGTATTGCTCTGAAAAGCGTGCATGAGGATATGGGTCAATGTAGGAGTTGTGGTTAAAACGAAACAGAAGATGGTTTATGTCGGATGCGATCACACCAGCACTAAAGCACCGGATCCCATCAGAACTCTGAAGTTAAGCGTGCTTGGGCGAGAGTAGTACTAGGATGGGTGACCTTTTGGGAAGTCCGCGTGTTGAATCCCTTTTTTTCTCTACTCTCTCATCTATTTTTAGTTTTATTTCCGTGCGTTTACTCGAATGAAGTTATTTCACGGATCCGCGTGTGATGTTACTAGTTATGAGACCCTGAGCTGAACAGCACGACACGCAGTCAGCGGAAGTGGGGTCAGCCATTGCGGCATTGCTCTGAAAAGCGTGCATGAGGATATGGGTCAATGTAAGAGTTGTGGTTAAAAGGAAACAGAAGATGGTTTATGTGGGATGCGATCATACCAGCACTAAAGCACCGGATCCCATCACAACTCCGAAGTTAAGCGTGCTTGGCCGAGAGTAGTACTAGGATGGGTGACCTCCTGGGAAGTCCTCGTGTTGCATCCCTTTTTTTCTCTACTCCCTCATTTATTTTTGGTTTTATTTCCGTGCGTTTACTCGAATGAAGTTATTTCACGGATCCGCGTGTGATGTTACTAGTTATGAGACCCTGAGCGGAACAGCACGACACGCGGTCAGCGGAAGTGAGGTCAGCCATTGCGGCATTGCTCTGAAAAGCGTGCATGAGGATATGGGTCAATGTAGGAGTTGTGGTTAAAAGGAAACAGAAGATGATTTCTGTGGGATGCGATCATACCAGCACTAAAGCACCGGATCCCATCAGAACTCTGAAGTTAAGCGTGCTTGGGCGAGAGTAGTACTAGGATGGGTGACCTCCTGGAAAGTCCTCGTGTTGCATCCCTTTTTTTCTCTACTCTCTCATTTATTTTTGGTTTTATTTCCGTGCGTTTACTCGAATGAAGTTATTTCACGGATCCGCGTGTGATGTTACTAGTTATGAGACCCTGAGCGGAACAGCACGACACGCGGTCAGCGGAAGTGAGGTCAGCCATTGCGGTATTGCTCTGAAAAGCGTGCATGAGGATATGGGTCAATGTAGGAGTTGTGGTTAAAACGAAACAGAAGATGGTTTATGTCGGATGCGATCACACCAGCACTAAAGCACCGGATCCCATCAGAACTCCGAAGTTAAGCGTGCTTGGGCGAGAGTAGTACTAGGATGGGTGACCTTTTGGGAAGTCCGCGTGTTGAATCCCTTTTTTTCTCTACTCTCTCATCTATTTTTAGTTTTATTTCCGTGCGTTTACTCGAATGAAGTTATTTCACGGATCCGCGTGTGATGTTACTAGTTATGAGACCCTGAGCTGAACAACACGACACGCAGTCAGCGGAAGTGAGGTCAGCCATTGCGGCATTGCTCTGAAAAGCGTGCATGAGGATATGGGTCAATGTAGGAGTTGTGGTTAAAAGGAAACAGAAGATGGTTTATGTGGGATGCGATCATACCAGCACTAAAGCACCGGATCCCATCACAACTCCGAAGTTAAGCGTGCTTGGCCGAGAGTAGTACTAGGATGGGTGACCTCCTGGGAAGTCCTCGTGTTGCATCCCTTTTTTTCTCTACTCCCTCATTTATTTTTGGTTTTATTTCCGTGCGTTTACTCGAATGAAGTTATTTCACGGATCCGCGTGTGATGTTACTAGTTATGAGACCCTGAGCGGAACAGCACGACACGCGGTCAGCGGAAGTGAGGTCAGCCATTGCGACATTGCTCTGAAAAGCGTGCATGAGGATATGGGTCAATGTAGGAGTTGTGGTTAAAAGGAAACAGAAGATGGTTTATGTCGGATGCGATCATACCAGCACTAAAGCACCGAATCCCATCAGAACTCCGAAGTTAAGCGTGCTTGGGCGAGAGTAGTACTAGGATGGGTGAGCTTCTGGGAAGTCCTCGTGTTGAATCCCTTTTTTTCTCTACTCTCTCATTTATTTTTAGTTCAGCGCAAGTGAGATCAGCCATTGCGGCATTGCTCCGAAAAGCGTGCATGAGTATATGGGTCAATGTAGGAGTTGTGGTTAAAAGGAAACAGAAGATGGTTTATGTCGGATGCGATCATACCAGCACTAAAGCACCGGATCCCATCAGAACTCTGAAGTTAAGCGTTCTTGGGCGAGAGTAGTACTAGGATGGGTGACCTTTTGGGAAGTCCGCGTGTTGAATCCCTTTTTTTCTCTACTCTCTCATCTATTTTTAGTTTTATTTCCGTGCGTTTACTCGAATGAAGTTATTTCACGGATCCGCGTGTGATGTTACTAGTTATGAGACCCTGAGCTGAACAACACGACACGCAGTCAGCGGAAGTGAGGTCAGCCATTGCGGCATTGCTCTGAAAAGCGTGCATGAGGATATGGGTCAATGTAGGAGTTGTGGTTAAAAGGAAACAGAAGATGGTTTATGTGGGATGCGATCATACCAGCACTAAAGCACCGGATCCCATCACAACTCCGAAGTTAAGCGTGCTTGGCCGAGAGTAGTACTAGGATGGGTGACCTCCTGGGAAGTCCTCGTGTTGCATCCCTTTTTTTCTCTACTCCCTCATTTATTTTTGGTTTTATTTCCGTGCGTTTACTCGAATGAAGTTATTTCACGGATCCGCGTGTGATGTTACTAGTTATGAGACCCTGAGCGGAACAGCACGACACGCGGTCAGCGGAAGTGAGGTCAGCCATTGCGACATTGCTCTGAAAAGCGTGCATGAGGATATGGGTCAATGTAGGAGTTGTGGTTAAAAGGAAACAGAAGATGGTTTATGTCGGATGCGATCATACCAGCACTAAAGCACCGGATCCCATCAGAACTCCGAAGTTAAGCGTGCTTGGGCGAGAGTAGTACTAGGATGGGTGAGCTTCTGGGAAGTCCTCGTGTTGAATCCCTTTTTTTATCTACTCTCTCATTTATTTTTAGTTCAGCGCAAGTGAGATCAGCCATTGCGGCATTGCTCCGAAAAGCGTGCATGAGTATATGGGTCAATGTAGGAGTTGTGGTTAAAAGGAAACAGAAGATGGTTTATGTCGGATGCGATCATACCAGCACTAAAGCACCGGATCCCATCAGAACTCTGAAGTTAAGCGTGCTTGGGCGAGAGTAGTACTAGGATGGGTGACCTCCTGGGAAGTCCTCGTGTTGCATCCCTTTTTTTCTCTACTCTCTCATTTATTTTTGGTTTTATTTCTGTGCGTTTACTCGAATGAAGTTATTTCACGGATCCGCGTGTGATGTTACTAGTTATGAGACCCTGAGCTGAACAGCACGACACGCGGTCAGCGAAAGTGAGGTCAGCCATTGCGGCATTGCTCTGAAAAGCGTGCGTGAGGATATGGGTCAATGTAGGAGTTGTGGTTAAAAGGAAACAGAAGATGGTTTATGTTGGATGCCATCATACCAGCACTAAAGCACCGAATCCTATCAGAACTCCGAAGTTAAGCGTGCTTGGGCGAGAGTAGTACTAGGATGGGTGACCTCCTGGGAAGTCCTCGTGTTGCATCCCTTTTTGTCTCTACTCTCTCATTTATTTTTGGTTTTATTTCCGTGCGTTTACTCGAATGAAGTTATTTCACGGATCCGCGTGTGATGTTACTAGTTATGAGACCCTGAGCGGAACAGCACGACACGCGGTCAGCGGAAGTGAGGTCAGCCATTGCAGCATTGCTCTGAAAAGCTTGCATGAGGATATGGGTCAATGTAGGAGTTGTGGTTAAAAGGAAACAGAAGATGGTTTATGTGGGATGCGATCATACCAGCACTAAAGCACCGGATCCCATCACAACTCCGAAGTTAAGCGTGCTTGGCCGAGAGTAGTACTAGGATGGGTGACCTCCTGGGAAGTCCTCGTGTTGCATCCCTTTTTTTCTCTACTCCCTCATTTATTTTTGGTTTTATTTCCGTGCGTTTACTCGAATGAAGTTATTTCACGGATCCGCGTGTGATGTTACTAGTTATGAGACCCTGAGCGGAACAGCACGACACGCGGTCAGCGGAAGTGAGGTCAGCCATTGCGACATTGCTCTGAAAAGCGTGCATGAGGATATGGGTCAATGTAGGAGTTGTGGTTAAAAGGAAACAGAAGATGGTTTATGTCGGATGCGATCATACCAGCACTAAAGCACCGGATCCCATCAGAACTCCGAAGTTAAGCGTGCTTGGGCGAGAGTAGTACTAGGATGGGTGAGCTTCTGGGAAGTCCTCGTGTTGAATCCCTTTTTTTCTCTACTCTCTCATTTATTTTTAGTTCAGCGCAAGTGAGATCAGCCATTGCGGCATTGCTCCGAAAAGCGTGCATGAGTATATGGGTCAATGTAGGAGTTGTGGTTAAAAGGAAACAGAAGATGGTTTATGTCGGATGCGATCATACCAGCACTAAAGCACCGGATCCCATCAGAACTCTGAAGTTAAGCGTGCTTGGGCGAGAGTAGTACTAGGATGGGTGACCTTTTGGGAAGTCCGCGTGTTGAATCCCTTTTTTTCTCTACTCTCTCATCTATTTTTAGTTTTATTTCCGTGCGTTTACTCGAATGAAGTTATTTCACGGATCCGCGTGTGATGTTACTAGTTATGAGACCCTGAGCTGAACAACACGACACGCAGTCAGCGGAAGTGAGGTCAGCCATTGCGGCATTGCTCTGAAAAGCGTGCATGAGGATATGGGTCAATGTAGGAGTTGTGGTTAAAAGGAAACAGAAGATGGTTTATGTGGGATGCGATCATACCAGCACTAAAGCACCGGATCCCATCACAACTCCGAAGTTAAGCGTGCTTGGCCGAGAGTAGTACTAGGATGGGTGACCTCCTGGGAAGTCCTCGTGTTGCATCCCTTTTTTTCTCTACTCCCTCATTTATTTTTGGTTTTATTTCCGTGCGTTTACTCGAATGAAGTTATTTCACGGATCCGCGTGTGATGTTACTAGTTATGAGACCCTGAGCGGAACAGCACGACACGCGGTCAGCGGAAGTGAGGTCAGCCATTGCGACATTGCTCTGAAAAGCGTGCATGAGGATATGGGTCAATGTAGGAGTTGTGGTTAAAAGGAAATAGAAGATGGTTTATGTCGGATGCGATCATACCAGCACTAAAGCACCGGATCCCATCAGAACTCCGAAGTTAAGCGTGCTTGGGCGAGAGTAGTACTAGGATGGGTGAGCTTCTGGGAAGTCCTCGTGTTGAATCCCTTTTTTTATCTACTCTCTCATTTATTTTTAGTTCAGCGCAAGTGAGATCAGCCATTGCGGCATTGCTCCGAAAAGCGTGCATGAGTATATGGGTCAATGTAGGAGTTGTGGTTAAAAGGAAACAGAAGATGGTTTATGTCGGATGCGATCATACCAGCACTAAAGCACCGGATCCCATCAGAACTCTGAAGTTAAGCGTGCTTGGGCGAGAGTAGTACTAGGATGGGTGACCTCCTGGGAAGTCCTCGTGTTGCATCCCTTTTTTTCTCTACTCTCTCATTTATTTTTGGTTTTATTTCTGTGCGTTTACTCGAATGAAGTTATTTCACGGATCCGCGTGTGATGTTACTAGTTATGAGACCCTGAGCTGAACAGCACGACACGCGGTCAGCGAAAGTGAGGTCAGCCATTGCGGCATTGCTCTGAAAAGCGTGCGTGAGGATATGGGTCAATGTAGGAGTTGTGGTTAAAAGGAAACAGAAGATGGTTTATGTTGGATGCCATCATACCAGCACTAAAGCACCGAATCCTATCAGAACTCCGAAGTTAAGCGTGCTTGGGCGAGAGTAGTACTAGGATGGGTGACCTCCTGGGAAGTCCTCGTGTTGCATCCCTTTTTGTCTCTACTCTCTCATTTATTTTTGGTTTTATTTCCGTGCGTTTACTCGAATGAAGTTATTTCACGGATCCGCGTGTGATGTTACTAGTTATGAGACCCTGAGCGGAACAGCACGACACGCGGTCAGCGGAAGTGAGGTCAGCCATTGCAGCATTGCTCTGAAAAGCGTGCATGAGGATATGGGTCAATGTAGGAGTTGTGGTTAAAAGGAAACAGAAGATGGTTTATGTCAGATGCGATCATACCAGCACTAAAGCACCGGATCCCATCAGAACTCCGAAGTTAAGCGTGCTTGGGCGAGAGTAGTACTAGGATGGGTGACTTTCTGGGAAGTCCTCGTGTTGAATCCCTTTTTTTCTCTACTCTCTCATTTATTTTTGGTTTTATTTCCGTGCGTTTACTCGAATGAAGTTATTTCACGGATCCGCGTATGATGTTACTAGTTATGAGACCCTGAGCGGAACAGCACGACACGCGGTCAGCGGAAGTGAGGTCAGCCATTGCAGCATTGCTCTGAAAAGCGTGCATGAGGATATGGGTCAATGTAGGAGTTGTGGTTAAAAGGAAACAGAAGATGATTTATGTGGGATGCGATCATACCAGCACTAAAGCACCAGATCCCATCAGAACTCTGAAGTTAAGCGTGCTTGGGCGAGAGTAGTACTAGGATGGGTGACCTCCTGGGAAGTCCTCGTGTTGCATCCCTTTTTTTCTCTACTCTCTCATTTATTTTTGGTTTTATTTCCGTGCGTTTACTCGAATGAAGTTATTTCACGGATCCGCGTGTGATGTTACTAGTTATGAGACCCTGAGCGGAACAGCACGACACGCGGTCAGCGGAAGTGAGGTCAGCCATTGCGGTATTGCTCTGAAAAGCGTGCATGAGGATATGGGTCAATGTAGGAGTTGTGGTTAAAACGAAACAGAAGATGGTTTATGTCGGATGCGATCATACCAGCACTAAAGCACCGGATCCCATCAGAACTCCGAAGTTAAGCGTGCTTGGGCGAGAGTAGTACTAGGATGGGTGACCTTCTGGGAAGTCCGCGTGTTGAATCCCTTTTTTTCTCTACTCTCTCATCTATTTTTAGTTTTATTTCCGTGCGTTTACTCGAATGAAGTTATTTCACGGATCCGCGTGTGATGTTACTAGTTATGAGACCCTGAGCGGAACAGCACGACACGCGGTCAGCGGAAGTGAGGTCAGCCATTGCGGCATTGCTCTGAAAAGCGTGCATGAGGATATGGGTCAATGTAGGAGTTGTGGTTAAAAGGAAACAGAAGATGGTTTATGTGGGATGCGATCATACCAGCACTAAAGCACCGGATCCCATCACAACTCCGAAGTTAAGCGTGCTTGGGCGAGAGTAGTACTAGGATGGGTGACCTCCTGGGATGTCCTCGTGTTGCATCCCTTTTTTTCTCTACTCTCTCATTTATTTTTGGTTTTATTTCCGTGCGTTTACTCGAATGAAGTTATTTCACGGATCCGCGTGTGATGTTACTAGTTATGAGACCCTGAGCGGAACAGCACGACACGCGGTCAGCGGAAGTGAGGTCAGCCATTGCGGTATTGCTCTGAAAAGCGTGCATGAGGATATGGGTCAATGTAGGAGTTGTGGTTAAAACAAAACAGAAGATGGTTTATGTCGGATGTGATCATACCAGCACTAAAGCACCGGATCCCATCAGAACTCCGAAGTTAAGCGTGCTTGGGCGAGAGTAGTACTAGGATGGGTGACCTTCTGGGAAGTCCGCGTGTTGAATCCCTTTTTTTCTCTACTCTCTCATCTATTTTTAGTTTTATTTCCGTGCGTTTACTCGAATGAAGTTATTTCACGGATCCGCGTGTGATGTTACTAGTTATGAGACCCTGAGCGGAACAGCACGACACGCGGTCAGCGGAAGTGAGGTCAGCCATTGCGGCATTGCTCTGAAAAGCGTGCATGAGGATATGGGTCAATGTAGGAGTTGTGGTTAAAAGGAAACAGAAGATGGTTTATGTGGGATGCGATCATACCAGCACTAAAGCACCGGATCCCATCACAACTCCGAAGTTAAGCGTGCTTGGCCGAGAGTAGTACTAGGATGGGTGACCTCCTGGGAAGTCCTCGTGTTGCATCCCTTTTTTTCTCTACTCCCTCATTTATTTTTGGTTTTATTTCCGTGCGTTTACTCGAATGAAGTTATTTCACGGATCCGCGTGTGATGTTACTAGTTATGAGACCCTGAGCGGAACAGCACTACACGCGGTCAGCGGAAGTGAGGTCAGCCATTGCGACATTCCTCTGAAAAGCGTGCATGAGGATATGGGTCAATGTAGGAGTTGTGGTTAAAAGGAAACAGAAGATGGTTTATGTCGGATGCGATCATACCAGCACTAAAGCACCGGATCCCATCAGAACTCCGAAGTTAAGCGTGCTTGGGCGAGAGTAGTACTAGGATGGGTGACTTCTAGGAAGTCCTCGTGTTGAATCCCTTTTTTTCTCTACTCTCTCATTTATTTTTAGTTCAGCGGAAGTGAGATCAGCCATTGCGGCATTGCTCCGAAAAGCGTGCATGAGTATATGGGTCAATGTAGGAGTTGTGGTTAAAAGGAAACAGAAGATGGTTTATGTCGGATGCGATCATACCAGCACTAAAGCA
The DNA here is from genome assembly GCA_030378355.1 of Eleusine indica. NCBI lineage: Eukaryota > Viridiplantae > Streptophyta > Magnoliopsida > Poales > Poaceae > Eleusine > Eleusine indica. Next base: position 81,416 of record JARKIM010000016.1, on the reverse strand, counting down.
CCGGATCCCATCAGAACTCTGAAGTTAAGCGTGCTTGGGCGAGAGTAGTACTAGGATGGGTGACCTCCTGGGAAGTCCTCGTGTTGCATCCCTTTTTTTCTCTACTCTCTCATTTATTTTTGGTTTTATTTCTGTGCGTTTACTCGAATGAAGTTATTTCACGGATCCGCGTGTGATGTTACTAGTTATGAGACCCTGAGCTGAACAGCACGACACGCGGTCAGCGAAAGTGAGGTCAGCCATTGCGGCACTGCTCTGAAAAGCGTGCGTGAGGATATGGGTCAATGTAGAAGTTGTGGTTAAAAGGAAACAGAAGATGCTTTGTGTTGGATGCCATCATACCAGCACTAACGCACCGAATCCCATCAGAACTCCGAAGTTAAGCGTGCTTGGGCGAGAGTAGTACTAGGATGGGTGACCTCCTGGGAAGTCCTCGTGTTGCATCCCTTTTTGTCTCTACTCTCTCATTTATTTTTGGTTTTATTTCCGTGCGTTTACTCGAATGAAGTTATTTCACGGATCCGCGTGTGATGTTACTAGTTATGAGACCCTAAGCGGAACAGCACGACACGCGGTCAGCGGATGTGAGGTCAGCCATTGCGGTATTGCTCTGAAAAGCGTGCATGAGGATATGGGTCAATGTAGGAGTTGTGGTTAAAAGGAAACAGAAGATGGTTTATGTCGGATGCGATCATACCAGCACTAAAGCACCGGATCCCATCAGAACTCCGAAGTTAAGCGTGCTTGGGCGAGAGTAGTACTAGGATGGGTGAGCTTCTGGGAAGTCCTCGTGTTGAATCCCTTTTTTTCTCTACTGTCTCATTTATTTTTAGTTCAGCGGAAGTGAGGTCAGCCATTGCGGCATTGCTCTGAAAAGCGTGCATGAGGATATGGGTCAATGTAGGAGTTGTGGTTAAAACGAAACAGAAGATGGTTTATGTCGGATGCGATCATACCAGCACTAAAGCACCGAATCCCATCAGAACTCTGAAGTTAAGCGTGCTTGGGCGAGAGTAGTACTAGGATGGGTGAACTTCTGGGAAGTCCGCGTGTTGAATCCCTTTTTTTCTCTACTCTCTCATCTATTTTTAGTTTTATTTCCGTGCGTTTACTCGAATGAAGTTATTTCACGGATCCGCGTGTGATGTTACTAGTTATGAGACCCTGAGCTGAACAGCACGACACGCAGTCAGCGGAAGTGAGGTCAGCCATTGCGGCATTGCTCTGAAAAGCGTGCATGAGGATATGGGTCAATGTAGGAGTTGTGGTTAAAAGGAAACAGAAGATGGTTTATGTGGGATGCGATCATACCAGCACTAAAGCACCGGATCCCATCACAACTCCGAAGTTAAGCGTGCTTGGCCGAGAGTAGTACTAGGATGGGTGACCTCCTGGGAAGTCCTCGTGTTGCATCCCTTTTTTTCTCTACTCCCTCATTTATTTTTGGTTTTATTTCCGTGCGTTTACTCGAATGAAGTTATTTCACGGATCCGCGTGTGATGTTACTAGTTATGAGACCCTGAGCGGAACAGCACGACACGCGGTCAGCGGAAGTGAGGTCAGCCATTGCGACATTCCTCTGAAAAGCGTGCATGAGGATATGGGTCAATGTAGGAGTTGTGGTTAAAAGGAAACAGAAGATGATTTATGTGGGATGCGATCATACCAGCACTAAAGCACCGGATTCCATCAGAACTCTGAAGTTAAGCGTGCTTGGGCGAGAGTAGTACTAGGCTGGGTGACCTCCTGGGTAGTCCTCGTGTTGCATCCCTTTTTTTCTCTACTCTCTCATTTATTTTTGGTTTTATTTCCGTGCGTTTACTCGAATGAAGTTATTTCACGGATCCGCGTGTGATGTTACTAGTTATGAGACCCTGAGCGGAACAGCACGACACACGGTCAGCGGAAGTGAGGTCAGCCATTGCGACATTCCTCTGAAAAGCGTGCATGAGGATATGGGTCAATGTAGGAGTTGTGGTTAAAAGGAAACAGAAGATGATTTATGTGGGATGCGATCATACCAGCACTAAAGCACCGGATTCCATCAGAACTCTGAAGTTAAGCGTGCTTGGGCGAGAGTAGTACTAGGCTGGGTGACCTCCTGGGTAGTCCTCGTGTTGCATCCCTTTTTTTCTCTACTCTCTCATTTATTTTTGGTTTTATTTCCGTGCGTTTACTCGAATGAAGTTATTTCACGGATCCGCGTGTGATGTTACTAGTTATGAGACCCTGAGCGGAACAGCACGACACACGGTCAGCGGAAGTGAGGTCAGCCATTGCGGCATTGCTCTGAAAAGCGTGCATGAGGATATGGGTCAATGTAGGAGTTGTGGTTAAAAGGAAACAGAAGATGGTTTATGTCAGATGCGATCATACCAGCACTAAAGCACCGGATCCCATCAGAACTCCGAAGTTAAGCGTGCTTGGGCGAGAGTAGTACTAGGATGGGTGACCTCCTGGGTAGTCCTCGTGTTGCATCCCTTTTTTTCTCTACTCTCTCATTTATTTTTGGTTTTATTTCCGTGCGTTTACTCGAATGAAGTTATTTCACGGATCCGCGTGTGATGTTACTAGTTATGAGACCCTGAGCGGAACAGCACGACACACGGTCAGCGGAAGTGAGGTCAGCCATTGCGACATTCCTCTGAAAAGCGTGCATGAGGATATGGGTCAATGTAGGAGTTGTGGTTAAAAGGAAACAGAAGATGATTTATGTGGGATGCGATCATACCAGCACTAAAGCACCGGATTTCATCAGAACTCTGAAGTTAAGCGTGCTTGGGCGAGAGTAGTACTAGGATGGGTGACCTCCTGGGTAGTCCTCGTGTTGCATCCCTTTTTTTCTCTACTCTCTCATTTATTTTTGGTTTTATTTCCGTGCGTTTACTCGAATGAAGTTATTTCACGGATCCGCGTGTGATGTTACTAGTTATGAGACCCTGAGCGGAACAGCACGACACACGGTCAGCGGAAGTGAGGTCAGCCATTGCGACATTCCTCTGAAAAGCGTGCATGAGGATATGGGTCAATGTAGGAGTTGTGGTTAAAAGGAAACAGAAGATGGTTTATGTCGGATGCGATCATACCAGCACTAAAGCACCGGATCCCATCAGAACTCCGAAGTTAAGCGTGCTTGGGCGAGAGTAGTACTAGGATGGGTGACTTCTGGGAAGTCCTCATGTTGAATCCCTTTTTTTCTCTACTCTCTCATTTATTTTTAGTTCAGCGGAAGTGAGATCAGCCATTGCGGCATTGCTCCGAAAAGCGTGCATGAGTATATGGGTCAATGTAGGAGTTGTGGTTAAAAGGAAACAGAAGATGGTTTATGTCGGATGCGATCATACCAGCACTAAAGCACCGGATCCCATCAGAACTCTGAAGTTAAGCGTGCTTGGGCGAGAGTAGTACTAGGATGGGTGACCTCCTGGGAAGTCCTCGTGTTGCATCCCTTTTTTTCTCTACTCTCTCATTTATTTTTGGTTTTATTTCTGTGCGTTTACTCGAATGAAGTTATTTCACGGATCCGCGTGTGATGTTACTAGTTATGAGACCCTGAGCTGAACAGCACGACACGCGGTCAGCGAAAGTGAGGTCAGCCATTGCGGCACTGCTCTGAAAAGCGTGCGTGAGGATATGGGTCAATGTAGAAGTTGTGGTTAAAAGGAAACAGAAGATGCTTTGTGTTGGATGCCATCATACCAGCACTAACGCACCGAATCCCATCAGAACTCCGAAGTTAAGCGTGCTTGGGCGAGAGTAGTACTAGGATGGGTGACCTCCTGGGAAGTCCTCGTGTTGCATCCCTTTTTGTCTCTACTCTCTCATTTATTTTTGGTTTTATTTCCGTGCGTTTACTCGAATGAAGTTATTTCACGGATCCGCGTGTGATGTTACTAGTTATGAGACCCTAAGCGGAACAGCACGACACGCGGTCAGCGGATGTGAGGTCAGCCATTGCGGTATTGCTCTGAAAAGCGTGCATGAGGATATGGGTCAATGTAGGAGTTGTGCTTAAAAGGAAACAGAAGATGGTTTATGTCGGATGCGATCATACCAGCACTAAAGCACCGGATCCCATCAGAACTCCGAAGTTAAGCGTGCTTGGGCGAGAGTAGTACTAGGATGGGTGAGCTTCTGGGAAGTCCTCGTGTTGAATCCCTTTTTTTCTCTACTGTCTCATTTATTTTTAGTTCAGCGGAAGTGAGGTCAGCCATTGCGGCATTGCTCTGAAAAGCGTGCAAGAGGATATGGGTCAATGTAGGAGTTGTGGTTAAAACGAAGCAGAAGATGGTTTATGTCGGATGCGATCATACCAGCACTAAAGCACCGAATCCCATCAGAACTCTGAAGTTAAGCGTGCTTGGGCGAGAGTAGTACTAGGATGGGTGACCTTCTGGGAAGTCCGCGTGTTGAATCCCTTTTTTTCTCTACTCTCTCATCTATTTTTAGTTTTATTTCCGTGCGTTTACTCGAATGAAGTTATTTCACGGATCCGCGTGTGATGTTACTAGTTATGAGACCCTAAGCGGAACAGCACGACACGCGGTCAGCGGATGTGAGGTCAGCCATTGCGGTATTGCTCTGAAAAGCGTGCATGAGGATATGGGTCAATGTAGGAGTTGTGGTTAAAAGGAAACAGAAGATGGTTTATGTCGGATGCGATCATACCAGCACTAAAGCACCGGATCCCATCAGAACTCTGAAGTTAAGCGTGCTTGGGCGAGAGTAGTACTAGGATGGGTGACCTCCTGGGAAGTTCTCGTGTTGCATCCCTTTTTTTCTCTACTCTCTCATTTATTTTTGGTTTTATTTCTGTGCGTTTACTCGAATGAAGTTATTTCACGGATCCGCGTGTGATGTTACTAGTTATGAGACCCTGAGCTGAACAGCACGACACGCGGTCAGCGAAAGTGAGGTCAGCCATTGCGGCACTGCTCTGAAAAGCGTGCGTGAGGATATGGGTCAATGTAGAAGTTGTGGTTAAAAGGAAACAGAAGATGCTTTGTGTTGGATGCCATCATACCAGCACTAACGCACCGAATCCCATCAGAACTCCGAAGTTAAGCGTGCTTGGGCGAGAGTAGTACTAGGATGGGTGACCTCCTGGGAAGTCCTCGTGTTACATCCCTTTTTGTCTCTACTCTCTCATTTATTTTTGGTTTTATTTCCGTGCGTTTACTCGAATGAAGTTATTTCACGGATCCGCGTGTGATGTTACTAGTTATGAGACCCTAAGCGGAACAGCACGACACGCGGTCAGCGGATGTGAGGTCAGCCATTGCGGTATTGCTCTGAAAAGCGTGCATGAGGATATGGGTCAATGTAGGAGTTGTGCTTAAAAGGAAACAGAAGATGGTTTATGTCGGATGCGATCATACCAGCACTAAAGCACCGGATCCCATCAGAACTCCGAAGTTAAGCGTGCTTGGGCGAGAGTAGTACTAGGATGGGTGAGCTTCTGGGAAGTCCTCGTGTTGAATCCCTTTTTTTCTCTACTGTCTCATTTATTTTTAGTTCAGCGGAAGTGAGGTCAGCCATTGCGGCATTGCTCTGAAAAGCGTGCAAGAGGATATGGGTCAATGTAGGAGTTGTGGTTAAAACGAAGCAGAAGATGGTTTATGTCGGATGCGATCATACCAGCACTAAAGCACCGAATCCCATCTGAACTCTGAAGTTAAGCGTGCTTGGGCGAGAGTAGTACTAGGATGGGTGACCTTCTGGGAAGTCCGCGTGTTGAATCCCTTTTTTTCTCTACTCTCTCATCTATTTTTAGTTTTATTTCCGTGCGTTTACTCGAATGAAGTTATTTCACGGATCCGCGTGTGATGTTACTAGTTATGAGACCCTGAGCTGAACAGCACGACACGCAGTCAGCGGAAGTGAGGTCAGCCATTGCGGCATTGCTCTGAAAAGCGTGCATGAGGATATGGGTCAATGTAGGAGTTGTGGTTAAAAGGAAACAGAAGATGGTTTATGTGGGATGCGATCATACCAGCACTAAAGCACCGGATCCCATCACAACTCCGAAGTTAAGCGTGCTTGGCCGAGAGTAGTACTAGGATGGGTGACCTCCTGGGAAGTCCTCGTGTTGCATCCCTTTTTTTCTCTACTCCCTCATTTATTTTTGGTTTTATTTCCGTGCGTTTACTCGAATGAAGTTATTTCACGGATCCGCGTGTGATGTTACTAGTTATGAGACCCTGAGCGGAACAGCACGACACGCGGTCAGCGGAAGTGAGGTCAGCCATTGCGACATTCCTCTGAAAAGCGTGCATGAGGATATGGGTCAATGTAGGAGTTGTGGTTAAAAGGAAACAGAAGATGATTTATGTGGGATGCGATCATACCAGCACTAAAGCACCGGATTCCATCAGAACTCTGAAGTTAAGCGTGCTTGCGCGAGAGTAGTACTAGGATGGGTGACCTCCTGGGTAGTCCTCGTGTTGCATCCCTTTTTTTCTCTACTCTCTCATTTATTTTTGGTTTTATTTCCGTGCGTTTACTCGAATGAAGTTATTTCACGGATCCGCGTGTGATGTTACTAGTTATGAGACCCTGAGCGGAACAGCACGACACACGGTCAGCGGAAGTGAGGTCAGCCATTGCGGCATTGCTCTGAAAAGCGTGCATGAGGATATGGGTCAATGTAGGAGTTGTGGTTAAAAGGAAACAGAAGATGGTTTATGTCAGATGCGATCATACCAGCACTAAAGCACCGGATCCCATCAGAACTCCGAAGTTAAGCGTGCTTGGGCGAGAGTAGTACTAGGATGGGTGACCTCCTGGGTAGTCCTCGTGTTGCATCCCTTTTTTTCTCTACTCTCTCATTTATTTTTGGTTTTATTTCCGTGCGTTTACTCGAATGAAGTTATTTCACGGATCCGCGTGTGATGTTACTAGTTATGAGACCCTGAGCGGAACAGCACGACACACGGTCAGCGGAAGTGAGGTCAGCCATTGCGACATTCCTCTGAAAAGCGTGCATGAGGATATGGGTCAATGTAGGAGTTGTGGTTAAAAGGAAACAGAAGATGATTTATGTGGGATGCGATCATACCAGCACTAAAGCACCGGATTCCATCAGAACTCTGAAGTTAAGCGTGCTTGGGCGAGAGTAGTACTAGGATGGGTGACCTCCTGGGTAGTCCTCGTGTTGCATCCCTTTTTTTCTCTACTCTCTCATTTATTTTTGGTTTTATTTCCGTGCGTTTACTCGAATGAAGTTATTTCACGGATCCGCGTGTGATGTTACTAGTTATGAGACCCTGAGCGGAACAGCACGACACACGGTCAGCGGAAGTGAGGTCAGCCATTGCGGCATTGCTCTGAAAAGCGTGCATGAGGATATGGGTCAATGTAGGAGTTGTGGTTAAAAGGAAACAGAAGATGGTTTATGTCAGATGCGATCATACCAGCACTAAAGCACCGGATCCCATCAGAACTCCGAAGTTAAGCGTGCTTGGGCGAGAGTAGTACTAGGATGGGTGACCTCCTGGGTAGTCCTCGTGTTGCATCCCTTTTTTTCTCTACTCTCTCATTTATTTTTGGTTTTATTTCCGTGCGTTTACTCGAATGAAGTTATTTCACGGATCCGCGTGTGATGTTACTAGTTATGAGACCCTGAGCGGAACAGCACGACACACGGTCAGCGGAAGTGAGGTCAGCCATTGCGACATTCCTCTGAAAAGCGTGCATGAGGATATGGGTCAATGTAGGAGTTGTGGTTAAAAGGAAACAGAAGATGATTTATGTGGGATGCGATCATACCAGCACTAAGGCACCGGATTCCATCAGAACTCTGAAGTTAAGCGTGCTTGGGCGAGAGTAGTACTAGGATGGGTGACCTCCTGGGTAGTCCTCGTGTTGCATCCCTTTTTTTCTCTACTCTCTCATTTATTTTTGGTTTTATTTCCGTGCGTTTACTCGAATGAAGTTATTTCACGGATCCGCGTGTGATGTTACTAGTTATGAGACCCTGAGCGGAACAGCACGACACACGGTCAGCGGAAGTGAGGTCAGCCATTGCGGCATTGCTCTGAAAAGCGTGCATGAGGATATGGGTCAATGTAGGAGTTGTGGTTAAAAGGAAACAGAAGATGGTTTATGTCAGATGCGATCATACCAGCACTAAAGCACCGGATCCCATCAGAACTCCGAAGTTAAGCGTGCTTGGGCGAGAGTAGTACTAGGATGGGTGACCTTCTGGGAAGTCCTCGTGTTGAATCCCTTTTTTTCTCTACTCTCTCATTTATTTTTGGTTTTATTTCCGTGCGTTTACTCGAATGAAGTTATTTCACGGATCCGCGTATGATGTTACTAGTTATGAGACCCTGAGCGGAACAGCACGACACGCGGTCAGCGGAAGTGAGGTCAGCCATTGCGGCATTGCTCTGAAAAGCGTGCATGAGGATATGGGTCAATGTAGGAGTTGTGGTTAAAAGGAAACAGAAGATGATTTATGTGGGATGCGATCATACCAGCACTAAAGTATCGGATCCCATCAGAACTTTAAAGTTAAGCGTGCTTGGGCGAGAGTAGTACTAGGATGGGTGACCTCCTGGGAAGTCCTCGTGTTGCATCCCTTTTTTTCTCTACTCTCTCATTTATTTTTGGTTTTATTTCCGTGCGTTTACTCGAATGAAGTTATTTCACGGATCCGCGTGTGATGTTACTAGTTATGAGACCCTGAGCGGAACAGCACGACACGCGGTCAGCGGAAGTGAGGTCAGCCATTGCGGTATTGCTCTGAAAAGCGTGCATGAGGATATGGGTCAATGTAGGAGTTGTGGTTAAAACGAAACAGAAGATGGTTTATGTCGGATGCGATCATACCAGCACTAAAGCACCGGATCCCATCAGAACTCTGAAGTTAAGCGTGCTTGGGCGAGAGTAGTACTAGGATGGGTGACCTTCTGGGAAGTCTGCGTGTTGAATCCCTTTTTTTCTCTACTCTCTCATCTATTTTTAGTTTTATTTCCGTGCGTTTACTCGAATGAAGTTATTTCACGGATCCGCGTGTGATGTTACTAGTTATGAGACCCTGAGCGGAACAGCACGACACGCGGTCAGCGGAAGTGAGGTCAGCCATTGCGACATTCCTCTGAAAAGCGTGCATGAGGATATGGGTCAATGTAGGAGTTGTGGTTAAAAGGAAACAGAAGATGGTTTATGTCGGATGCGCTCATACCAGCACTAAAGCACCGGATCCCATCAGAACTCCGAAGTTAAGCGTGCTTGGGCGAGAGTAGTACTAGGATGGGTGACTTCTGGGAAGTCCTCGTGTTGAATCCCTTTTTTTCTCTACTCTCTCATTTATTTTTAGTTCAGCGGAAGTGAGATCAGCCATTGCGGCATTGCTCCAAAAAGCGTGCATGAGTATATGGGTCAATGTAGGAGTTGTGGTTAAAAGGAAACAGAAGATGGTTTATGTCAGATGTGATCATACCAGCACTAAAGCACCGGATCCCATCAGAACTCCGAAGTTAAGCGTGCTTGGGCGAGAGTAGTACTAGGATGGGTGACCTCCTGGGTAGTCCTCGTGTTGCATCCCTTTTTTTCTCTACTCTCTCATTTATTTTTGGTTTTATTTCCGTGCGTTTACTCGAATGAAGTTATTTCACGGATCCGCGTGTGATGTTACTAGTTATGAGACCCTGAGCGGAACAGCACGACACACGGTCAGCGGAAGTGAGGTCAGCCATTGCGACATTCCTCTGAAAAGCGTGCATGAGGATATGGGTCAATGTAGGAGTTGTGGTTAAAAGGAAACAGAAGATGATTTATGTGGGATGCGATCATACCAGCACTAAAGCACCGGATTCCATCAGAACTCTGAAGTTAAGCGTGCTTGGGCGAGAGTAGTACTAGGATGGGTGACCTCCTGGGTAGTCCTCGTGTTGCATCCCTTTTTTTCTCTACTCTCTCATTTATTTTTGGTTTTATTTCCGTGCGTTTACTCGAATGAAGTTATTTCACGGATCCGCGTGTGATGTTACTAGTTATGAGACCCTGAGCGGAACAGCACGACACACGGTCAGCGGAAGTGAGGTCAGCCATTGCGGCATTGCTCTGAAAAGCGTGCATGAGGATATGGGTCAATGTAGGAGTTGTGGTTAAAAGGAAACAGAAGATGGTTTATGTCAGATGCGATCATACCAGCACTAAACCACCGGATCCCATCAGAACTCCGAAGTTAAGCGTGCTTGGGCGAGAGTAGTACTAGGATGGGTGACCTTCTGGGAAGTCCTCGTGTTGAATCCCTTTTTTTCTCTACTCTCTCATTTATTTTTGGTTTTATTTCCGTGCGTTTACTCGAATGAAGTTATTTCACGGATCCGCGTATGATGTTACTAGTTATGAGACCCTGAGCGGAACAGCACGACACACGGTCAGCGGAAGTGAGGTCAGCCATTGCGGCATTGCTCTGAAAAGCGTGCATGAGGATATGGGTCAATGTAGGAGTTGTGGTTAAAAGGAAACAGAAGATGATTTATGTGGGATGCGATCATACCAGCACTAAAGTATCGGATCCCATCAGAACTTTAAAGTTAAGCGTGCTTGGGCGAGAGTAGTACTAGGATGGGTGACCTCCTGGGAAGTCCTCGTGTTGCATCCCTTTTTTTCTCTACTCTCTCATTTATTTTTGGTTTTATTTCCGTGCGTTTACTCGAATGAAGTTATTTCACGGATCCGCGTGTGATGTTACTAGTTATGAGACCCTGAGCGGAACAGCACGACACGCGGTCAGCGGAAGTGAGGTCAGCCATTGCGGTATTGCTCTGAAAAGCGTGCATGAGGATATGGGTCAATGTAGGAGTTGTGGTTAAAACGAAACAGAAGATGGTTTATGTCGGATGCGATCATACCAGCACTAAAGCACCGGATCCCATCAGAACTCTGAAGTTAAGCGTGCTTGGGCGAGAGTAGTACTAGGATGGGTGACCTTCTGGGAAGTCTGCGTGTTGAATCCCTTTTTTTCTCTACTCTCTCATCTATTTTTAGTTTTATTTCCGTGCGTTTACTCGAATGAAGTTATTTCACGGATCCGCGTGTGATGTTACTAGTTATGAGACCCTGAGCGGAACAGCACGACACGCGGTCAGCGGAAGTGAGGTCAGCCATTGCGACATTCCTCTGAAAAGCGTGCATGAGGATATGGGTCAATGTAGGAGTTGTGGTTAAAAGGAAACAGAAGATGGTTTATGTCGGATGCGCTCATACCAGCACTAAAGCACCGGATCCCATCAGAACTCCGAAGTTAAGCGTGCTTGGGCGAGAGTAGTACTAGGATGGGTGACTTCTGGGAAGTCCTCGTGTTGAATCCCTTTTTTTCTCTACTCTCTCATTTATTTTTAGTTCAGCGGAAGTGAGATCAGCCATTG
>JARKIM010000016.1:0-70010 GCA_030378355.1 Eleusine indica | reverse complement strand
ACCCTTCCCTTCGAAGTGCTAGGGGTGAGGTGTTTTAGGGCGGACCCTTAGATAGGTTTGGGCTGCAACAAGCCTCTTAGCATTTTTGCTAAGTTTTTTCAAAATGCCACCCTCCCCCTCGAAGTGCTAGGGGCAAGGTGTTTTAGGGCGAACCCTTAGACGGGTTCGGGCTGCATCAAGCCCCTTAGCATTTTTGCCAAGTTTTTGAATAACGCCACCCTCCCCTTCGAAGTGCTAGGGGCAAGGTATTTTAGGGCGAACCCTTAGACGGGTTTAGGCTGCAACGAGCCCTTTAGCATTTTTGCTAAGTTTTTGAAAAACGCCACCCTCCCCTTGGAAGTGCTAGGGGCGAGGTGTTTTAGGGCGAACCCTTAGAAGGGTTTGGGCTGCAACGAGCCCCTTAGCATTTTTCCTACGTTTTTGAAAAACGCCACCCTCCCCTTCGAAGTGCTCGGGGCGAGGTGTTTTAGGGCGAACCCCTAGACGGGTTTAGGCTGCAATGAGCCCCTTTGCATCTTTCGCTAAGTTTTTGAAAAATGCCACCCTCTCCCTCGAAGTGCTATGGATAATGTGTTTTAGGGCGAACCCTTAGACGGGATTGGGCTGCATCGAGCCCCTTAGCATTTTTGCTAACTTTTTGAATCACGCCACCCTCCCCTTCGAAGTGCATGGGGCGAGGTGTTTTAGGGCGAACCCTTACACGGGTTTAGGCTGCAACGAGGCCTTTAGCATTTTTGCTAAGTTTTTGAAAAATGCCACCCTCCCCTTGGAAGTGCTAGGGGCGAGGTGTTTTCGGGCGAACCCTTAGAAGGGTTTGGGCTGCAACGAGCCCCTTAGCATTTTTTGCTAAGTTTTTAAAAAAAACGCCACCCTCCCCTTTGAAGTGCTAGGGGCGAGGTGTTTTAGGTCGAACCCTTAGACGGGATTGGGCTGCATCGAGCCCCTTAGCATTTTTGCTAAGTTTTTGAATCACGCCACCCTCCCCTTCGAAGTGCATGGGGCGAGGTGTTTTAGGGCGAACCCTTACACGGGTTTAGGCTGCAATGAGGCCTTTAGCATTTTTGCTAAGTTTTTGAAAAATGCCACCCTCCCCTTGGAAGTGCTAGGGGCGAGGTGTTTTCGGGCGAACCCTTAGAAGGGTTTGGGCTGCAACGAGCCCCTTAGCATTTTTCACTAAGTTTTTGAAAAATGCCACCCTCCTCCTCGAAGTGCTAAGGGCGTGGTGTTTTAGGGTGAACCCTTAGACAGGTTTTGGCTGCAGCAAGCCCCTTGGTATTTTTGCTAAGTTTTTGAAAAACGCCACCCTCCCCTTCGAAGTGCTAGGGGCGAGGTGTTTTACGACCAACCCTTAGACGGGTTTGGGCCGCAACGAGCCCCTTAGCATTTTTCACTATGTTTTTAAAAAATGCCACCCTCCCCTTCGAAGTCCTAGGGGCATGGTGTCTTAGGGCGAACCCTTAGATGGGTTTGGTCTGCAATGAGCCCCTTAGCATTTTTTGCTAAGTTTTTGAAAAATGCCACCCTCCCCTTGGAAGTGCTAAGGGCGAGGTGTTTTAGGGCGAACCCTTAGACGGGTTTGGGCTGCAAGGAGCCCCTTAGCATTTTTTGCTAAGTTTTTAAAAAAACGCCACCCTCCCCTTTGAAGTGCTAGGGGCGAGGTGTTTTAGGTCGAACCCTTAGACGGGTTTGGGCTGCATCAAGCCCCTTAGCATTTTTGCTAAGTTTTTGAATAACGCCACCCTCCCCTTCGGAGTGCATGGGGCGAGGTGTTTTAGCGCGAACCCTTACACGGGTTTAGGCTGCAACGAGGTCTTTAGCATTTTTGCTAAGTTTTTGCAAAACGCCACCCTCCCCTTCGAAGTGCTAGGGGTGAGGTGTTTTAGGGTGAACCCTTAGACAGGATTGGGCTGCAACGAGCCCCTTTGCATTTTTGCTAAGTTTTTGAAAAATCCCACCCTCCCCTTGGAAGTGCTAGGGGCGAGGTGTTTTAGGGCGAACCCTTAGAAGGGTTTGGGCTGCAACGAGCCCCTTAGCATTTTTCGCTAAGTTTTTGAAAAACGCCACCCTTCCCTTCGAAGTGCTAGGGGTGAGGTGTTTTAGGGCGGACCCTTAGATAGGTTTGGGCTGCAACAAGCCTCTTAGCATTTTTGCTAAGTTTTTTCAAAATGCCACCCTCCCCCTCGAAGTGCTAGGGGCAAGGTGTTTTAGGGCGAACCCTTAGACGGGTTCGGGCTGCATCAAGCCCCTTAGCATTTTTGCCAAGTTTTTGAATAACGCCACCCTCCCCTTCGAAGTGCTAGGGGCAAGGTATTTTAGGGCGAACCCTTAGACGGGTTTAGGCTGCAACGAGCCCTTTAGCATTTTTGCTAAGTTTTTGAAAAACGCCACCCTCCCCTTGGAAGTGCTAGGGGCGAGGTGTTTTAGGGCGAACCCTTAGAAGGGTTTGGGCTGCAACGAGCCCCTTAGCATTTTTCCTACGTTTTTGAAAAACGCCACCCTCCCCTTCGAAGTGCTCGGGGCGAGGTGTTTTAGGGCGAACCCCTAGACGGGTTTAGGCTGCAATGAGCCCCTTTGCATCTTTCGCTAAGTTTTTGAAAAATGCCACCCTCTCCCTCGAAGTGCTATGGATAATGTGTTTTAGGGCGAACCCTTAGACGGGATTGGGCTGCATCGAGCCCCTTAGCATTTTTGCTAACTTTTTGAATCACGCCACCCTCCCCTTCGAAGTGCATGGGGCGAGGTGTTTTAGGGCGAACCCTTACACGGGTTTAGGCTGCAACGAGGCCTTTAGCATTTTTGCTAAGTTTTTGAAAAATGCCACCCTCCCCTTGGAAGTGCTAGGGGCGAGGTGTTTTCGGGCGAACCCTTAGAAGGGTTTGGGCTGCAACGAGCCCCTTAGCATTTTTTGCTAAGTTTTTAAAAAAACGCCACCCTCCCCTTTGAAGTGCTAGGGGCGAGGTGTTTTAGGTCGAACCCTTAGACGGGATTGGGCTGCATCGAGCCCCTTAGCATTTTTGCTAAGTTTTTGAATCACGCCACCCTCCCCTTCGAAGTGCATGGGGCGAGGTGTTTTAGGGCGAACCCTTACACGGGTTTAGGCTGCAATGAGGCCTTTAGCATTTTTGCTAAGTTTTTGAAAAATGCCACCCTCCCCTTGGAAGTGCTAGGGGCGAGGTGTTTTCGGGCGAACCCTTAGAAGGGTTTGGGCTGCAACGAGCCCCTTAGCATTTTTCACTAAGTTTTTGAAAAATGCCACCCTCCTCCTCGAAGTGCTAAGGGCGTGGTGTTTTAGGGTGAACCCTTAGACAGGTTTTGGCTGCAGCAAGCCCCTTGGTATTTTTGCTAAGTTTTTGAAAAACGCCACCCTCCCCTTCGAAGTGCTAGGGGCGAGGTGTTTTACGACCAACCCTTAGACGGGTTTGGGCCGCAACGAGCCCCTTAGCATTTTTCACTATGTTTTTAAAAAATGCCACCCTCCCCTTCGAAGTGCTAGGGGCATGGTGTCTTAGGGCGAACCCTTAGATGGGTTTGGTCTGCAATGAGCCCCTTAGCATTTTTTGCTAAGTTTTTGAAAAATGCCACCCTCCCCTTGGAAGTGCTAAGGGCGAGGTGTTTTAGGGCGAACCCTTAGACGGGTTTGGGCTGCAAGGAGCCCCTTAGCATTTTTTGCTAAGTTTTTAAAAAAACGCCACCCTCCCCTTTGAAGTGCTAGGGGCGAGGTGTTTTAGGTCGAACCCTTAGACGGGTTTGGGCTGCATCAAGCCCCTTAGCATTTTTGCTAAGTTTTTGAATAACGCCACCCTCCCCTTCGGAGTGCATGGGGCGAGGTGTTTTAGCGCGAACCCTTACACGGGTTTAGGCTGCAACGAGGTCTTTAGCATTTTTGCTAAGTTTTTGCAAAACGCCACCCTCCCCTTCGAAGTGCTAGGGGTGAGGTGTTTTAGGGTGAACCCTTAGACAGGATTGGGCTGCAACGAGCCCCTTTGCATTTTTGCTAAGTTTTTGAAAAATCCCACCCTCCCCTTGGAAGTGCTAGGGGCGAGGTGTTTTAGGGCGAACCCTTAGAAGGGTTTGGGCTGCAACGAGCCCCTTAGCATTTTTCGCTAAGTTTTTGAAAAACGCCACCCTTCCCTTCGAAGTGCTAGGGGTGAGGTGTTTTAGGGCGGACCCTTAGATAGGTTTGGGCTGCAACAAGCCTCTTAGCATTTTTGCTAAGTTTTTTCAAAATGCCACCCTCCCCCTCGAAGTGCTAGGGGCAAGGTGTTTTAGGGCGAACCCTTAGACGGGTTCGGGCTGCATCAAGCCCCTTAGCATTTTTGCCAAGTTTTTGAATAACGCCACCCTCCCCTTCGAAGTGCTAAGGGCGTGGTGTTTTAGGGCGAACCCTTAGATGGGTTTGGTCTGGAATGAGCCCCTTAGCATTTTTGCTACGTTTTTGAAAAACGCCACCCTCCCCTTCGAAGTGCTAGGGGCGAGGTGTTTTACGACGAACCCTTAGACGGGTTTAGGCTGCAACGAGCCCTTTAGCATTTTTGCTATGTTTTTGAAAAACGCCACCCTCCCCTTCGGAGTGCTAGGGGCGAGGTGTTTTAGGATGAATCCTTAGACGGGTTTAGGCTACAACGAGCCCCTTAGCATTTTTTCTAAGTTTTGGAAAAACGCCACCCTCGCCTTCGAAGTGCTAGGGGCGAGGTGTTTTAGGGTGAACCCTTAGACGGGGTTGGGCTGCAACGAGCCCCTTTGCATTTTGGCTAATTTTTGAAAAATGCCACCCTCCCCCTCGAAGTGCTAGGGGCGAGGTTGATGTGGACAAGGGTTCCCGATCTTCCGAAAGGTTCTTGGTAAGTTGATTTGGTCGGAGGCGACACACAAATCGATCCGGCTTTAGAACAGCACGTTCTAAACCCCGCAATCGCAGCACGACGTCTCCTCTGGTTATCAACCGTCCAAAAGACGATTGACCTCGCCGAGAAGGCTGATCCCTGCCTGCGAATCAAGAACACAAGCAAGAACAACGAAGATTGCAACACAATTGCAGATGTATGATTAAACTCTCGAAGTTGGGGTCTCACAAACCGATGAACGGCGAAACTGTTTATGAACAGAATTGATCTAAGCAAAACCCGAACCCTAATGGTGCGGTGGCGGCTGTATATAAAGACCCTAGGGTCGTGCAAGACCCTCTGGACGCGCCCCTAATTGGGCTCAACTAGATACAAAGCCCAAAGGCCAAAAATAGGCGACGCAGCACCGACACAGATTCTGGACTCTGTCTTGTTTTGACGATTCCCGATGACTCCGGATGAATTTTGATATGAGGCCGGCGGCATTGGAAAGGTCTTCTCCTTATCTTTCCGTGCATATGTAGAACGTCCAAATCCGAGTCCGTATGCGTCCTGGGCAACTGTTTTAGTACAGACTGGTCCTGGGCCCCGAAACAGACTCGAAGTCGGTTTTGATTGGGCCTCCACTTTGGCTTCCAAGCTCTTGCTGGTCCTCCACGTTCCCAGCTCCTTCTCCCATCATCTCCTGGTCTTCTCCATGGTTTCTAATCATAAAATAATCATTAGGTAGCAAACCATTCTCAAAAGTAACATATAGCGAAGAACGTAGGAACGAGCTCACCTCTAAATTTAGTCGTCGTGCACGAGCTCTAGTCATTGGACCTTGCAAGTCCAGATTTGGAGGAGTGTTGTGTGTATCCATAGGAGTGATGTCCTCATCAGAGGTGTTTCAGGGCGAACCCTTAGACAGGTTTTGGCTGCAACAAGCCCCTTGGCATTTTTGCTAAGTTTTTGAAAAACGCCACCCTCCCCTTCGAAGTGCTAGGGGCGAGGTGTTTTACGACCAACCCTTAGACGGGTTTGGGCCGCAACGAGCCCCTTAGCATTTTTCACTAAGTTTTTAAAAAATGCCACCCTCCCCTTCGAAGTGCTAGGGGCGTGGTGTTTTAGGGCGAACCCTTAGATGGGTTTGGTCTGCAATGAGCCCCTTAGTATTTTTCGCTAAGTTTTTGAAAAATGCCACCCTCCCCTTGGAAGTGCTAAGGGCGAGGTGTTTTAGGGCGAACCCTTAGAAGGGTTTGGGCTGCAACGAGCCCCTTAGCATTTTTGCTACGTTTTTGAAAAACGCCACCCTCCCCTTCGAAGTGCTAGGGGCGAGGTGTTTTAGGGCGAACCCCTAGACGGGTTTAGGCTGCAATGAGCCCCATTGCATTTTTCGCTAAGTTTTTGGAAAATGCCACCCTCTCCCTCGAAGTGCTATGGATAATGTGTTTTAGGGCGAACCCTTAGACGGGTTTGGGCTGCAACGAGCCCCGTAGCATTTTTGCTAAGTTTTTGAAAAATTCCACCCTCCCCTTCGAAGTGCTAGGGGCGAGGTGTTTTAGGGGGAACCCTTAGACTGGTTTAGGCTGCAACGAGCCCCTTAGCATTTTTGCTACGTTTTTGAAAAAGGCCACCCTCCCCTTCGAAGTGCTAGGGGCGATGTGTTTTAGGGCCAACCCTTAGATGGGTTTGGGCAGCAACGAGCCCCTTAGCATTTTTTCGCCAAACTTTTGAAAATAGCCACCCTCCCCCTCGAAGTGCTAGGGGCAAGGTGTTTTAGGGAGAACCCTTAGACGGGTTTGGGCTGCAAGGAGCCCCTTAGCATTTTTGCTACGTTTTTGAAAAACGCCACCCTCCCGTTCGAAGTGCTAGGGGCGAGGTGTTTTACGATGAACCCTTAGACGGGTTTGGGCCACAACGAGCCCCTTAGCATTTTTCGCTAAGTTTTTAAAAAACGCCACCCTCCCCTTCGAAGTGCTAGGGGCGAGGTGTTTTAGGGCGAACCCTTAGACGGGTTTAGGCTGCAACGAGCCCCTTTGCATTTTTGCTAAGTTTTTGAAAAATGCCACCCTCCCCTTCGAAGTGCTAGGGGCGAGGCGTTTTACGACCAACCCTTAGACGGGTTTGGGCCGCAACGAGCCCCTTAGCATTTTTCATTAAGTTTTTGAAAAATGCCACCCTCCTCCTCGAAGTCCTAAGGGCGTGGTGTTTTAGGGCGAACCCTTAGACGGGTTTGGTCTGGAACGAGCCCCTTAGCATTTTCCGCAAAGTTTTTGAAAAATGCCAACCTCCCCGTTGAAGTGCTAGGGGTGAGGTGTTTTAGGGCGAACCCTTAGACTGGTTTGGGCTGCAACAAGCCCCTTAGCATTTTTCGCTAAGTTTTTGAAAAAGGCCACCCTCCCCTTCGAAGTGCTAGGGGCGAGGTGTTTTAGGGCGAACCCTTAGACGGGTTTAGGCTGCAACGAGCCCTTTAGCATTTTTGCTAAGTTTTTGAAAAATGCCACCCTCCCCTTCGAAGTGCTAGGGGCGAGGTGTTTTAGGGTGAACCCTTAGACGGGATTGGGCTGCAACGAGCCGCTTTGCATTTTTGCTAAGTTTTTGAAAAACGCCACCCTTCCCTTCGAAGTGCTAGGGGTGAGGTGTTTTAGGGCGGACCCTTAGACAGGTTTGGGCTGCAACAAGCCTCTTAGCATTTTTGCTAAGTTTTTTAAAAATGCCACCCTCCCCCTCGAAGTGCTAGGGGCGAGGTGTTTTAGGGCGAACCCTTAGACGGGTTTGGGATGCATCAAGCCCCTTAGCATTTTTGGTAAGTTTTGGAATAACGCCACCCTCCCCTTCGAAGTGCTAGGTGTGAGGTGTTTTAGGGCGAACCCTTAGACGGGTTTGGGCTGCAACAAGCCTCTTAGCATTTTTTGCTAAGTTTTTTAAAAATGCCACCCTCCCCTTCGAAGTGCTAGGGGCGAGGTGTTTTAGAGCGAACCCTTACACGGGTTTAGGCTGCAACGAGCCCTTTAGCATTTTTGCTAAGTTTTTGAAAAACGCCACCCTCCCCTTCGAAGTGCTAGGGGCGAGGTGTTTTAGGGTGAACCATTAGACGGGATTGGGCTGCAACGAGCCGCTTTGCATTTTTGCTAAGTTTTAGAAAAATGCCACCCTCCCCCTCGAAGTGCTAGGGGCGAGGTGTTTTAGGGCGAACCCTTAGACGGGTTCGGGCTGCATCAAGCCCCTTAGCATTTTTCCTAAATTTTTGAATAACGCCACCCTCTCCTTCGAAGTGCTAGGGGCGAGGTGTTTTAGGGTGAACCCTTAGACGGGATTGGGCTGCAACGAGCCCCTTAGCATTTTTGCTAAGTTTTTGAAAAACGCCACCCTCCACTTGGAAGTGCTAGGGGCGAGGTGTTTTAGGGCGAACTCATAGAAGGGTTTGGGCTGCAACGAGCCCCTTAGCATTTTTGCTACGTTTTTGAAAAACGCCACCCTCCCCTTGGAAGTGCTAGGGGCGAGGTGTTTTAGGGCGAACCCCTAGACGGGTTTAGGCTGCAATGAGCCCCTTTGCATTTTTCGCTAAGTTTTTGAAAAACGTCACCCTCTCCCTTGAAGTGCTATGGATAATGTGTTTTAGGGCGAACCCTTAGACGGGTTTGGGCTGCAACGAGCCCCTTAGCATTTTTGCTAAGTTTTTGAAAAATTCCACCCTCCCCTTCGAAGTGCTAGGGGCGAGGTGTTTTAGGGTGAACCCTTAGACTGGTTTAGGCTGCAACGAGCCCCTTAGCATTTTTGCTACGTTTTTGAAAAAGGCCACCCTCCCCTTCGAAGTGCTAGGGGCGATGTGTTTTAGGGCCAACCCATAGATGGGTTTGGGCGGCAACGAGCCCCTTAGCATTTTTTCGCCAAACTTTTGAAAATTGCCACCCTCCCCTTCGAAGTGCTAAGGGCGTGGTGTTTTAGGGCGAACCCTTAGATGGGTTTGGTCTGGAATGAGCCCCTTAGCATTTTTGCTACGTTTTTAAAAAACGCCACCCTCCCCTTCGAAGTGCTAGGGGCGAGGTGTTTTACGACGAACCCTTAGACGGGTTTAGGCTGCAACGAGCCCTTTAGCATTTTTGCTATGTTTTTGAAAAACGCCACCCTCCCCTTCGGAGTGCTAGGGGCGAGGTGTTTTAGGATGAACCCTTAGACGGGTTTAGGCTACAACGAGCCCCTTAGCATTTTTGCTAAGTTTTGGAAAAACGCCACCCTCGCCTTCGAAGTGATAGGGGCGAGGTGTTTTAGGGTGAACCCTTAGACGGGGTTGGGCTGCAACGAGCCCCTTTGCATTCTGGCTAATTTTTGAAAAACGCCACCCTCCCCCTCGAAGTGCTAGGGGCGAGGTGTTTCAGGGCGAACCCTTAGACAGGTTTTGGCTGCAACAAGCCCCTTGGCATTTTTGCTAAGTTTTTGAAAAACGCCACCCTCCCCTTCGAAGTGCTAGGGGCGAGGTGTTTTACGACCAACCCTTAGACGGGTTTGGGCCGTAACGAGCCCCTTAGCATTTTTCACTAAGTTTTTAAAAAATGCCACCCTCCCCTTCGAAGTGCTAGGGGCGTGGTGTTTTAGGGCGAACCCTTAGATGGGTTTGGTCTGCAATGAGCCCCTTAGTATTTTTCGCTAAGTTTTTGAAAAATGCCACCCTCCCCTTGGAAGTGCTAAGGGCGAGGTGTTTTAGGGCGAACCCTTAGACGGGTTTGGGCTGCAAGGAGCCCCTTAGCATTTTTTGCTAAGTTTTTAAAAAAACGCCACCCTCCCCTTTGAAGTGCTAGGGGCGAGGTGTTTTAGGTCGAACCCTTAGACGGGTTTGGGCTGCATCAAGCCCCTTAGCATTTTTGCTAAGTTTTTGAATAACGCCACCCTCCCCTTCGAAGTGCATGGGGCGAGGTGTTTTAGGGCGAACCCTTCCACGGGTTTAGGCTGCAACGAGGTCTTTAGCATTTTTGCTAAGTTTTTGAAAAACGCCACCCTCCCCTTCGAAGTGCTAGGGGCGAGGTGTTTTAGCGTGAATCCTTAGACAGGATTGGGCTGCAACGAGCCCCTTTGCATTTTTGCTAAGCTTTTGAAAAATGCCACCCTCCCATTGGAAGTGCTAGGGGCGAGGTGTTTTAGGGCGAACCCTTAGAAGGGTTTGGGCTGCAACGAGCCCCTTAGCATTTTTCGCTAAGTTTTTGAAAAACGCCACCCTTCCCTTCGAAGTGCTAGGGGTGAGGTGTTTTAGGGCGGACCCTTAGACAGGTTTGGGCGGCAACAAGCCTCTTAGCATTTTTGCTAAGTTTTTTCAAAATGCCACCCTCCCCCTCGAAGTGCTAGGGGCGAGGTGTTTTAGGGCGAAACCTTAGACGGGTTCGGGCTGCATCAAGCCCCTTAGCATTTTTGCCAAGTTTTTGAATAACGCCACCCTCCCCTTCGAAGTCCTAGGGGCGAGGTGTTTTAGGGCGAACCCTTAGACGGGTTTAGGCTGCAACGAGCCCCTTAGCATTTTTGCTACGTTTTTGAAAAAGGCCACCCTCCCCTTCGAAGTGCTAGGGGCGATGTGTTTTAGGGCGAACCCTTAGACGGGTTTAGGCTGCAACGAGCCCTTTAGCATTTTTGCTAAGTTTTGGAAAAACGCCACCCTCCCCTTGGAAGTGCTACGGGCGAGGTGTTTTAGGGCGAACCCTTAGAAGGGTTTGGGCTGCAACGAGCCCCTTAGAATTTTTGCTATGTTTTTGAAAAACGCCACCCTCCCCTTCGAAGTGCTAGGGGCGAGGTGTTTTAGGGCGAACCCCTAGACGGGTTTAGGCTGCAATGAGCCCCTTTGCATTTTTCGCTAAGTTTTTGGAAATGCCACCCTCTCCCTCGAAGTGCTATGGATAATGTGTTTTAGGGCGAACCCTTAGACGGGTTTGGGCTGCAACGAGCCCCGTAGCATTTTTGCTAAGTTTTTGAAAAATTCCACCCTCCCCTTCGAAGTGCTAGGGGCGAGGTGTTTTAGGGTGAACCCTTAGACTGGTTTAGGCTGCAACGAGCCCCTTAGCATTTTTGCTACGTTTTTGAAAGAGGCCACCCTCCCCTTCGAAGTGCTAGGGGCGATGTGTTTTAGGGCCAACCCTTAGATGGGTTTGGGCAGCAACGAGCCCCTTAGCATTTTTTCGCCAAACTTTTGAAAATAGCCACCCTCCCCCTCGAAGTGCTAGGGGCAAGGTGTTTTAGGGAGAACCCTTAGACGGGTTTGGGCTGCAAGGAGCCCCTTAGCATTTTTGCTACGTTTTTGAAAAACGCCACCCTCCCGTTCGAAGTGCTAGGGGCGAGGTGTTTTACAATGAACCCTTAGACGGGTTTGGGCCACAACGAGCCCCTTAGCATTTTTCGCTAAGTTTTTAAAAAACGCCACCCTCCCCTTCGGAGTGCTAGGGGCGAGGTGTTTTATGGCGAACCCTTAGACGGGTTTAGGCTGCAACGAGCCCCTTTGCATTTTTGCTAAGTTTTTGAAAAATGCCACCCTCCCCTTCGAAGTGCTAGGGGCAAGGCATTTTACGACCAACCCTTAGACGGGTTTGGACCGCAACGAGCCCCTTAGCATTTTTAATTAAGTTTTTGAAAAATGCCACCCTCCTCCTCGAAGTCCTAAGGGCGTGGTGTTTTAGGGCGAACCCTTAGACGGGTTTGGTCTGGAACGAGCCCCTTAGCATTTTCCGCAAAGTTTTTGAAAAATGCCAACCTCCCCGTTGAAGTGCTAGGGGTGAGGTGTTTTAGGGCGAACCCTTAGACTGGTTTGGGCTGCAACAAGCCCCTTAGCATTTTTCGCTAAGTTTTTGAAAAAGGCCACCCTCCCCTTCGAAGTGCTAGGGGCGAGGTGTTTTAGGGCGAACCCTTAGACGGGTTTAGGCTGCAACGAGCCCTTTAGCATTTTTGCTAAGTTTTTGAAAAACGCCACCCTCCCCTTCGATGTGCTAGGGGCGAGGTGTTTTAGGGTGAACCCTTAGACGGGATTGGGCTGCAACGAGCCGCTTTGCATTTTTGTTAAGTTTTTGAAAAACGCCACCCTTCCCTTCGAAGTGCTAGGGGTGAGGTGTTTTAGGGCGGACCCTTAGACAGGTTTGGGCTGCAACAAGCCTCTTAGCATTTTTGCTAAGTTTTTTAAAAATGCCACCCTCCCCCTCGAAGTGCTAGGGGCGAGGTGTTTTAGGGCGAACCCTTAGACGGGTTTGGGATGCATCAAGCCCCTTAGCATTTTTGGTAAGTTTTGGAATAACGCCACCCTCCCCTTCGAAGTGCTAGGTGTGAGGTGTTTTAGGGCGAACCCTTAGACGGGTTTGGGCTGCAACAAGCCTCTTAGCATTTTTTGCTAAGTTTTTTAAAAATGCCACCCTCCCCTTCGAAGTGCTAGGGGCGAGGTGTTTTAGAGCGAACCCTTACACGGGTTTAGGCTGCAACGAGCCCTTTAGCATTTTTGCTAAGTTTTTGAAAAACGCCACCCTCCCCTTCGAAGTGCTAGGGGCGAGGTGTTTTAGGGTGAACCCTTAGACGGGATTGGGCTGCAACGAGCCGCTTTGCATTTTTGCTAAGTTTTAGAAAAATGCCACCCTCCCCCTCGAAGTGCTAGGGGCGAGGTGTTTTAGGGCGAACCCTTAGACGGGTTCGGGCTGCATCAAGCCCCTTAGCATTTTTCCTAAATTTTTCAATAACGCCACCCTCTCCTTCGAAGTGCTAGGGGCGAGGTGTTTTAGGGTGAAGCCTTAGACGGGATTGGGCTGCAACGAGCCCCTTAGCATTTTTGCTAAGTTTTTGAAAAACGCCACCCTCCCCTTGGAAGTGCTAGGGGCGAGGTGTTTTAGGGCGAACTCATAGAAGGGTTTGGGCTGCAACGAGCCCCTTAGCATTTTTGCTACGTTTTTGAAAAACGCCACCCTCCCCTTCGAAGTGCTAGGGGCGAGGTGTTTTAGAGCGAACCCTTACACGGGTTTAGGCTGCAACGAGCCCTTTAGCATTTTTGCTAAGTTTTTGAAAAACGCCACCCTCCCCTTCGAAGTGCTAGGGGCGAGGTGTTTTAGGGTGAACCCTTAGACGGGTTTAGGCTGCAACGAGCCCTTTAGCATTTTTGCTAAGTTTTTGAAAAACGCCACCCTCCCCTTCGAAGTGCTAGGGGCGAGGTGTTTTAGGGTGAACCCTTAGACGGGATTGGGCTGCAACGAGCCGCTTTGCATTTTTGCTAAGTTTTAGAAAAATGCCACCCTCCCCCTCGAAGTGCTAGGGGCGAGGTGTTTTAGGGCGAACCCTTAGACGGGTTCGGGCTGCATCAAGCCCCTTAGCATTTTTCCTAAATTTTTCAATAACGCCACCCTCTCCTTCGAAGTGCTAGGGGCGAGGTGTTTTAGGGTGAAGCCTTAGACGGGATTGGGCTGCAACGAGCCCCTTAGCATTTTTGCTAAGTTTTTGAAAAACGCCACCCTCCCCTTGGAAGTGCTAGGGGCGAGGTGTTTTAGGGCGAACTCATAGAAGGGTTTGGGCTGCAACGAGCCCCTTAGCATTTTTGCTACGTTTTTGAAAAACGCCACCCTCCCCTTCGAAGTGCTAGGGGCGAGGTGTTTTAGAGCGAACCCTTACACGGGTTTAGGCTGCAACGAGCCCTTTAGCATTTTTGCTAAGTTTTTGAAAAACGCCACCCTCCCCTTCGAAGTGCTAGGGGCGAGGTGTTTTAGGGTGAACCCTTAGACGGGATTGGGCTGCAACGAGCCGCTTTGCATTTTTGCTAAGTTTTAGAAAAACGCCACCCTTCCCTTCGAAGTGCTAGGGGTGAGGTGTTTTAGGGCGGACCCTTAGACAGGTTTAGGCTGCAACAAGCCTCTTAGCATTTTTGCTAAGTTTTTTAATAACGCCACCCTTCCCTTCGAAGTGCTAGGGGTGAGGTGTTTTAGGGCGGACCCTTAGACAGGTTTAGGCTGCAACGAGCCCCTTAGCATTTTTGCTAAGTTTTTGAAAAATGCCACCCTCCCCTTTGAAGTGCTAGGGGCGAGGTGTTTTAGGGTGAACCCTTAGACGGGATTAGGCTGCAACGAGCCGCTTTCAATTTTTGCTAAGTTTTTGAAAAACGCCACCCTTCCCTTCGAAGTGCTAGGGGTGAGGTGTTTTAGGGCGGACCCTTAGACAGGTTTGGGCTGCAACAAGCCTCTTAGCATTTTTGCTAAGTTTTTTAAAAATGCCACCCTCCCCCTCGAAGTGCTAGGGGCGAGGTGTTTTAGGGCGAACCCTTAGACGGGTTTGGGATGCATCAAGCCCCTTAGCATTTTTGGTAAGTTTTGGAATAACGCCACCCTCCCCTTCGAAGTGCTAGGTGTGAGGTGTTTTAGGGCGAACCCTTAGACGGGTTTGGGCTGCAACAAGCCTCTTAGCATTTTTCGCTAAGTTTTTTAAAAATGCGACCCTCCCCCTCGAAGTGCTAGGGGCGAGGTGTTTTAGGGCGAACCCTTAGACGGGTTTGGGCTGCATCAAGCCCCTTAGCATTTTTGCTAAGTTTTGGAATAACGCCACCCTCCCCTTCGAAGTGCTAGGTGTGAGGTGTTTTAGGGCGGACCCTTAGACAGGTTTGGGCTGCAACGAGCCCCTTAGTATTTTTCGCTAAGTTTTTGAAAAACGCCACCCTCCCCCTCGAAGTGCTAGGGGCGAGGTGTTTTAGGGCGAACCCTTAGACACGTTTGGGCTGCAACAAGCCCCTTGGCATTTTTGCTAAGTTTTTGAAAAACGCCACCCTCCCCTTCGATGTGCTAGGGGCGAGGTGTTTTACGACCAACCCTTAGACGGGTTTGGGCCGCAACGAGCTGTTGACTTTTGCTAAGCCATATTAATAAATCATTCCCGGCACGGGGCCAAAACGGTTCACTAATATGTCCCAGAGTCAAGTAGGTAAAATCCGCAAGCGCACGGAGAATACCGCTGTAGCATTTCACCCGGAAGTATTCAGGGTATCGTATTTGTTTATCCCAGAGGAAGGTTATGGTCAAGAAGCGTTACTAACATATAAGATCATGTTAACAATTAGCAAGGATATCTAACCAAGACAGGCGGGTACATGATAATAACCGGGTAGTGTGACACACACAGAAGATTCCTACTAAATAAATAAAGTCTAGTGGAGTAAAGACTAGGCTAAGCTACTCCTACTATACATTCCTATACAGTTGCATAGCCTAAGTAGAATACATACAGACCCACACTCAGGTTCAGCAGTCAATAGTATAGCACTTCAGGCACGGACTTACCCCTGCATCCACAGGCGACTTCCGCCAAGAGCCTACGCACTAGCCTAGCGGGGAGGATTTCAAAGGACGGACAGGGCTGTCACCACCTGCCGCCTACCTCAACGAACCAGTAGACTAACGAATAATTGATGCAAATCAGTCACCCAAGTACCATACTTGCATGACCAAAGAGCACTCTGCCCCTCCGCGATTACTATTAACGAGGCAGAGCTACCGTACGAATACGATCACCAAACCCATGCTATACTTTATCAGCTAAAACTAAGCATAGAGACTATAACATATAAACTAGACTATAGTGACGGTATATAACTAGCATGACAATAGTAGTATAATAAATATAAACTACTATCACACAAGTAGACTATACTATCACATATATGGATCACAATATCAAACAAGAAACTTATGACCCAAGCACAACTATATAGAAAATATATATATATTGATAAGAGCAAAGTCTTACAAAAGGGAAAAGATACAAGAGCCATACCAATTCCAAGTGAAGACTTGGGACTAGAGAGCTCTAGACTCAGCCTAACTCCACTAAAACTCCAAGAACTACTACTAGCAAGAGAGAAATGCTTCTTGTGGTGTGTGTTGAGTGTGAAGGCCCTCACCCTCTATTTATAGCCTCAATAGGTCGGCAAGGGAGTGTAACCGCCACGGAAGGCACCTCAAACCGCCATCAGGAGTCGCGGAGGAGCCAACACGTGGAAGCCCAGGTGGAGAGGGCGCCAGACCAGGTCGCCCGACCTGACCAGGTCGCCCGACCTGGGGGTGGCCCCTCCTGGCCTGTGCTTTCTCCAGGTGGCTGTCCTGTGGGCCCTGACGTCGGTTTGCGCGGTATTACAGGGAGTTACGTTGGTTAAGTGCTGAAAATGGGCCCTTCAATCCGTGTGACGTCCATGTGGCACTCTCTGATTGGTCGAAAGTGTGTTTTCTTGCCTTTTGAGGTGTTTCCTTCACATTTCCTCCTGCATGCACAAAGTTCTCCAAGTACAAGTGGAACTATATTATTGTGATAAAGCATGCGTGTATGAAATGCCAAATTCTCCTTTATTTGAGTATAGTTGACGGTTGAAAATGGTACTTAGCAGCCGTCAACAAACTCCCCCAAGCTTACCCTTTGCTCGTCCCGAAGCAAAGATAAACTTAAGTTGTTGATCAGGAGTTGCTACAATGTCCTACTCCTCAATAATACTATGCGCACAACAAAGTACTCTTCCTAGAATTAAATATGTTGGCACATAACTTACCCATTTACCTCGATCCATGGGGCTTTTACACCTCATTGTCTTGGGCGGTTGAGAGATAGAACAATTGCAGGGCACCAATCACTTGCTCTAGATTCCGCTATGTTATTCCGGAGGTTTTCAAAAGATTTTGAAAATAAAAACCAAGTTCCTCAAATGATTCTCCCGGATCACTCAATATGTGTATGATTCCTCACCAAGGCAAAGTGTTGCCTATAATCACCTACTTCTAAATAAGGCTTTATGTGGAGCTCAAGGTAGGGATATATGAGGCACTCATGTTCACATAATATTGCTATGTCAAAAGACCGGATCCAAGAAAAACATCAATTCAAACAATCTTGATCAAGATGTGCAAGTGTGTGGGAGAACGGAGGAATGGTGGATGGGAAGAAATAACTCCTTTTTGAATTTTCCTTCTCTCTTTTGGAGTTTCTAGGCTATGGCTATCTTTTGCTTGCTCTCTTTTTTTTTGAGCATTTTTTTCTTTTCTTTTTCCATAGCCATAGTCCTAGTTTGCAATGAATACTTTGAGAGAGGAATTTTGCAATGGATATATGGAGTGTTTCTTTGGATGGATGGATGGATAGTGGCTTTCTTCCGGTGTAGAAGAATAGCTCACGGTGGATATGGTGGATGCTATCTTCTTGATTTAGAAGGATAGCTCATGGCGGTGGATGTGTGTATATGATCTTGATCAAGAAAGCATGAAAAGAGTTCTACTAGGGTCACAACAATTTTGACTAAGCTCAATGTGAAACAAGCAGCATATGTGTAAAGGTTTTCAAATGTAAACACTACATATGGCTGTGGTGGGAATTTCATCATTGAGGAACTTATCAATTTGTCATTTTGAAAAATAAAACTCCGGAATTCAAGCTTTACGTTGAGCAAGATCATAGCAGCCCTATCTATCATATCATACCTCTCAACAACTTAGAACTAGAGAATGCATATGCTACCCACAAGATTCAAGTTCAAGGCAAGATTTACCAACAAACCTAACTCTTGAGAGAGTACTAAGTTGTAAACTAGCATTAGAGAGGAATAAAGGACAGAGCAACTATTCATCATCTCAACATAGGAAAATTATACACATTCATACCGCGCATGAAAAAGGGAAATATTTTTGTTCTTTTTATATTTTGCAAATTTTTATGGATTTTCAGATTTAGCAAATGCAAGAAAAAAAAAGGGAAGGGGAAAGATACAAGTTACCGTGAGAAGGGGAGTCCTCCCCCAAGCTTGTTCTTGCTCATATCTGCTGGTTCGGGTCGTAGCCTTGGGAGCGGAAGAAGGCATCCCGATTGCTCTGATTCTGAGCCATTATCGCGTTCAGCTGGCGGAATTGGTTGTCGCTGAAATTCTGCCATTGCTGGGTGTCGGCGACATGTTGCGTGAGAGTTTGTTGCATGCTCTCGGTGCGCAAATCAATGTCGTTCACCCTCCTTGTCAACTCGGCCATCCCATAGTTGAGTTCACGGAACCCACGGGATGAGAATGACCGAGTGGCAAAGGATGGCGGTCCGCTTGAACTTGATGACGTCTGCATGGGGTAATCGTACTGAGATTCCCATGCTCCGGCCTGCCATGTTGATGCACCCGCCTCGTCCTGTGGCGGGGGCTGCTCCCATACCGGATCTCCGGTCGGAGTGTGAAACTCCGGTGTAGGCTCCATGTGCCTACGGGAACGTGTCGGTCGCCCTGAAACACTATGCCTGCGAACTTCTCCCACTGGCTCAAGTGGGAGGGTTAGTGCCCGACAGTGATACAAACGAAGACCCGGGTTAGGTAACGGGAATTCATTTGTATACCCGGGAAAGTGATAGATCAAGGTATTATTTGGACCATGTTTCAAAGTATGTCCTTGCACAAAATAGTCCTCGCCTAGAAATTCTCTATCTACCGTCAAATATTCAACATGAACATTCTCAAGCAGACCACACTTCTGCGCAATGCGAGTAACTAAAGAGGTGCACTCAATTGGTCCTGTCAACTTTATATTGTCTAACCATTGATCAATCATGCATTCCGCGGGTGACACCCTAATTTTCTTAACCATGGCATAAAGTATTTTCAATTCATCTTGCCCGACAACCCTAATGTCACCTCGAGGAAACAAGGTCATAGCCAACCACACATGCATAAATCTAAGTGTAGGATTATGGATGGCACTTGTTCTAGGCTTGGGACCCCACTCGTTTCCGGAAATCTTTTTCCAAAAACTTTCTTTATGGAACCCCTTTAGCGCTTTATCTAAGTCTAGCCTACATTTAGGATTTAGACCTAGCATAGCATGAAGATCACCCTATGTGACCAAGCGCTCTTGCCCATACAAGCGAAAAGAAATGCCTTCATCATACTTTCTAAGGGTGCATAAAAACTTCATAGTAAGCAAACGAGAACCCGGCTCATCTACTTCTACGAAATTTAGCCAACCCATAGTGCGAAAAATAGAGGTAAATTCTTCTCTCATACCTATTTTCTCGAGGAAGTCCGGATCGAAGCGTCGGGTGTGGGCGAATGGCCGTTCTCTCATGAGCGCGATGGCTTGGCCCTCGCGGTCGTCCTTGATGTCGAGATGCTCCTCGGTGATGAGCAAGGCCGGCCTTTCCTCCGGAATTTCAGCTTCGGGGTCACCATGCCCCGGACTTGGTGTGAGCTCGACGGAGGATGCTTGACTCGTGCTTGCACGAGTGCTTTTTCTCCGCTTGATTCCGGCGACTTGATTCATTCGGTTGAACATGGCTGCACACAAGAACAAACACAAGACAAGAACAAAAACAAGATCGAACAAGTGTTCGGGTGAGCGTTAGTGAAAACAACAAACCCGAGCTTCTCCGAAATTGGTTTTCTTCTCACAACAACTTGCAAATGCACTAAAACAGAGGGGAAATATTTTTTTTGGGTTTTTGGGGCTGTAGTAAAGTTGAAGAACACGAAATTTTGGGAGAGCAACAAGTGAGCAAAGGAGGGGAGCGAAAGATGAGCTTGGAATGGTGAAGCTCCTCCTCCTGGGCGGTTTTTATAGCCAAGGAAGCAAGATGGCCGTTAGAAAGGGACAGAGCAACGGCCATATAGCCGTTGGGAGAAAGGAGCACAGGAAAAGGTGGGGCCAGGGGGTCGGCCGACCCCACCAGGTCGGCCGACCTGGCAGGTGGGCCTCCTGGCAGCCCCCTTTTTCCTATGTGTTCCCCAACGGCTAGGGGATTTGTCCCCTGCTGCCTTTTTGCTCAAAAAGCTCGACAAGAAATCTTTTCAAAATGGAAAGCCCAAAAACCTATTTTCTAAATTTTCAAAAATACAAATGAGTTGTGAAAAATTCCAAGGTGGCTGGAAAAATTCAAGAATGCAGAAATGCAGTGGTCGGGAAAAATCAAAATGTGGTGGAAAGCAAATATGCAATTAAAAGAGCAAATATGGATAACTACCGGTTTAACCTCCCGGCGAGGACTCACCTTTTAAAGTCCGACGAGCGGGACTTTTCTCCGGCGTTCAGCTCGATGAAGCGTTGTCCGGTCCCGGAGATGAAGACACGGATGATGCTTCTTGTTTCACTCGCCACACCTTCTTGGTCTTTGTTGCGGTCGGTGGCTTCTCGGGCTTCGGAGGCTGCGGTCTTGCAGGCTTCACAGCCTGTTTCTTTGCAGACCTCGGAGGTTGCTGCCTTGGGGACTTCGGAGGCTGTTGCTTAATGTGTGACCTTTGCCTCCTTGCCTTCATCAGTTGTCGCTGTGCAACCTTTTCCTTCTCAAGGAAGTTCTTCATAAATGTGATGAGGCTGTCCTTCTTTGGCGGAGTGACCTCCACTTCCTTGATGTTGCTTGGGTTCGGCCCGTACTTGATACGGATCATGTTGCACTGTTCTTTCCGTGGATGAAAGTCAAACTTCTCCTCCTTGCCATTGATGTGGAAATGGATTTCTCCGGCTCCTACATCGATGCGAGCATCCGCAGTGCTGAGAAATGGGCGTCCCAGGATGAGCGGTGTGCTCTTCCCGACGTCCATGTCAAGCACTACGAAGTCGACGGGGATGAAGCAATCCCGGATTTTCACCGGAATATCTTCGGCGATCCCCGCCGGATAGCGGACCGTTGAATCGGCCAGCTGTAGCTACATCGGCGTGGGGGATAGTGTGGTGTAGTTGAGCTTGTCGAAGACATCCTTCGGCATGACGCTCACACTTGCCCCAAGATCACATAAGGCATGGTCAAAGTTCTGTGTCCCGATCGAGCAGGTGATCGTGGGACACCCCGGATCTTTCTTCTTCTCAGGAAGCCGGTTGAGTATAGCAGCGCTACACTCTTTCGTCAGCTTGACAATTTCTGTGGTCGGTAGTGGGCGCTTGTTGCTGATAAGATCCTTGAGGTAGCGAGAGTACGTGGGTACTTGTATCGCATCCAGCATAGGCACGTTGATGTGCAGCTTCTGGATCACCTCAACGAAGCGTGTGAACTGCTCGTCCACGGTGGGCTTCCTTCTTCTTTCAGGAAACGGCATGAGGTTCGTGTCATAGAACTCATGTGGGGCCATTTTCCTGGGCGGCAGTTCTTCTTCTTCTGCCGGCTTCTCAGCTGATGTGTCCTTTCCTGCATGGTTAGGGTATGGCGGATCCCGAGTGGACTTACCTCCTCTCGTGGTAACCGCATTAACATTTTCTAAGGGGGTCTCGGGTTGCCCCGGGATTTTCCCCGACTCAGCAGTAGGAACAGCAGCAGCTAACTGAGCTAATTGGGTTTCTATCATTTTATTAAAGCTCAGCTGATTCTTGAGAGCAGAGGAAACACCCTCTATCTTAGTGTGGATGCTCTTAAGAGTCCTATCAGTGGTGGCAAGCTTTTTACTGATGTTATCATTAACCTTAGCTTGACTGAGCACAAGATCTTTCAAGGAGGGCTGATTATAACCGGAATTAAAACCAGAGAAGTTGCCAGAGTTAGCTCCTTGGTAGTTGGGACGTGGTGGACCCCAACTTTGACCTCCTTGTGGACGGTAGCCGTTGTTGTTGTTGTTGCCCATGAACATTGCGTCCTCACGGGTCTCAGGGCAGTCATTGCCCGAGTGTCCCGTGTTGCCACAGACCTCGCAAGTCATACGAGCGTCTAGGGCTTTCACTTCTCCATTGGCTTGGTCGTCCATCTTCTTCATGAGAAGGTCAATCTTGGCGGCGAGCATGTCAACCTCCTTGACGGAGTGCATGCCTCGCTGGCGAGGTTGGAGGTGCTCTTCATTCC
Source organism: Eleusine indica (assembly GCA_030378355.1). NCBI lineage: Eukaryota > Viridiplantae > Streptophyta > Magnoliopsida > Poales > Poaceae > Eleusine > Eleusine indica. The sequence continues at coordinate 48,426 of JARKIM010000016.1, read as the reverse complement.
AACCTTGGTTGGACACCATCTTCTCGATCAAATCTTTTGCCTTGCTCATAGTGAGCGAGAAGAAGGCTCCACCAGCAGCAGCGTCGAGGTGGTCGCGGGCCGACGGAGTAAGCCCGTTGTAGAAGTTCTGGATGATCAGCCAATCATCCATCCCGTGGTGGGGACATGCCAGGATGTACTCCTGGAGCCTCTCCCATGCCTCAGGAATCGACTCCTTCGACTCCTGCTGGAAGCTTGAGATCCTTCCGCAGAGGGCATTGGTCTTGCCCAGCGGGAAGAACTTTGCAAGGAACGCAGCTGAACACTTCTCCCAAGTGTTCACAGCTTCAGGGTTTGCGTAGAACCACTGTCTCGCTCTCCCAAGGAGAGAGAACGGGAACAGTCGAAGGCGAACAGCGTCGGGGGTGACGTCCTTCATTTTGAACGTGTTGCAAATCTCCAAGAATTGCTGGAGATGAGCACTAGCGTCCTCATTGGCTTTCCCACGGAATGGGCTAGCCTGCACCATGGTGATGAGACCGGTCTTGATCTCGAAGTTCGCATCTCCCACATTGCCAGCTGGTCCCGTAGGGATGTTGGCAGCGGAGGGAGCGGAGAACTCACGGAGGGTCTTGTCGGCCATTTGCTCAGAGCTTGATGGTGCGGGAATGACAGGTTCGATTGGCCGAGTCTCCTTACGAGGAGGGGTGAGCCTAGCTCGTGTCCTTCTCAGGAGTGACTCAGGATCTTCAGTGAAGTTTGTCGGCAAGTCGAAACCAGTCATACACTACCCTGTTTTCATACAAAATGCAGAAAACAAAGCAAGGTTAGCCTGCCTAGGAGATAGCCTTAATAATTGCAACACTACTATATACATTAGTAATTTTTCTTAAATCATACGCCTTCCCCGGCAACGGCGCCAGAAATGCTTGTTGACTTTTGCTAAGCCATATTAATAAATCATTCCCGGCACGGGGCCAGAAACGGTTCACTAATATGTCCCATAGTGAAGTAGGTAAAATCCGCAAGCGCACGGAGAATACCGCTGTAGCATTTCACCCGGAAGTATTCAGGGTATCGTATTTGTTTATCCCAGAGGAAGGTTATGATCAAGAAGCGTTACTAACATATAAGATCATGTTAACAATTAGCAAGGATATCTAACCAAGACAGGCGGGTACATGATAATAACCGGGTAGTGTGACACACACAGAAGATTCCTACTAAATAAATAAAGTCTAGTGGAGGAAAGACTAGGCTAAGCTACTCCTACTATACATTCCTATACAGTTGCATAGCCTAAGTAGAATACATACAGACCCACACTCAGGTTCAGCAGTCAATAGTATAGCACTTCAGGCACGGACTTACCCCTGCATCCACAGGCGACTTCCGCCAAGAGCCTACGCACTAGCCTAGTGGGGAGGATTTCAAAGGACGGACAGGGCTGTCACCACCTGCCGCTGTTGACTTTTGCTAAGCCATATTAATAAATCATTCCCGGCATGGGGCCAGAAACGGTTCACTAATATGTCCCAGAGTCAAGTAGGTAAAATCCGCAAGCGCACGGAGAATACCGCTGTAGCATTTCACCCGGAAGTATTCAGGGTATCGTATTTGTTTATCCCAAAGGAAGGTTATGATCAAGAAGCGTTACTAACATATAAGATCATGTTAACAATTAGCAAGGATATCTAACCAAGACAGGCGGGTACATGATAATAACCGGGTAGTGTGACACACACAGAAGATTCCTACTAAATAAATAAAGTCTAGTGGAGGAAAGACTAGGCTAAGCTACTCCTACTATACATTCCTATACAGTTGCATAGCCTAAGTAGAATACATACAGACCCACACTCAGGTTCAGCAGTCAATAGTATAGCACTTCAGGCACGGACTTACCCCTGCATCCACAGGCGACTTCCGCCAAGAGCCTACGCACTAGCCTAGCGGGGAGGATTTCAAAGGACGGACAGGGCTGTCACCACCTGCCGCCTACCTCAACGAACCAGTAGACTAATGAATAATTGATGCAAATCAGTCACCCAAGTACCATACTTGCATGACCAAAGAGCACTCTGCCCCTCCGCGATTACTATTAACGAGGCAGAGCTACCGTACGAATACGATCACCAAACCCATGCTATACTTTATCAGCTAAAACTAAGCATAGAGACTATAACATATAAACTAGACTATAGTGACGGTATATAACTAGCATGACAATAGTAGTATAATAAATATAAACTACTATCACACAAGTAGACTATACTATCACATATATGGATCACAATATCAAACAAGAAACTCATGACCCAAGCACAACTACATAGAAAATATATATATATTGATAAGAGCAAAGTCTTACAAAAGGGAAAAGATACAAGAGCCATACCAATTCCAAGTGAAGACTTGGGACTAGAGAGCTCTAGACTCAGCCTAACTCCACTAAAACTCCAAGAACTACTACTAGCAAGAGAGAAATGCTTCTTGTGGTGTGTGTTGAGTGTGAAGGCACACCCTCCTATTTATAGCCTCAATAGGTCGGCAAGGGAGCGTAACCGCCACGGAAGGCATCTCAAACCATCATCAGGAGTTGCGGAGGAGCCAACACGTGGAAGCCCAGGCGGAGAGGGCGCCCGGCTGGGTCGGCCGACCTGACCAGGTCGGCCGACCTGGGGGTGGCCCCTCCTGGCCTGTGCTTTCTCCAGGTGGCTGTCCTGTGGGCCCTGACGTCGGTTTGCGCGGTATTACAGGGAGTTACGTCGGTTAAGTGCTGAAAATGAGCCCTTCAATCCGTGTGACGTCCATGTGGCACTCTCTGATTGGTTGAAAGTGTGTTTTCTTGCCTTTTGAGGTGTTTCCTTCACATTTCCTCCTGCATGCACAAAGTTCTCCAAGTACAAGTGGAACTATATTATTGTGCTAAAGTATGCGTGTATGAAATGCCAAATTCTCCTTTATTTGAGTATAGTTGACGGTTGAAAATGGTACTTAACAGCCGTCAACAAACTCCCCCAAGCTTACCCTTTGCTCGTCCCGAAGCAAAGATAAACTTAAGTTGTTGATCAGGAGTTGCTACAATGTCCTACTCCTCAATAATACTATGCGCACAACAAAGTACTCTTCCTAGAATTAAATATGTTGGCACATAACTTACCCATTTACCTCGATCCATGGGGCTTTTACACCTCTTTGTCTTGGGCGGTTGAGAGATAGAACAATTGCAGGGCACCAATCACTTGCTCTAGATTCCGCTATGTTATTCCGGAGGTTTTCAAAAGATTTTGAAAATAAAAACCAAGTTCCTCAAATGATTCTCTCGGATCACTCAATATGTGTATGATTCCTCACCAAGGCAAAGTGTTGCCTATAATCACCTACTTCTAAATAAGGCTTTATGTGGAGCTCAAGGTAGGGATATATGAGGCACTCATGTTCACATAATATTGCTATGTCAAAAGACCGGATCCAAGAAAAACATCAATTCAAACAATCTTGATCAAGATGTGCAAGTGTGTGGGAGAACGGAGGAATGGTGGATGGGAAGAAATAGCTCGCTCCTTTTTGAATTTTCCTTCTCTCTTTTGGAGTTTCTAGGCTATGGCTATCTTTTGCTTGCTCTCTTTTTTGAGCATTTTTTTTTCTTTTTTGCATAGCCATAGTCCTAGTTTGCAATGAATACTTTGAGAGAGGAATTTTGCAATGGATATATGGAGTGTTTCTTTGGATGGATGGATGGATAGTGGCTTTCTTCCGGTGTAGAAGAATAGCTCACGGTGGATATGGTGGATGCTATCTTCTTGATTTAGAAGGATAGCTCATGGCGGTGGATGTGTGTATATGATCTTGATCAAGAAAGCATGAAAAGAGTTCTACTAGGGTCACAACAATTTTGACTAAGCTCAATGTGAAACAAGCAGCATATGTGTAAAGGTTTTCAAATGTAAACACTTCATATGGCTGTGGTGGGAATTTCATCATTGAGGAACTTATCAATTTTGTCATTTTGAAAAATAAAACTCCGGAATTCAAGCTTTACGTTGAGCAAGATCATAGCAGCCCTATCTATCATATCATACCTCTCAACAACTTAGAACTAGAGACTGCATATGCTACCCACAAGATTCAAGTTCAAGGCAAGATTTACCAACAAACCTAACTCTTGAGAGAGTACTAAGTTGTAAACTAGCATTAGAGAGGAATAAAGGACAGAGCAACTATTCATCATCTCAACATATGAAAATTATACACATTCATACCGCGCATGAAAAAGGGAAATATTTTTGTTCTTTTTATGTTTTGCAAATTTTTATGGATTTTCAGATTTAGCAAATGCAAGAAATAAAGGGAAGGGGAAAGATACAAGTTACCGTGAGAAGGGGGGTCCTCCCCCAAGATTGTTCTTGCTCATATCTGCTGGTTCGGGTCGTAGCCTTGGGAGCGGAAGAAGGCATCCCAATTGTTCTGATTCTGAGCCATCATCGCGTTCAGCTGGCGGAATTGGTTGTCGCTGAAATTCTGCCATTGCTGGGTGTCGGTGACATGTTGCGTGAGAGTTTGTTGCATGCTCTCGGTGCGCAAATCAATGTCGTTCACCCTCCTTGTCAACTCGGCCATCCCATAGTTGAGTTCACGGAACCCACGGGATGAGAATGACCGAGTGGCAAAGGATGGCGGTCCGCTTGAACTTGATGACGTCTGCATGGGGTAATCGTACTGAGATTCCCATGCTCCGGACTGCCATGTTGATGCACCCGCCTCGTCCTGTGGCGGGGGCTGCTCCCATACCGGATCTCCGGTCGGAGTGCGAAACTCCGGTGTAGGCTCCATATGCCTACGGGAACGTGTCGGTCGCCCTGAAACACTATGCCTGCGAACTTCTCCCACTGGCTCAAGTGGGAGGGTTAGTGCCCGACAGTGATACAAATGAAGACCCGGGTTAGGTAACGGGAATTCATTTGTATACCCGGGAAAGTGATAGATCAAGGTATTATTTGGACCATGTTTCAAAGTATGTCCTTGCACAAAATAGTCCTCGCCTAGAAATTCTCTATCTACCGTCAAATATTCAACATGAACATTCTCAAGCAGACCACACTTCTGCGCAATGCGAGTAACTAAAGAGGTGCACTCAATTGGTCCTGTCAACTTTATATTGTCTAACCATTGATCAATCATGCATTCCGCGGGTGACACCCTAATTTTCTTAACCATGGCATAAAGTATTTTCAATTCATCTTGCCGGACAACCCTAATGTCACCTCGAGGAAACAAGGTCATAGCCAACCACACATGCATAAATCTAAGTGTAGGATTATGGATGGCACTTGTTCTAGGCTTGGGACCCCACTCGTTTCCGGAAATCTTTTTCCAAAAACTTTCATTATGGAACCCCTTTAGCGCTTTATCTAAGTCTAGCCTACATTTAGGATTTAGACCTAGCATAGCATGAAGATCACCCCATGTGACCAAGCGCTCTTGCCCAAATAAGCGAAAAGAAATGCCTTCATCATACTTTCTAAGGGTGCATAAAAACTGCATAGTAAGCAAACGAGAACCCGGCTCATCTACTTCTACGAAATTTAGCCAACCCATAGTGCGAAAAATAGAGGCAAATTCTTCTCTCATACCTATTTTCTCGAGGAAGTCCGGATCGAAGCGTCGGGTGTGGGCGAATGGCCGTTCTCTCATGAGCTCGGGTTTGTCGTTTTCACTAACGCTCACCCGAACACTTGTTTGATCTTGTTTTTGTTCTTGTCTTGTGTTTGTTCTTGTGTGCAGCCATGTTCAAACGAATGAAGCAAGTCGCCGGAATCAAGCGGAGAAAAAGCACTCGTGCAAGCACGAGTCAAGCATCCTCCGTCGAGCTCACACCAAGTCCGGGGCATGGTGACCCCGAAGCTGAAATTCCGGAGGAAAGGCCGGCCTTGCTCATCACCGAGGAGCATCTCGACATCAAGGACGACCGCGAGGGCCAAGCCATCACGCTCATGAGAGAGCGGCCATTCGCCCACACCCGACGCTTCGATCCGGACTTCCTCGAGAAAATAGGTATGAGAGAAGAATTTGCCTCTATTTTTTGCACTATGGGTTGGCTAAATTTCATAGAAGTAGATGAGCCGGGTTCTCGTTTGCTTACTATGCAGTTTTTACGCACCCTTAGAAAGTATGATGAAGGCATTTCTTTTCGCTTGTTTGGGCAAGAGCGCTTGGTCACATGGGGTGATCTTCATGCTATGCTAGGTCTAAATCCTAAATGTAGGCTAGACTTAGATAAAGCGCTAAAGGGGTTCCATAATGAAAGTTTTTGGAAAAAGATTTCCGGAAACGAGTGGGGTCCCAAGCCTAGAACAAGTGCCATCCATAATCCTACACTTAGATTTATGCATGTGTGGTTGGCTATGACCTTGTTTCCTCGAGGTGACATTAGGGTTGTCCGGCAAGATGAATTGAAAATACTTTATGCCATGGTTAAGAAAATTAGGGTGTCACCCGCGGAATGCATGATTGATCAATGGTTAGACAATATAAAGTTGACAGGACCAATTGAGTGCACCTCTTTAGTTACTCGCATTGCGCAGAAGTGTGGTCTGCTTGAGAATGTTCATGTTGAATATTTGACGGTAGATAGAGAATTTCTAGGCGAGGACTATTTTGTGCAAGGACATACTTTGAAACATGGTCCAAATAATACCTTGATCTATCACTTTCCCGGGTATACAAATGAATTCCCGTTACCTAACCCGGGTCTTCATTTGTATCACTGTCGGGCACTAACCCTCCCACTTGAGCCAGTGGGAGAACTTCGCAGGCATAGTGTTTCAGGGCGACCGACACGTTCCCGTAGGCATATGGAGCCTACACCGGAGTTTCGCACTCCGACCGGAGATCCGGTATGGGAGCAGCCCCCGCCACAGGACGAGGCGGGTGCATCAACATGGCAGTCCGGAGCATGGGAATCTCAGTACGATTACCCCATGCAGACGTCATCAAGTTCAAGCGGACCGCCATCCTTTGCCACTCGGTCATTCTCATCCCGTGGGTTCTGTGAACTCAACTATGGGATGGCCGAGTTGACAAGGAGGGTGAACGACATTGATTTGCGCACCGAGAGCATGCAACAAACTCTCACGCAACATGTCACCGACACCCAGCAATGGCAGAATTCCAGCGACAACCAATTCCACCAGCTGAACGCGATGATGGCTCAGAATCAGAACAATTGGGATGCCTTCTTCCGCTCCCAAGGCTACGACCCGAACCAGCAGATATGAGCAAGAACAAGCTTGGGGGAGGACCCCCCTTCTCACGGTAACTTGTATCTTTCCCCTTCCCTTTATTTCTTGCATTTGCTAAATCTGAAATTCCATAAAAATTTGCAAAACATAACAAGAACAAAAATATTTCCCTTTTTCATGCGCGGTATGAATGTGTATAATTTTCCTATGTTGAGATGATGAATAGTTTCTCTGTCCTTTATTCCTCTCTAATGCTAGTTTACAACTCAGTACTCTCTCAAGAGTTAGGTTTGTTGGTAAATCTTGCCTTGAACTTGAATCTTGTGGGTAGCATATGCATTCTCTAGTTCTAAGTTGTTGAGAGGTATGATATGATAGATAGGGCTGCTATGATCTTGCTCAACGTAAAGCTTGAATTCCGGAGTTTTATTTTTCAAAATAACAAATTGATAAGATCCTCAATGATGAAAGTCCCACCACAGCCATATGTAGTGTTTACATTTGAAAACCTTTACACATATGCTGCTTGTTTCACATTGAGCTTAGTCAAAATTGTTGTGACCCTAGTAGAACTCTTTTCATGCTTTCTTGATCAAGATCATATGCACACATCCACCGCCATGAGCTATCCTTCTAAATCAAGAAGATAGCATCCACCATATCCACCATATCCACCGTGAGCTATTATTCTACACCGGAAGAAAGCCACTATCCATCCATCTATCCAAAGAAACACTCCATATATCCATTGCAAAATTCCTCTCTCAAAGTATTCATTGCAAACTAGGACTATGGCTATGCAAAAAAAAAAAAAAAAAAAAAGAAAAGAAAAAAAATGCTCAAAAAAGAGAGCAAGCAAAAGATAGCCATAGCCTAGAAACTCCAAAAGAGAGAAGGAAAATTCAAAAAGTAGTTATTTCTTCCCATCCACCATTCCTCCGTTCTCCCACACACTTGCACATCTTGATCAAGATTGTTTGAATTGATGTTTTTTCTTGGATCCGGTCTTTTGACATAGCAATATTATGTGAACATGAGTGCTTCATATATCCCTACCTTGAGCTCCACATAAAGCCTTATTTAGAAGTAGGTGATTATAGGCAACACTTTGCCTTGGTGAGGAATCATACACATATTGAGTGATCCGAGAGAATCATTTGAGAAACTTGGTTTTTATTTTCAAAATCTTTTGAAAACCTCCGGAACAACATAGCGGAATCTAGAGCAAGTGATTAGTGCCCTGCAATTGTTCTATCTCTCAACCGCCCAAGACAATGAGGTGTAAAAGCCCCATGGATCGAGGTAAATGGGTAAGTTATGCGCCAATATATTTAATTCTAGGAAGAGTACTTTGTTGTGCACATAGTATTATTGAGGAGTAGGACATTGTAGCAACTCCTGATCAACAACTTAAGTTTATCTTTGCTTCGGGACGAGCAAAGGGTAAGCTTGGGGGAGTTTGTTGACGGCTGTTAAGTACCATTTTCAACCGTCAACTATACTCAAATAAAGGAGAATTTGGCATTTCATACACGCATGCTTTATCACAATAATATAGTTCCACTTGTACTTGGAGAACTTTGTGCATGCAGGAGGAAATGTGAAGGAAACACCTCAAAAGGCAAGAAAACACACTTTCGACCAATCAGAGAGTGCCACATGGACGTCACACGGATTGAAGGGCCCATTTTCAGTACTTAACCGACGTAACTCCCTGCAATACCGCGCAAACCAACGTCAGGGCCCACAGGACAGCCACCTGGAGAAAGCACAGGCCAGGAGGGGCCACCCCCAGGTCGGCCGACCTGGTCAGGTCGGCCGACCCAGCCGGGCGCCCTCTCCGCCTGGGCTTCCACGTGTTGGCTCCTCCGCGACTCCTGATGACGGTTTGAGATGCCTTCCGTGGCGGTTACGCTCCCTTGCCGACCTATTGAGGCTATAAATAGGAGGGTGTGCCTTCACACTCAACACACACCACAAGAAGCATTTCTCTCTTGCTAGTAGTAGTTCTTGGAGTTTTAGTGGAGTTAGGCTGAGTCTAGAGCTCTCTAGTCCCAAGTCTTCACTTGGAATTGGTATGGCTCTTGTATCTTTTCCCTTTTGTAAGACTTTGCTCTTATCAATATATATATCTTTTCTATATAGTTGTGCTTGGGTCATGAGTTTCTTGTTTGATTTTGTGATCCATATATGTGATAGTATAGTCTACTTGTGTGATAGTAGTTTATATTTATTATACTACTATTGTCATGCTAGTTATATACCGTCACTATAGTCTAGTTTATATGTTATAGTCTCTATGCTTAGTTTTAGCTGATAAAGTATAGCATGGGTTTGGTGATCGTATTCTTACGGTAGCTCTGCCTCGTTAATAGTAATCGCGGAGGGGCAGAGTGCTCTTTGGTCATGCAAGTATGGTACTTGGGTGACTGATTTGCATCAATTATTCGTTAGTCTACTGGTTCGTTGAGGTAGGCGGCAGGTGATGACAGCCCTGTCCGTCCTTTGAAATCCTCCCCGCTAGGCTAGTGTGTAGGCTCTTGGCGGAAGTCGCCTGTGGATGCAGGGGTAAGTCCATGCCTGAAGTGCTATACTATTGACTGCTGAACCTGAGTGTGGGTCTGTATGTATTCTACTTAGGCTATGCAACTGTATAGGAATGTATAGTAGGAGTAGCTTAGCCTAGTCTTTCCTCCACTAGACTTTATTTATTTAGTAGGAATCTTCTGTGTGTGTCACACTACCCGGTTATTATCATGTACCCGCCTGTCCTGGTTAGATATCCTTGCTAATTGTTAACATGATCTTATATGTTAGTAACGCTTCTTGATCATAACCTTCCTCTGGGATAAACAAATACGATACCCTGAATACTTCCGGGTGAAATGCTACAGCGGTATTCTCCGTGCGCTTGCGGATTTTACCTACTTGACTCTGGGACATATTAGTGAACCGTTTCTGGCCCCGTGCCGGGAATAATTTATTAATATGGCTTAGCAAAAGTCAACAGTGTCCCGATCGAGCAGGTGATCGTGGGACACCCCGGATCTTTCTTCTTCTCAGGAAGCCGGTTGAGTATAGCAGCGCTACACTCTTCCGTCAGCTTGACAATTTCTGTGGTCGGTAGTGGGCGCTTGTTGCTGATAAGATCCTTGAGGTAGCGAGCGTACGTGGGTACTTGTATCGCATCCAGCAAGGGCACGTTGATGTGCAGCTTCTGGATCACCTCAACGAAGCGTGTGAACTGCTCGTCCACGGTGGGCTTCCTTCTTCTTTCAGGAAACGGCATGAGGTTCGTGTCATAGAACTCATGTGGGGCCGTTTTCCTTGGCGGCAGTTCTTCTTCTTCTGCCGGCTTCTCAGCTGATGTGTCCTTTCCTGCATGGTTAGGGTATGGCGGATCCCGAGTGGACTTACCTCCTCTCGTGGTAACCGCATTAACATTTTCTAAGGGGGTCTCGGGTTGCCCCGGGATTTTCCCCGACTCAGCAGTAGGAACAGCAGCAGCTAATTGAGCTAATTGAGTTTCTATCATTTTATTAAAGCTCAGCTGATTCTTGAGAGCAGAGGAAACACCCTCTATCTTAGTGTGGATGCTCTCAAGAGTCCTATCAGTGGTGGCAAGCTTTTTACTGATGTTATCATTAACCTTAGCTTGACCAAGCACAAGATCTTTCAAGGAGGGCTGATTATAACCGGAATTAAAACCAGAGAAGTTGCCAGAGTTACCTCCTTGGTAGTTGGGACGTGGTGGACCCCAACTTTGACCTCCTTGTGGACGGTAGCCGTTGTTGTTGTTGTTGCCCATGAACATTGCGTCCTCACGGGTCTCAGGGCAGTCATTGCCCGAGTGTCCCGTGTTGCCACAGACCTCGCAAGTCATACGAGTGTCTAGGGCTTTCACTTCTCCATTGGCTTGGTCGTCCATCTTCTTCATGAGAAGGTCAATCTTGGCGGCGAGCATGTCAACCTCCTTGACGGAGTGCATGCCTCGCTGGCGAGGTTGGAGGCGCTCTTCATTCCAACCTTGGTTGGACACCATCTTCTCGATCAAATCTTTTGCCTTGCTCACAGTGAGCGAGAAGAAGGCTCCACCAGCAGCAGCGTCGAGGTGGTCGCGGGCCGACGGAAACTTTGACCTCCTTGTAGAAGTTCTGGATGATCAGCCAATCATCCATCCCGTGGTGGGGACATGCCAGGATGTACTCCTGGAGCCTCTCCCATGCCTCAGGAATCTACTCCTTCGACTCCTGCTGGAAGCTTGAGATCCTTCCGCGGAGGGCATTGGTCTTGCACACTTGTTTCCTGACTTCTTTTTATTTGACACAAACAAAAAGGAAAAAGTGTGAAAGCAAAGGTGGACCCCACCGGCTTTATGGGCTCAGTGGGTTCCATTATTCAATTCTTTATTATAGGCGCATTACATTTTAATGAAGTAAACAAAGAAAATCTAAAAAGGGAAACTAAGCGCCTATTTTCCTAAACTATATGGGAGAGCCTATTCATTTGCCCTTATACAAGTCGGGCTCTCCCATGTGGCTACAAATGCGCTCCATTTTAGCGCATAAGCCACGGCGGAGGTCTTTCATACCCTCCTCGAGGCGTTGCACACGATCCTCAAGTTGAGCACGATCAACCAACTCCTCCGCCAACTTGTTGGCCAGCCTCTTATTCTCCGCCCGTAGGAGGAGAACGTCCTGTGCAAGCTTGGCCTTGGAGGGACCTGTCGCCTCGTCCTCGCTGTCCTGGTAGTGGCCGCCCTCCGCTGTGATTGGTGCGGGGTCGAGGAAGCGGCTGATGGTCTTCCGCGGGGAGGAGTCGATGGATTCCTCCATCTCCCGCTTGTCCTCCGAAGTGAGCTTGGGAAAGAGCACTTTCCCCTTGCCCGGTCCGGTGCGCGGTCCGGTGCTGGTGAACCATCCCTTCCGCTCTGGCGACGTGGGGATGTAGTCCATCCGGTACTTGTACCCGAATGGCGACCCATCCCTGCCCCGTAGCGTCTCCACGAGGTGTTCCCCAGGCAGGAGAGCAGAGGGATCCCCGTTGTGGAGACGACGGGTGGGTGTCGTCTTGCGGGGCACCAGAGCGCCCGTCGTCGGCCTCTTGATGTCGGGGGTAGGACGCCGTACAGGTGTTGACGGTCCTTAAATGCAAAATATGACCGTCGTTTACCCGCAAGAATCACACAATTTGATCACCACCTTAGTGGTAGGAATTTATTGCTAATTATTTCCACAAGTTTTGGTGACTTTGTGTATGCAGGAAGCAACCCATGGAGTTTAAATAAAATTCAAGGAAATTCAAGGAGAAAGCACACTTCCGGCCAATCAGGAGCAAGCACACGGATTAAGGAGCCCACCTTCAGCGCTTAACCGACGTAACTCCCCGTAATACCGCGCAAACCGTTGTGAGGGCCCACAGGACAGCCACCTGGAGAAAGCACAGGCCAGGAGGGGCCACCCCCAGGTCGGCCGACCTGGTCAGGTCGGCCGACCTGGCCGGGCGCCCTCTCCGCCCGGGCTTCCACGTGTTGGCTCCTCAGGACTCCCTGATGGCGGTTTGGGGGGATTCCGTGGCGGTTACTCCTCTGAAACCGACGTTAGGAGGCTATAAATAGAGGGTGAGGGCCTTCACTCCAACACACACTCAAGATTGAAGATTTAGTGCTCCTCTTACAAAGGCCAAGTGCTACTTAGCTAGTGCTTAGATTAGGAAGAGAGTGGAGTAGAGTTCGGAGGAGGCTTGGGCTTGTCTTCGCCTTCTCCACGCTTGTACTTCGACGACATTTGCCAATCATAGTAAGTGTCGAGATTTCCCCTCTTGCAGTTTACTTTTTACTTTAATTAAGTTATAGTTCTAGCTTGTGAGCTCGTTCATCGCTCTAAGTTCTTAGGGTGCCTTAGCCTGAATATTCGTTGCTAGAAGGTTAAGGTAGTAATCGATCGCATAGACGTGGTGTCTAGGCAGGAGGTTACCTTTGATTATTCGTTAGTCTACTGGTTCGTTGAGGTAGGCGGCAGGTGGTGACAGCTCTGTCCGTCCTCTGAAATCCTCCCCGCTAGGCTAGTGCGTAGGCTCTTGGCGGAAGTCGCCTGTGGATGCAGGGGTAAGTCCGTGCCCAACGCGAGCAAACTAGAGCATAGCTTAGTTAACGTAGGAACCTAACTCTTGGGACATCCTCTCTGTCCTCTGCCTATCTTAATCAATCTCTGTGTCCTAGGGTGATTTAGTCCAACGATAGACACACACGTTCCTCGTGATTCGATACCCCGGAATACTCTGGGTGAAGTGCTACATCGGTCTTCCGTGCGCTTGCGGATTTATTCGTAGACGTAAGAAAAACCAACAAGCATTTCTGGCGCCGTTGCCGGGGAACGGTTGCTGTTTTATCTGCGGACCCTAGTCACCCTCGTATCTCTTTTTATCTTTCTTTTATTTCTTTCCTTATCCCTACCATGGAGCAACCTTCTATCCAATCCTTCTCTGCTCCAAGGGGCGAGTTCTACGAGCCACCTTCATCTTCAAAACCAATCCTTTCACATGGCTTCGAACTCCGCCCAGGCTTTATAGCCATGGTTCAGGCACAACCTTTCTCGGGGGTAGAAAACGAAAACCCACACCATCACCTGCGAGAATTTGAGCAATTGTGCTCGTGCATCCAAATCAGGGGTATGACACAAGAGACTCTCAAGTGGAAATTGTTTCCCTTTTCTCTTATAGAGAGGGCGAAGCAATGGTACACTCACACGGCAGAAAGCACGAATGGTGACTGGAAAGAGCTCCGGGACAAATTTTGTCTTGCGTTCTTCCCAATGTCACGAATCGTTTCTCTCCGTAGAGAGGTCTTCAACTTCGAGCAGGCCGAGAAAGAATCCTTAGGCACAGCTTGGGCTAGGTTCTCGCTTTTAGTGAAATCTGGTCCTGACTTGTCTATACCCGATCCCATGCTGCTACAGCATTTTCGGATGGGTCTCGACAAGGAATCTGCCCAATATCTCGACATAGCCGCCGGAGGTTCATTCATACACAAAACGGTCTCAGAAGGAAGAACCATCCTAGAACGCATTCTAGAAAATACCTCTTTCCTTGAGACCACCAAACCCCCCTGCGAAGAAGCTACGCCGAGCCAGGAGACTCTCCAGCTAGCCGAATCTGACCCTGCTTCTTGCACATCTCAAGACTTAGCTAGTGAGCCTCCTCCTGAACCAGGAAATTCGGATGATGAAGAAATTCAGCCGTCCGAATTCCCTTTCATCATCGAGGATGATCTTTTCAAAGACTTCGGTAACACCTCGATGTATGCCATCCAACGAAAGCCTCAAACACCAGTTCCTTCCCCTGAACCTATAGAAGAACAATTCCTTAGGGACTCAGTGAAAGAACTAACAGCCATCATGAGTGATGAGTGGTCCCGAGAAAATGAGCAATGTTCCGAACTTGTTCGGATTATCTCATCCTCTACTACCATTCCTTGTATGGTTAGAGGCAGAGCTGTGGATGTCTGGTATAATCCCACCGTAGGAATAAACATCGTTTCTGACTCCTTTGCCTTTGAGGTATTAGGAGACGAACCTCTACTTCCTACGCAAAAGACCTTCAAAAGCCCTACCGGAGCCATCCTAGAAGGTTACGGGATTCTAAACAATGTGTCGATACGACACAAAGACGCTGAGGCCCTTCTGAACTTTCATGTCTTTGAGGTCCCAAGCTTTGATATCCTCATCGGGCTTCCTTTAGAAAAACTCTTTACGGCAGCCTCATCCGGTAACCTCAGTGTCAACATCGGAGGAAAGGCTCTCTCAATCCCAATCTCTCGTTCGCGAAACACCATCGCTGAATTTCCTGATGAGAGAGACCTAACCGAAGAGGTGAAAGTGATTTCCCCTTTCGACCCTCCTGATACCCTCCTTGACCAAGACGCCGATCTTTTTACAGAAGAGGAGGATGATCTACAGGAAACTCTCGAGCTTCCTGAAGAAAAACCACCGACTCGACCTCCCATCGAGTTAAAAACCTTACCCCCTGGCCTACGCTACGCTTTCCTACATGGTGACACGGAGTCCCCTGTCATCATTAGTGATAAGCTTTCGGAGGAGGAGACCAAGAAGCTGATCTCTGTCTTAGAGAAACATCGCTCTGTCTTTGGGTACTCCCTCCAAGACCTAAAGGGAATTAGCCCCACTCTCTGCACCCATCGCATCCCTCTTGACCCCGAGAGTACACCTTCTAGGGAACCTCAGAGGAGGTTAAATAATGCTATGCGCGAGGTTGTGAAGAAGGAAGTTCTAAAACTTCTGCATTCAGGGATCATATATCCCGTACCTCATAGTGAGTGGGTGAGCCCGGTGCAAGTAGTGCCGAAGAAGGGAGGTATGACGGTCGTTAAGAATGATAAGAACGAGCTTATTCCCCAACGTACCGTCACGGGATGGAGGATGTGTATCGATTACAGAAAACTCAACAAGGCAACAAAGAAGGATCATTTCCCGCTGCCCTTCATCGATGAGATGTTAGAGCGGTTGGCAAACCATTCCTTCTTCTGTTTCCTTGATGGGTATTCTGGTTATCATCAGATTCCTATCCATCCCGATGATCAGAGTAAGACCACCTTCACATGCCCGTATGGAACGTATGCCTACCGTAGGATGTCTTTTGGGTTGTGTAATGCACCCGCCTCTTTCCAACGGTGTATGATGTCCATATTCTCGGACATGATCGAGGAAATCATGGAAGTCTTCATGGATGACTTCTCAGTCTATGGGAAGACATTCGATCACTGTCTCGAGAACTTGGACAGGGTCTTGACTCGATGCCAAGAAAAGGACCTGGTACTTAATTGGGAAAAATGCCACTTTATGGTCCGAGAAGGCATAGTGCTAGGGCACTTAGTGTCCGAGAGAGGGATCGAGGTGGATAAGGCGAAAATAGAAGTTATCGAGCAACTTCCACCTCCGATCAACGTCAAGGGTATTCGTAGCTTTTTGGGGCATGCTGGGTTCTATCGACGATTCATCAAAGACTTTTCGAAAATCGCTAGACCCCTCACCGACCTCTTAGCTAAGGATGCGCCTTTTGACTTTGATGATGAGTGCTTGAAATCTTTTCATCTCTTGAAAAATGCACTCATCTCAGCTCCCATCATCCAACCCCCTGATTGGAAGCTGCCCTTTGAAATCATGTGCGATGCTAGTGACTATGCCGTAGGGGCCGTTCTCGGCCAAACTAAGGACAAGAAGCATCACGCAATAGCCTACGCTAGCAAAACCTTGACAGGAGCACAGCTCAACTACGCTACCACAGAAAAGGAGCTCCTGGCTGTGGTTTTTGCTATCGATAAGTTTAGATCTTATTTAGTTGGAGCAAAGGTAATTGTTTACACTGATCATGCTGCACTAAAGTACCTGCTCGCTAAAAAAGATGCTAAACCAAGGCTCATCAGATGGATCCTCTTACTCCAAGAATTTGATCTTGAAATAAAAGATAAGAAAGGAGTAGAGAATTCCGTAGCAGATCATCTATCTCGTATGCAAGTCACTAACATGCAGGAACTACCAATCAACGACTTCCTACGAGATGATATGCTATTAAAGGTTGCGGACTCCACACCCTGGTATGCAGATATCGTGAATTTCATGGTTACAGGGTATGTTCCGCCGGGGGAGAACCGAAAGAAGCTGGCCTATGAAAGTAGGCGACACCTTTGGGACGACCCATTCCTCTACAGGGTCTGTGCTGATGGTCTGTTGCGGCGATGCATCCCCACCATTGAGGGTGCACAGATAATTGAGAAGTGCCATGCAGCTCCGTACGGAGGACACTACGGCGTGTACCGGACGCAAGCAAAAATCTGGCAAAGTGGTTTCTATTGGCCGACGATGTATGAGGACACCAAGGAGTACATTAGGAGGTGCAGGAGATGCCAGAAGCATGGAGGAATCTCATCTCGCAACGCGATGCCCTTGACATACAACCTGCAAGTCGAACTTTTCGACGTCTGGGGCATCGACTTCATGGGACCCTTCCCAAGGTCCTATGATTGCGAGTATATCCTGGTGGCAGTCGACTACGTGTCAAAGTGGGTTGAAGCATTGCCATGCAGAGCTGCAGATGCAAAGAGCGCACGGAAGATGCTCTATGAGATCATTTTCCCACGCTTTGGGGTACCAAGGATGGTGATTAGTGATGGAGGTTCACACTTCACGGATAAAGGATTCCGACACTTCCTGAGGGAACTCGGTTCCGACCATAACATTGCTACTCCATACCACCCCCAGACCAGCGGTCAGGCAGAGACCTCGAACAAGCAAATCAAGAACATCCTGCAGAAAACAGTGGAGGAAATGGGATCGGGATGGAAGAATAAGTTGCCAGATGCACTATGGGCATATCGCACTGCATACAAGACCCCCATAGGCATGTCTCCATTCCAGCTGGTCTACGGCAAGACTTGCCATCTGCCGGTAGAACTGGAACACAAGGCATACTGGGCAATAAAGAAGTGGAATATGGATTCCAAGGAAGCAGGAAGGCACAGGATGAAGCAAATTTCTGAGTTGGAGGAATGGAGAGAAAAGGCGTATCACAGTGCCAGGATCTATAAAGAAAAGACCAAGAAATGGCACGACAAAAGGATACAGCCAAAGGAGTTCAACCCTGGAGACAAGGTGCTACTCTTCAACTCAAGAGTGAAGCTGTTCGGCGACGGGAAGCTGCGAAGCAAATGGCTTGGGCCATATCTCGTCATTGACGTCGCGACACATGGAGCGGTCACACTCCAGGACAAGGAAGGGAACGCGTTTAAGGTAAACGGCCATCGACTTAAACTCTTTTACGATTCTATTAAAAGTATAGGAGTTGAAGAGGACGTAGTCAATTTAATTGACTTCCGGGCCTACCCATAGCCTTTACGGGCACCTAAACTTAGAATCAAATTAAATGGCCGTACTTTTCCCCCTCCTTGGACCTCCCTTAGGCAGCCCACGAAGCAGCAGCCCCAGGGGGCCCACCACCAGGTCGGCCGACCTGGCCAGGTCGGGCGACCCCCTGGTGGCGCCGCCGCTTTCCGTTTTTCTCTCACGCGTTCCTCCAACTTCCCCCTTCGCCCTAATCGGAGATTCTCGCGGAGAATCACGAATATACCGTCGGGGGACTCTCCTTTTAAGCAGAGGGGAGCAATGCTTTTCTCTCATCCCAAACCTTCCTGTGAACCTCTTCCAGAACCCCCAACTTCGTCATGGCTGCCAAAAAGAGCACTTCCCAGGCTTCCTTGACCAGCTCCGCCCTTGCCCTTAGCGGGGAAATCACCCCCGCTAACCAAACCGTCCCGACCAACCTCGATCTCACCCTTGCCGAGATCGTTGAGCCTCTCGCCATTGAGCCTCCCCTGCGCCGCGAAGAGGAAAGGGCAGGCCGTACACGGTTTGCTGAACGGCGCAGCCCTTCCGCCACCCGCACATCGCAGCGGGCACTTTCGCCGACCCCGGCACGCACCATGAAGACGCGGGGAACGTCGCCTGTACGGCGTCCTACCCCCGACATCAAGAGACCAACGACGGGCACTCTGGCGCACCGCAAGACGACACCCACCCGTCGTCTCCACAACGGGGATCCCTCTGCTCTCCTGCCCAGGGAACACCTCGTTGAGACGCTTCGGGGCAGGGATGGGTCGCCATTCGGGTACAAGTACCGGATGGACTACATCCCCACGTCGCCAGAGCAGAAGGGACGGTTCACCAGCACCGGACCACGCACCGGACCGGGCAAGGGGAAAGTGCTCTTCCCCAAGCTCACTTCGGAGGACAAGCGGGAGATGGAGGAATCCATCGACTCCTCCCCGCAAAAGACCATCAGCCGCTTCCTCGACCCCCCGCCAATCACAGCGGAGGGCGGACACTACCAGGACAGCGGGGACGAGGCGACAGGTCCCTCCAAGGCCAAGCTTGCGCAGGACGTTCTCCTCCTACGGGCGGAGAATAAGAGGCTGGCCAACAAGTTGGCGGAGGAGTTGGTTGATCGTGCTCAACTTGAGGATCGTGTGCAACGCCTCGAGGAGGGTATGAAAGACCTCCGCCGTGGCTTATGCGCTAAGATGGAGCGCATTTGTAGCCACATGGGAGAGCCCGACTTATATAAGGGCAAATGAATAGGCTCTCCCATATAGTTTAGGAAAATAGGCGCTTAGTTTCCCTTTTTAGATTTTCTTCATTTATTTCATTAAAATGTAATGCGCCTATAATAAAGAATTGAATAATGGAACCCACTGAGCCCATAAAGCCGGTGGGGTCCACCTTTGCTTTCACACTTTTCCTTTTTGTTTGTGTCAAATAAAAAGAAGTCAGGAAACAAGTGTGGAGGAGGATTTGCGAAGTACGAACGCGCAAACGGACGGTCTACCCTGAGAAATATGTTGCACAGGGTGACACGAAGCGACACGACGAACCAGGGGACCAGAGGAGCATCTCCCAGGTCGGGCGACCTGGTTAGGTCGGCCGACCCAGGCCTGGCTCCCCTCGGACCCCCACTTGGTCCATACTCTGGTTTGCACGTCCACTTCCCATTCCTCCCTGCCTCTCTGCTTATTTTCTCCTTGAATATGGAAAAATTAATAAATACTAAAAACCTGAATTTTCTCCATAATTCATTCTTTTTGATTTATCATCTTGCATGCTCCTTATTCCTAGAATGTTTGCCTAAATTTCCATGACTATATCTTTAGGAAAACATGCTACCTAGGACTATTGATTTGTGTGATATGAATAGACTTTATGAATCTTCACTCTTATGCTTATAACTTGGGATTTTCTTTTGAAAATGATAAATTTGAAAGCCAACTCCTCAATGATAAAATTTATCCTACCAAGGCCAAATTTTTCTTATCAAAGATTGTGCTCTTTTGTGCTACTTATTAATTTATTGAGCCTTGTCAAAATTTTGAGACCCAAATTGAGATGCCTGTTATGCTTCATTTATCAAGTCTGTATGCACATCCACCCCTATGCTAAAACTTCTACACTGGAAGTTAGCATCTCCACCATCCATGAAAATAAAATACTCCAGTTTTACATACTTCCTTCCGTATTTTGTTGCAAAAAAAAAAAAAAAAAAAAAAAAAAAAAAAAAAAAAAAAAAAAAAAAAAAGATAGCCCATGATCTCATTTCAATGAGGGAATATTCAAAGGAGTATCCATCTTCCATCTACCAAATAAATGTGCACAGACTTGACTTATGAATCATGACTTGTTTTTCTCTTTGGATCTGAATTTTGACTTAGCAAGATATGAATTATAAGTATGCCACCATTTCAATCCTATTCTTGAGCTCCACATATACCATATTTAGAGATAGGACATGAAAGGCACAATGCCTTGGTGAGGAAAATACACCTTTGAGCGACTGAGAGAATCATTTGAGGAGTATGGCTACTATTTTTTGATTGTGAAAATCTTTTCGAAAACCCAAGTTACATAAGCAGAAGGAGCTGAGTTTTCGGAGTCAAGATTCGTTCCATTCATCAATATCCAAAGAAGGCATGCTAGACACTTCAAAAGCTCATGGAGATACAAGGTAATGCCTGGAATAATTTGCATGCTAGATTTGATTTATCAAGGTTTGAATTATCACTTAGTCCTTAGTCTTTAGTCCTTTACTCGAGGACGAGCAAAGGCTAAGTGTGGAGGAGTTTGTTGACGGTCCTTAAATGCAAAATATGACCGTCGTTTACCCGCAAGAATCACACAATTTGATCACCACCTTAGTGGTAGGAATTTATTGCTAATTATTTCCACAAGTTTTGGTGACTTTGTGTATGCAGGAAGCAACCCATGGAGTTTAAATAAAATTCAAGGAAATTCAAGGAGAAAGCACACTTCCGGCCAATCAGGAGCAAGCACACGGATTAAGGAGCCCACCTTCAGCGCTTAACCGACGTAACTCCCCGTAATACCGCGCAAACCGTTGTGAGGGCCCACAGGACAGCCACCTGGAGAAAGCACAGGCCAGGAGGGGCCACCCCCAGGTCGGCCGACCTGGTCAGGTCGGCCGACCTGGCCGGGCGCCCTCTCCGCCCGGGCTTCCACGTGTTGGCTCCTCAGGACTCCCTGATGGCGGTTTGGGGGGATTCCGTGGCGGTTACTCCTCTGAAACCGACGTTAGGAGGCTATAAATAGAGGGTGAGGGCCTTCACTCCAACACACACTCAAGATTGAAGATTTAGTGCTCCTCTTACAAAGGCCAAGTGCTACTTAGCTAGTGCTTAGATTAGGAAGAGAGTGGAGTAGAGTTCGGAGGAGGCTTGGGCTTGTCTTCGCCTTCTCCACGCTTGTACTTCGACGACATTTGCCAATCATAGTAAGTGTCGAGATTTCCCCTCTTGCAGTTTACTTTTTACTTTAATTAAGTTATAGTTCTAGCTTGTGAGCTCGTTCATCGCTCTAAGTTCTTAGGGTGCCTTAGCCTGAATATTCGTTGCTAGAAGGTTAAGGTAGTAATCGATCGCATAGACGTGGTGTCTAGGCAGGAGGTTACCTTTGATTATTCGTTAGTCTACTGGTTCGTTGAGGTAGGCGGCAGGTGGTGACAGCTCTGTCCGTCCTCTGAAATCCTCCCCGCTAGGCTAGTGCGTAGGCTCTTGGCGGAAGTCGCCTGTGGATGCAGGGGTAAGTCCGTGCCCAACGCGAGCAAACTAGAGCATAGCTTAGTTAACGTAGGAACCTAACTCTTGGGACATCCTCTCTGTCCTCTGCCTATCTTAATCAATCTCTGTGTCCTAGGGTGATTTAGTCCAACGATAGACACACACGTTCCTCGTGATTCGATACCCCGGAATACTCTGGGTGAAGTGCTACATCGGTCTTCCGTGCGCTTGCGGATTTATTCGTAGACGTAAGAAAAACCAACAACAGGCGACGTTCCCCGCGTCTTCATGGTGCGTGCCGGGGTCGGCGAAAGTGCCCGCTGCGATGTGCGGGTGGCGGAAGGGCTGCGCCGTTCAGCAGACCGTGTACGGCCTGCCCTTCCCTCTTCGCGGCGCAGGGGAGGCTCAATGGCGAGAGGCTCAACGATCTCGGCAAGGGTGAGATCGAGGTTGGTCGGGACAATTTGGTTAGCGGGGGTGATTTCCCCGCTAAGGGCAAGGGCGGAGCTGGTCAAGGAAGCCTGGGAAGTGCTCTTTTTGGCAGCCATGATGAAGTTGGGGGTTCTGGAGGAGGTTCACAGGAAGGTTTGGGATGAGAGAAAAGTATCGCTCCCCTCTGCTTAAAAGGAGAGTCCCCCGACGGTATATTCACGATTCTCCGCGAGAATCCCTGATTAGGGCGAACGGGCAAGTTGGGGTAACGCGTGAGAGAAAAAGGGAAGCGGCGGCGCCACCAGGGGGTCGCCCGACCTGGTCAGGTCGGCCGACCTGGTGGTGGGCCCCCTGGGGCTGCTGCTTCGTGGGCTGCCTAAGGGAGGTCCAAGGAGGGGGAAAGGTACGGCAATTTAATTTGATTCTAAGTTTAGGTGCCCGTAAAGGCTATGGGTAGGCCCGGAAGTCAATTAAATTGACTACGTCCTCCTCAACTCCTATACTTTTAATAGAATCGTAAAAGAGTTTAAGTCGATGGCCGTTTACCTTAAACGCGTTCCCGTCC
Organism: Eleusine indica; assembly: GCA_030378355.1. Classification (NCBI taxonomy): domain Eukaryota; kingdom Viridiplantae; phylum Streptophyta; class Magnoliopsida; order Poales; family Poaceae; genus Eleusine; species Eleusine indica. Next base: position 25,574 of record JARKIM010000016.1, on the reverse strand, counting down.
TCGTCCTGGAGTGTGACCGCTCCATGTGTCGCGACGTCGATGACGAGATATGGCCCAAGCCATTTGCTTCGCAGCTTCCCGTCGCCGAACAGCTTCACTCTTGAGTTGAAGAGTAGCACCTTGTCTCCAGGGTTGAACTCCTTTGGCTGTATCCTTTTGTCGTGCCATTTCTTGGTCTTTTCTTTATAGATCCTGGCACTGTGATACGCCTTTTCTCTCCATTCCTCCAGCTCAGAAATTTGCTTCATCCTGTGCCTTCCTGCTTCTTTGGAATCCATATTCCACTTCTTTATTGCCCAGTATGCCTTGTGTTCCAGTTCTACCGGCAGATGGCAAGTCTTGCCGTAGACCAGCTGGAATGGAGACATGCCTATGGGGGTCTTGTATGCAGTGCGATATGCCCATAGTGCATCTGGCAACTTGTTCTTCCATCCCGATCCCATTTCCTCCACTATTTTCTACAGGATGTTCTTGATTTGCTTGTTCGAGGTCTCTGCCTGACCGCTGGTCTGGGGGTGGTATGGAGTAGCAATGTTGTGGTCGGAACCGAGTTCCCTCAGGAAGTGTCGGAATCCTTTGTCCGTGAAGTGTGAACCTCCATCACTAATCACCATCCTTGGTACCCCAAAGCGTGGGAAAATGATCTCATAGAACATCTTCCGTGCGTTCTTTGCATCTGCAGCTCTGCATGGCAATGCTTCAACCCACTTTGACACGTAGTCGACTGCCACCAGGATATACTCGCAATCATAGGACCTTGGGAAGGGTCCCATGAAGTCGATGCCCCAGACGTCGAAAAGTTCGACTTGCAGGTTGTATGTCAAGGGCATCGCGTTGCGAGATGAGATTCCTCCATGCTTCTGGCATCTCCTGCACCTCCTGATGTACTCCTTGGTGTCCTCATACATCGTCGGCCAATAGAAACCACTTTGCCAGATTTTTGCTTGCGTCCGGTACACGCCGTAGTGTCCTCCGTACGGAGCTGCATGGCACTTCTCAATTATCTGTGCACCCTCAATGGTGGGGATGCATCGCCGCAACAGACCATCAGCACAGACCCTGTAGAGGAATGGGTCGTCCCAAAGGTGTCGCCTACTTTCATAGGCCAGCTTCTTTCGGTTTTCCCCCGGCGGAACATACCCTGTAACCATGAAATTCACGATATCTGCATACCAGGGTGTGGAGTCCGCAACCTTTAACAGCATATCATCTCGTAGGAAGTCGTTGATTGGTAGTTCCTGCATGTTAGTGACTTGCATACGAGATAGATGATCTGCTACGGAATTCTCTACTCCTTTCTTATCTTTTATTTCAAGATCAAATTCTTGGAGTAAGAGGATCCATCTGATGAGCCTTGGTTTAGCATCTTTTTTAGTGAGCAGGTACTTTAGTGCAGCATGATCAGTGTAAACAATTACCTTTGCTCCAACTAAATAAGATCTAAACTTATCGATAGCAAAAACCACGGCCAGGAGCTCCTTTTCTGTGGTAGCGTAGTTGAGCTGTGCTCCTGTCAAGGTTTTGCTAGCGTAGGCTATTGCGTGATGCTTTTTGTCCTTAGTTTGGCCGAGAACGGCCCCTACGGCATAGTCACTAGCATCGCACATGATTTCAAAGGGCAGCTTCCAATCAAGGGGTTGGATGATGGGAGCTGAGATGAGTGCATTTTTCAAGAGATGAAAAGATTTCAAGCACTCATCATCAAAGTCAAAAGGCGCCTCCTTAGCTAAGAGGTTGGTGAGGGGTCTAGCGATTTTCAAAAAGTCTTTGATGAATCGTCGATAGAACCCAGCATGCCCCAAAAAAGCTACGAATACCCTTGATGTTGATCGGAGGTGGAAGTTGCTCGATAACTTCTATTTTCGCCTTATCCACCTCGATCCCTCTCTCGGACACTAAGTGCCCTAGCACTATGCCTTCTCGGACCATAAAGTGGCACTTTTCCCAATTAAGTACCAGGTCCTTTTCTTGGCATCGAGCCAAGACCCTGTCCAAGTTCTCGAGACAGTGATCGAAGGTCTTCCCATAGACTGAGAAGTCATCCATGAAGACTTCCATGATTTCCTCGATCATGTCCGAGAATATGGACATCATACACCGTTGGAAAGAGGCGGGTGCATTACACAACCCAAAAGACATCCTACGGTAGGCATACGTTCCATACGGGCACGTGAAGGTGGTCTTACTCTGATCATCGGGATGGATAGGAATCTGATGATAACCAGAATACCCATCAAGGAAACAGAAGAAGGAATGGTTTGCCAACCGCTCTAACATCTCATCGATGAAGGGCAGCGGGAAATGATCCTTCTTTGTTGCCTTGTTGAGTTTTCTGTAATCGATACACATCCTCCATCCCGTGACGGTATGTTGGGGAATAAGCTCGTTCTTATCATTCTTAACGACCGTCATACCTCCCTTTTTCGGCACTACTTGTACCGGGCTCACCCACTCACTATGAGGTACGGGATATATGATCCCTGAATGCAGAAGTTTTAGAACTTCCTTCTTCACAACCTCGCGCATAGCATTATTTAATTTCCTCTGAGGTTCCCTAGAAGGTGTACTCTCGGGGTCAAGAGGGATGCGATGGGTGCAGAGAGTGGGACTAATTCCCTTTAGGTCTTGGAGGGAGTACCCAAAGACAGAGCGATGTTTCTCTAAGACAGAGATCAGCTTCTTGGTTTCCTCCTCCGAAAGCTTATCACTAATGATGACAGGGAACTCCGTGTCACCATATAGGAAAGCGTAGCGTAGGCCAGGGGGTAAGGTTTTTAACTCGATGGGAGGTCGAGTCGGTGGTTCATCTTCAGGAAGCTCGAGAGTTTCCTGTAGATCATCCTCCTCTTCTGTAAAAAGATCGGCGTCTTGGTCAAGGAGGGTATCAGGAGGGTCGAAAGGGGAAATCACTTTCACCTCTTCGGTTAGGTCTCTCTCATCAGGAAATTCAGCGATGGTGTTTCGCGAACGGGAGATTGGGATTGAGAGAGCCTTTCCTCCGATGTTGACACTGAGGTTACCGGATGAGGCTGCCGTAAAGAGTTTTTCTAAAGGAAGCCCGATGAGGACATCAAAGCTTGGGACCTCAAAGACATGAAAGTTCAGAAGGGCCTCAGCGTCTTTGTGTCGTATCGACACATTGTTTAGAATCCCGTAACCTTCTAGGATGGCTCCGGTAGGGCTTTTGAAGGTCTTTTGCGTAGGAAGCAGAGGTTCGTCTCCTAATACCTCAAAGGCAAAGGAGTCGGAAACGATGTTTATTCCTACGGCGGGATTATACCAGACATCCACAGCTCTGCCTCTAACCATACAAGGAATGGTAGTAGAGGATGAGATAATCCGAACAAGTTCAGAACATTGCTCATTTTCTCGGGACCACTCATCACTCATGATGGCTGTTAGTTCTTTCACTGAGTCCCTAAGGAATTGTTCTTCTATAGGTTCAGGGGAAGGAACTGGTGTTTGAGGCTTTCGTTGGATGGCATACATCGAGGTGTTACCGAAATCTTTGAAAAGATCATCCTCGATGATGAAAGGGAATACGGACGGCTGAATTTCTTCATCATCCGAATTTCCTGGTTCAGGCGGAGGCTCACTAGCTAAGTCTTGAGATGTGCAAGAAGCAGGGTCAGATTCGGCTAGCTGGAGAGTCTCCTGGCTCGGCGTAGCTTCTTTGCAGGGGGGTTTGGTGGGTTCAAGGAAAGAGGTATTTTCTAGAATGCGTTCTAGGATGGTTCTTTCTTCTGAGACCGTTTTGTGTATGAATGAACCTCCGGCGGCTATGTCGAGGTATTGGGCAGATTCCTTGTCGAGACCCATCCGAAAATGTTGTAGCAGCATGGGATCGGGTATAGACAAGTCAGGACCGGATTTCACTAAAAGCGAGAACCTAGCCCAAGCTGTGCCTAAGGATTCTTTCTCGGCCTGCTCGAAGTTGAAGACCTCTCTACGGAGAGAAACGATTCGTGACATTGGAAAGAACACAAGACAAAATTTGTCCCGGAGCTCTTTCCAGTCACCATTCGTGCTTTCTGCCGTGTGAGTGTACCATTGCTTCGCCCTCTCTATAAGAGAAAAGGGAAACAATTTCCACTTGAGAGTCTCTTGTGTCATACCCCTGATTTGGATGCACGAGCACAATTGCTCAAATTCTCGCAGGTGATGGTGTGGGTTTTCGTTTTCTACCCCCGAGAAAGGTTGTGCCTGAACCATGGCTATAAAGCCTGGGCGGAGTTCGAAGCCATCAGAAAGGATTGGTTTTGAAGATGAAGGTGGCTCGTAGAACTCGCCCCTTGGAGCAGAGAAGGATTGGATAGAAGGTTGCTCCATGGTAGGGATAAGGAAAGAAATAAAAGAAAGATAAAAAGGGATACGAGGGTGACTAGGGTCCGCAGATAAAACAGCAACCGCCCCCCGGCAACGGCGCCAGAAATGCTTGTTGGTTTTTCTTACGTCTACGAATAAATCCGCAAGCGCACGGAAGACTGATGTAGCACTTCACCCAGAGTATTCCGGGGTATCGAATCACGAGGAACGTGTGTGTCTATCGTTGGACTAAATCACCCAAGGACACAGAGATTGATTAAGATAGGCAGAGGACAGAGAGGATGTCCCAAGAGTCAGGTTCCTACGTTAACTAAGCTATGCTCTAGTTTGCTCGCGTTGGGCACGGACTTACCCCTGCATCCACAGGCGACTTCCGCCAAGAGCCTACGCACTAGCCTAGCGGGGAGGATTTCAGAGGACGGACAGAGCTGTCACCACCTGCCGCCTACCTCAACGAACCAGTAGACTAACGAATAATTAAAGGTAACCTCCTGCCTAGACACCACGTCTATGCGATCGATTACTACCTTAACCTTCTAGCAACGAATATTCAGGCTAAGGCACCCTAAGAACTTAGAGCGATGAACGAGCTCACAAGCTAGAACATAACTTAATTAAAGTAAAAAGTAAACTGCAAGAGGGGAAATCTTGACACTTACTATGATTGGCAAATGTCGTCGAAGTACAAGCGTGGAGAAGGCGAAGACAAGCCCAAGCCTCCTCCGAACTCTACTCCACTCTCTTCCTAATCTAAGCACTAGCTAAGTAGCACTTGGCCTTTGCAAGAGGAGCACTAAATCTTCAATCTTGAGTGTGTGTTGGAGTGAAGGCCCTCACCCTCTATTTATAGCCTCCTAACGTCGGTTTCAGAGGAGTAACCGCCACGGAATCCCCCCAAACCGCCATCAGGGAGTCCTCTGGAGCCTACACGTGGAAGGCCAAGCGGAAAGGACGCCAGGCCAGGTCGCCCGACCTGACCAGGTCGGCCGACCTGGGGGTGGCCCCTCCTGGCCTGTGCTTTCTCCAGGTGGCTGTCCTGTGGGCCCTGACGTTGGTTTGCGCGGTATTACAGGGAGTTACGTTGGTTAAGTGCTGAAGGTGGGCTCCTTAATCCGTGTGCTTGCTCCTGATTGGCCGGAAGTGTGCTTTCTCCTTGAATTTCCTTGAATTTTATTTAAACTCCATGGGTTGCTACCTGCATACACAAAGTCACCAAAACTTGTGGAAATAATTAGCAATAAATTCCTACCACTAAGGTGGTGATCAAATTGTGTGATTCTTGCGGGTAAACGACGGTCATATTTTGCATTTAAGGACCGTCAACAACCCTTACACGGGATTGGGCTGCAACGCGCCCATTTGCATTTTTGCTAAGTTTTTGAAAAATGCCACCCTCCCGTTGGAAGTGCTAGGGGCGAGGTGTTTTAGGGCGAACCCTTAGAAGGGTTTGGGCTGCAATGAGCCCCTTAGCATTTTTCGCTAAGTTTTTGAAAAATGCCACCCTTCCCTTCGAAGTGCTAGGGGTGAGGTGTTTTAGGGCGGACCCTTAGACAGGTTTGCGCTGCAACAAGCCTCTCAGCATTTTTGCTAAGTTTTTTAAAAATGCCACTCTCCCCCTCGAAGTGCTAGGGGCGAGGTGTTTTAGGGCGAACCCTTAGACGGGTTCGGGCTGCATCAAGCCCCTTAGCATTTTTCGCTAAGTTTTTGAATAACGCCACCCTCCCCTTCGAAGTGCTAGGGGCGAGGTGTTTTAGGGCGAACCTTTAGAAGGGTTTGGGCTGCAACGAGCCCCTTAGCATTTTTCGCTAAGTTTTTGAAAAACGCCACCCTTCCCTTCGAAGTGCTAGGGGTGAGGTGTTTTGGGGCGGACCCTTAGACAGGTTTGGGCTGCAACAAGCCTCTTAGCATTTTTGCTAAGTTTTTTAAAAATGCCACCCTCCACCTCGAAGTGCTAGGGGCGAGGTGTTTTAGGGCGAACCCTTAGACGGATTTAGGCTGCAACGAGCCCTTTAGCATTTTTGCTAAGTTTTTGAAAAACGCCACCCTGCCCTTCGAAGTGCTAGGGGCGAGGTGTTTTAGGGCGAACCCTTAGACGGGTTTAGGCTGCAACGAGCCCTTGAGCATTTTTGCTAAGTTTTTGAAAAACGTCAGCCTCCCCTTCGAAGTACTAGGGGCGAGGTATTTTAGGGTGAACCCTTAGACGGGATTGGGCTGCAACGAGCCCCATAGCATTTTTGCTAAGTTTTTGAAAAATGCCACCCTCCCCTTCGAAGTGCTAGGGGCGAGGTGTTTTAGGGCAAACCCTTAGACGGGTTTAGGCTGCAACGAGCCCCTTAGAATTTTTCGCTAAGTTTTTGAAAAAGGCCACCCTCCCCTTCGAAGTGCTAGGGGCGAGGTGTTTTAGGGCGAACGCTTAGACGGGTTTTGGCGGCAACAAGCCTCTTAGCATTTTTTCGCTAAGTTTTTTAAAAATGCCACCCTCCCCCTCGAAGTGCTAGGGGCGAGGTGTTTTAGGGCGAACCCTTAGAAGGGTTTGGGCTGCAACGAGCCCCTTAGCATTTTGGCTAAGTTTTTGAAAAACGCCATCCTCCCATTCGAAGTGCTAGGGGCGAGGTGTTTTAGGGTGAACCCTTAGACGGGATTGGGCTGCAACGAGCCCCTTTGCATTTTTGCTATGTTTTTGAAAAATGCCACCCTCCCCTTGGAAGTGCTAGGGGCGAGGTGTTTTAGGGCGAACCCTTAGAAGGGTTTGGGCTACAACGAGCCCCTTAGCATTTTTCGCTAAGTTTTTGAAAAACGCCACCCTTCCCTTCGAAGTGCTAGGGGTGAGGTGTTTTAGGGCGGACCCTTAGACATGTTTCGGCTGCAACAAGCCTCTTAGGATTTTTGCTAAGTTTTTTGAAAATGCCACCCTCCCCCTCGAAGTGCTAGGGGCGAGGTGTTTTAGGGCGAACCCTTAGACGGGTTCGGGCTGCATCAAGCCCCTTAGCATTTTTCATAAGTTTTTGAATAACGCCACCCTCCCCTTCGAAGTGCTAGGGGCGAGGTGTTATAGGGCGAACCCTTAGAAGGGTTTGGGCTGCAACGAGCCCCTTAGCATTTTTCGCTAAGATTTTGAAAAACGCCACCCTTCCCTTCGAAGTGCTAGGGGTGAGGTGTTTTAGGGTAGACCCTTAGACAGGTTTGGGCTGCAACAAGCCTCTTAGCATTTTTGCTAAGTTTTTGAAAAACGCCACCCTGCCCTTCGAAGTGCTAGGGGCGAGGTGTTTTAGGATGAACCCTTAGACGGGTTTAGGCTGCAACGAGCCCTTGAGCATTTTTGCTAAGTTTTTGAAAAACGTCAGCCTCCCCTTCGAAGTGCTAGGCGCGAGGTATTTTAGGGTGAACCCTTAGACGGGTTTAGGCTGCAACGAGCCCCTTAGCATTTTTCGCTAAGTTTTTGAAAAAGGCCACCCTCCCCTTCGAAGTGCTAGGGGCGAGGTGTTTTAGGGCGAACGCTTAGACGGGTTTGGGCGGCAACAAGCCTCTTAGCATTTTTTCGGTAAATTTTTGAAAAATGCCACCCTCCCCCTCGAAGTGCTAGGGGCGAGGTGTTTTAGGGCGAACCCTTAGACGGGATTGGGCTGCAACGAGCCCCTTAGCATTTTTGCTACGTTTTTTAAAAACGCCACCCTCCCCTTCGAAGTGCTAGGGGCGAGGTGTTTTACGACAAACCCTTAGACGGGTTTGGGCCGCAACGAGCCCCTTAGCATTTTTCGCTAAGTTTTTGAAAAACGTCACCCTCCCCTTCGAAGTGCTAGGGGCGAGGTGTTTTACGACGAACCCTTAGACGGGTTTAGGCTGCAACGAGCCCCTTTGCATTTTTCGCTAAGTTTTTGAAAAACACCACCCTCTCCCTCAAAGTGCTATGGACGATGTGTTTTAGGGCGAACCCTTAGACGGGTTTGGGCTGCAACGAGCCGCTTAGCAGTTTGGCTAAGTTTTTGAAAAACGCCACCCTCCCCTTCGAAGTGCTAGGGGCGAGGTGTTTTAGGGTGAACCCTTAGACGGGATTGGGCTGCAACGAGCCCCTTTGCATTTTTGCTATGTTTTTGAAAAATGCCACCCTCCCCTTGGAAGTGCTAGGGGCGAGGTGTTTTAGGGCGAACCCTTAGAACGGTTTGGGCTGCAACAAGCCCCTTAGCATTTTTTCGCTAAATTTTTGAAAAATGCCACCCTCCCCCTCGAAGTGCTTGGGGCAAGGTGTTTTAGGGACAACCCTTAGACGGGTTTGGGCTGCAACGAGCCCCTTAGCATTTTTGCTACGTTTTTGAAAAACGCCACCCTCCCGTTCGAAGTGCTAGGGGCGAGGTGTTTTACGACGAACCCTTAGACGGGTTTGGGCCATAACGAGCCCCTTAGCATTTTTTGCTAAGTTTTTGAAAAACGCCACCCTGCCCTTCGAAGGGCTAGGGGCGAGGTGTTTTAGGGCGAACCCTTAGACGGGTTTAGGCTGCCACGAGCCCTTGAGCATTTTTGCTAAGTTTTTGAAAAACGCCAGCCTCCCCTTCGAAGTGCTAGGGGCGAGGTATTTTAGGGTGAACCCTTAGACGGGATTGGGCTGCAACGAGCCCCTTAGCATTTTTGCTAAGTTTTTGAAAAACGCCACCCTCCCCTTCGAAGTGCTAGGGGCGAGGTGTTTTAGGGCGAACCCTTAGACGGGTTTAGGCTGCCACGAGCCCTTGAGCATTTTTGCTAAGTTTTTGAAAAACGCCAGCCTCCCCTTCGAAGTGCTAGGGGCGAGGTATTTTAGGGTGAACCCTTAGACGGGATTGGGCTGCAACGAGCCCCTTAGCATTTTTGCTAAGTTTTTGAAAAACGCCACCCTCCCCTTCGAAGTGCTAGGGGCGAGGTGTTTTAGGGTGAACCCTTCGACGGGATTGGGCTGCAACGAGCCCCTTTGCATTTTTGCTATGTTTTTGAAAAATGCCACCCTCCCCTTGGAAGTGCTAGGGGCGAGGTGTTTTAGGGCGAACCCTTAGAACGGTTTGGGCTGCAACAAGCCCCTTAGCATTTTTTCGCTAAATTTTTGAAAAATGCCACCCTCCCCCTCGAAGTGCTTGGGGCAAGGTGTTTTAGGGACAACCCTTAGACGGGTTTGGGCTGCAACGAGCCCCTTAGCATTTTTGCTACGTTTTTGAAAAACGCCACCCTCCCGTTCGAAGTGCTAGGGGCGAGGTGTTTTACGACGAACCCTTAGACGGGTTTGGGCCATAACGAGCCCCTTAGCATTTTTTGCTAAGTTTTTGAAAAACGCCACCCTGCCCTTCGAAGGGCTAGGGGCGAGGTGTTTTAGGGCGAACCCTTAGACGGGTTTAGGCTGCCACGAGCCCTTGAGCATTTTTGCTAAGTTTTTGAAAAACGCCAGCCTCCCCTTCGAAGTGCTAGGGGCGAGGTATTTTAGGGTGAACCCTTAGACGGGATTGGGCTGCAACGAGCCCCTTAGCATTTTTGCTAAGTTTTTGAAAAACGCCACCCTCCCCTTCGAAGTGCTAGGGGCGAGGTGTTTTAGGGCGAACCCTTAGACGTGTTTAGGCTGCAACGAGCCCCTTAGCATTTTTCGCTAAGTTTTTGAAAAAGGCCACCCTCCCCTTAGAAGTGCTAGGGGCGAGGTGTTTTAGGGCGAACGCTTAGACGGGTTTGGGCGGCAACAAGCCTCTTAGCAGTTTTTCGCTAAATTTTTAAAAAATGCCACCCTCCCCCTCGAAGTGCTAGGGGCGACGTGTTTTAGGGCGAACCCTTAGACGGGTTTGGGCGGCAACGAGCCCCTTAGCATTTTTGCTACGTTTTTGAAAAAAGCCACCCTCCCCTTCGAAGTGCTAGGGGCGAGGTGTTTTACGACGAACCCTTAGACGGGTTTGGGCCGCAACGAGCCCCTTAGCATTTTTCGCTAAGTTTTTGAAAAAAGCCACCCTCCCCTTCGAAGTGCTAGGGGCGAGGTGTTTTACGACGAACCCTTAGACGGGTTTAGGCTGCAACGAGCCCCTTTGCATTTTTTGATAAGTTTTTGAAAAACGCCACCCTCTCCCTCGAAGTGCTATGGACGATGTGTTTTAGGGCGAACCCTTAGACGGGTTTGGGCCGCAACGAGCCCCTTAGCATTTTGGCTAAGTTTTTGAAAAATGCCACCCTCCCCTTCGAAGTGCTAGGGGCGAGGTGTTTTAGGGTGAACCCTTAGACGGGTTTAGGCTGCAACGAGCCCCTTAGCATTTTTGCTAAGTTTTTGAAAAAGGCCACCCTCCCCTTCGAAGTGCTAGGGGCGATGTGTTTTAGGGCGAACCCTTAGACGGGTTTGGGCGGCAACGAGCCCCTTAGCATTTTTTCGCTAAATTTTTGAAAAATGCCACCCTCCCCCTCGAAGTGCTAGGGGCAAGGTGTTTTAGGGAGAACCCTTAGACGGGTTTGGGCTGCAACGAGCCCCTTAGCATTTTTGCTACGTTTTTGAAAAACGCCACCCTCCCCTTCGAAGTGCTAGGGGCGAGGTGTTTTAGGGCGAACCCTTAAAAGGGTTTAGGCTGCAACGAGCCCCTTTGCATTTTTGCTAAGTTTTTGAAAAATGTCACCCGACCCTTCGAAGTGCTAGGGGCGATGTGTTTTACGACCAACCCTTAGATGGGTTTGGGCCCCAACGAGCCCCTTAGCATTTTTCACTAAGTTTTTGAAAAACGCCACCCTGCCCTTCGAAGGGCTAGGGGCGAGGTGTTTTAGGGCGAACCCTTAGACGGGTTTAGGCTGCCACGAGCCCTTGAGCATTTTTGCTAAGTTTTTGAAAAACGCCAGCCTCCCCTTCGAAGTGCTAGGGGCGAGGTATTTTAGGGTGAACCCTTAGACGGGATTGGGCTGCAACGAGCCCCTTAGCATTTTTGCTAAGTTTTTGAAAAACGCCACCCTCCCCTTCGAAGTGCTAGGGGCGAGGTGTTTTAGGGCGAACCCTTAGACGTGTTTAGGCTGCAACGAGCCCCTTAGCATTTTTCGCTAAGTTTTTGAAAAAGGCCACCCTCCCCTTAGAAGTGCTAGGGGCGAGGTGTTTTAGGGCGAACGCTTAGACGGGTTTGGGCGGCAACAAGCCTCTTAGCAGTTTTTCGCTAAATTTTTAAAAAATGCCACCCTCCCCCTCGAAGTGCTAGGGGCGACGTGTTTTAGGGCGAACCCTTAGACGGGTTTGGGCGGCAACGAGCCCCTTAGCATTTTTGCTACGTTTTTGAAAAAAGCCACCCTCCCCTTCGAAGTGCTAGGGGCGAGGTGTTTTACGACGAACCCTTAGACGGGTTTGGGCCGCAACGAGCCCCTTAGCATTTTTCGCTAAGTTTTTGAAAAAAGCCACCCTCCCCTTCGAAGTGCTAGGGGCGAGGTGTTTTACGACGAACCCTTAGACGGGTTTAGGCTGCAACGAGCCCCTTTGCATTTTTTGATAAGTTTTTGAAAAACGCCACCCTCTCCCTCGAAGTGCTATGGACGATGTGTTTTAGGGCGAACCCTTAGACGGGTTTGGGCCGCAACGAGCCCCTTAGCATTTTGGCTAAGTTTTTGAAAAATGCCACCCTCCCCTTCGAAGTGCTAGGGGCGAGGTGTTTTAGGGTGAACCCTTAGACGGGTTTAGGCTGCAACGAGCCCCTTAGCATTTTTGCTAAGTTTTTGAAAAAGGCCACCCTCCCCTTCGAAGTGCTAGGGGCGATGTGTTTTAGGGCGAACCCTTAGACGGGTTTGGGCGGCAACGAGCCCCTTAGCATTTTTTCGCTAAATTTTTGAAAAATGCCACCCTCCCCCTCGAAGTGCTAGGGGCAAGGTGTTTTAGGGAGAACCCTTAGACGGGTTTGGGCTGCAACGAGCCCCTTAGCATTTTTGCTACGTTTTTGAAAAACGCCACCCTCCCCTTCGAAGTGCTAGGGGCGAGGTGTTTTAGGGCGAACCCTTAAAAGGGTTTAGGCTGCAACGAGCCCCTTTGCATTTTTGCTAAGTTTTTGAAAAATGTCACCCGACCCTTCGAAGTGCTAGGGGCGATGTGTTTTACGACCAACCCTTAGATGGGTTTGGGCCCCAACGAGCCCCTTAGCATTTTTCACTAAGTTTTTGAAAAATGCCACCCTCCTCCTCGAAGTGCTAGGGGCGAGGTGTTTTAGGGCGAACCCTTAGACGGGTTTGGGCTGCAACGAGCCCCTTAGCATTTTTGCTACGTTTTTTAAAAACGCCACCCTCCCCTTCGAAGTGCTAGGGGCGAGGTGTTTTACGACGAACCCTTAGACGGGTTTGGGCCGCAACGAGCCCCTTAGCATTTTTCGCTAAGTTTTTGAAAAACGCCACCCTCCCCTTCGAAGTGCTAGGGGCGAGGTGTTTTACGACGAAGCCTTAGACGGGTTTAGGCTGCAACGAGCCCCTTTGTATTTTTCGCTAAGTTTTTGGAAAACACCACCCTCTCCCTCGAAGTGCTATGGACGATGTGTTTTAGGGCGAACCCTTAGACGGGTTTGGGCTGCAACGAGCCCCTTAGCAGTTTGGCTAAGTTTTTGAAAAACGCCACCCTCCCCTTCGAAGTGCTAGGGGCGAGGTGTTTTAGGGTGAACCCTTAGACGGGATTGGGCTGCAACGAGCCCCTTTGCATTTTTGCTATGTTTTTGAAAAATGCCACCCTCCCCTTGGAAGTGCTAGGGGCGAGGTGTTTTAGGGCGAACCCTTAGAAGGGTTTGGGCTGCAACGAGCCCCTTAGCATTTTTTCGCTAAATTTTTGAAAAATGCCACCCTCCCCCTCGAAGTGCTAGGGGCAAGGTGTTTTAGGGACAACCCTTAGACGGGTTTGGGCTGCAACGAGCCCCTTAGCATTTTTGCTATGTTTTTGAAAAACGCCACCCTCCCGTTCGAAGTGCTAGGGGCGAGGTGTTTTACGACGAACCCTTAGACGGGTTTGGGCCACAACGAGCCCCTTAGCATTTTTCGCTAAGTTTTTGAAAAACGCCACCCTGCCCTTCGAAGGGCTAGGGGCGAGGTGTTTTAGGGCGAACCCTTAGACGGGTTTAGGCTGCAACGAGCCCTTGAGCATTTTTGCTAAGTTTTTGAAAAACGCCAGCCTCCCCTTCGAAGTGCTCGGGGCGAGGTATTTTAGGGTGAACCCTTAGACGGGATTGGGCTGCAACGAGCCCCTTAGCATTTTTGCTAAGTTTTTGAAAAACGCCACCCTCCCCTTCGAAGTGCTAGGGGCGAGGTGTTTTAGGGCGAACCCTTAGACGGGTTTAGGCTGCAACGAGCCCCTTAGCATTTTTTGCTAAGTTTTTGAAAAAGGCCACCCTCCCCTTCGAAGTGCTAGGGGCGAGGTGTTTTAGGGCGAACGCTTAGACGGGTTTGGGCGGCAACAAGCCTCTTAGCATTTTTGCTACGTTTTTGAAAAACGCCACCCTCCCCTTCGAAGTGCTAGGGGCGAGGTGTTTTACGACGAACCCTTAGACGGGTTTGGGCTGCAACGAGCCCCTTAGCATTTTTGCTACGTTTTTAAAAAACGCCAGCCTCCCGTTCGAAGTGCTAGGGGCGAGGTGTTTTACGACGAACCCTTAGACGGGTTTGGGCCACAACGAGCCCCTTAGCATTTTTCGCTAAGTTTTTGAAAAACGCCACCCTGCCCTTCGAAGGGCTAGGGGCGAGGTGTTTTAGGGCGAACCCTTAGACGGGTTTAGGCTGCAACGAGCCCTTGAGCATTTTTGCTAAGTTTTTGAAAAACGCTAGCCTCCCGTTCGAAGTGCTAGGGGCGAGGTATTTCAGGGTATACCCTTAGACGGGATTGGGCTGCAACGAGCCCCTTAGAATTTTTGCTAAGTTTTTGAAAAACGCCACCCTCCCCTTCGAAGTGCTAGGGGCGAGGTGTTTTAGGGCGAACCTTTAGACGGGTTTAGGCTGCAACGAGCCCCTTAGCATTTTTCGCTAAGTTTTTGAAAAAGGCCACCCTCCCCTTCGAAGTGCTAGGGGCGAGGTGTTTTAGGGCGAACGCTTAGACGGGTTTGGGCGGCAACAAGCCTCTTAGCAGTTTTTCGCTAAATTTTTAAAAAATGCCACCCTCCCCCTCGAAGTGCTAGGGGCGACGTGTTTTAGGGCGAACCCTTAGACGGGTTTGGGCTGCAACGAGCCCCTTAGCATTTTTGCTACGTTTTTGAAAAACGCCACCCTCCCCTTCGAAGTGCGAGGGGCGAGGTGTTTTACGACGAACCCTTAGACGGGTTTGGGCCGCAACGAGCCCCTTAGCATTTTTCGCTAAGTTTTTGAAAAAAGCCACCCTCCCCTTCGAAGTGCTAGGGGCGAGGTGTTTTACGACGAACCCTTGTTGACTTTTGCTAAGCCATATTAATAAATCATTCCCGGCACGGGGCTAGAAACGGTTCACTAATATGTCCCAGAGTCAAGTAGGTAAAATCCGCAAGCGCACGGAGAATACCGCTGTAGCATTTCACCCGGAAGTATTCAGGGTATCGTATTTGTTTATCCCAAAGGAAGGGTATGATCAAGAAGCGTTACTAACATATAAGATCATGTTAACAATTAGCAAGGATATCTAACCAAGACAGGCGGGTATATGATAATAACCAGGTAGTGTGACACACACAGAAGATTCCTACTAAATAAATAAAGTCTAGTGGAGGAAAGACTAGGCTAAGCTACTCCTACTATACATTCCTATACAGTTGCATAGCCTAAGTAGAATACATACAGACCCACACTCAGGTTCAGCAGTCAATAGTATAGCACTTCAGGCACGGACTTACCCCTGCATCCACAGGCGACTTCCGCCAAGAGCCTACGCACTAGCCTAGCGGGGAGGATTTCAAAGGACGGACAGGGCTGTCACCACCTGCCGCCTACCTCAACGAACCAGTAGACTAACGAATAATTGATGCAAATCAGTCACCCAAGTACCATACTTGCATGACCAAAGAGCACTCTGCCCCTCCGCGATTACTATTAACGAGGCAGAGCTACCGTACGAATACGATCACCAAACCCATGCTATACTTTATCAGCTAAAACTAAGCATAGAGACTATAACATATAAACTAGACTATAGTGACGGTATATAACTAGCATGACAATAGTAGTATAATAAATATAAACTACTATCACACAAGTAGACTATACTATCACATATATGGATCACAAAATCAAACAAGAAACTCATGACCCAAGCACAACTATATAGAAAAGATATATATATTGATAAGAGCAAAGTCTTACAAAAGGGAAAAGATACAAGAGCCATACCAATTCCAAGTGAAGACTTGGGACTAGAGAGCTCTAGACTCAGCCTAACTCCACTAAAACTCCAAGAACTACTACTAGCAAGAGAGAAATGCTTCTTGTGGTGTGTGTTGATTGTGAAGGCACACCCTCCTATTTATAGCCTCAATAGGTCGGCAAGGGAGAGTAACCGCCACGGAAGGCATCTCAAACCGTTATTAGGAGTCGCGGAGGAGCCAACACGTGGAAGCCCAGGCGGAGAGGGCGCCCGGCTGGGTCGGCCGACCTGACCAGGTCGGCCGACCTGGGGGTGGCCCCTCCTGGCCTGTGCTTTCTCCAGGTGGCTGTCCTGTGGGTCCTGAGGTCGGTTCCCGCGGTATTACAGGGAGTTACGTCGGTTAAGTGCTGACAATGGGCCCTTCAATCCGTGTGACGTCCATGTGGCGCTCTCTGATTGGTCGAAAGTGTGTTTTCTTGCCTTTTGAGGTGTTTCCTTCACATTTCCTCCTGCATGCACAAAGTTCTCCAAGTACAAGTGGAACTATATTATTGTGATAAAGCATGCGTGTATGAAATGCCAAATTCTCCTTTATTTGAGTATAGTTGACGGTTGAAAATGGTACTTAACAGCCGTCAACAAACTCCCCCAAGCTTACCCTTTGCTCGTCCCGAAGCAAAGATAAACTTAAGTTGTTGATCAGGAGTTGCTACAATGTCCTACTCCTCAATAATACTATGCGCACAACAAAGTACTCTTCCTAGAATTAAATATATTGGCGCATAACTTACCCATTTACCTTGATCCATGGGGCTTTTACACCTCATTGTCTTGGGCGGTTGAGAGATAGAACAATTGCAGGGCACCAATCACTTGCTCTAGATTCCGCTATGTTGTTCCGGAGGTTTTCAAAAGATTTTGAAAATAAAAACCAAGTTCCTCAAATGATTCTCTCGGATCACTCAATATGTGTATGATTCCTCACCAAGGCAAAGTGTTGCCTATAATCACCTACTTCTAAATAAGGCTTTATGTGGAGCTCAAGGTAGGGATATATGAGGCACTCATGTTCACATAATATTGCTATGTCAAAAGACCGGATCCAAGAAAAACATCAATTCAAACAATCTTGATCAAGATGTGCAAGTGTGTGGGAGAACGGAGGAATGGTGGATGGGAAGAAATAACTCCTTTTTGAATTTTCCTTCTCTCTTTTGGAGTTTCTAGGCTATGGCTATCTTTTGCTTGCTCTCTTTTTTTGAGCATTTTTTTTTCTTTTTTTTTTTTCTTTTCTTTTCTTTTTGCATAGCCATAGTCCTAGTTTGCAATGAATACTTTGAGAGAGGAATTTTGCAATGGATATATGGAGTGTTTCTTTGGATGGATGGATGGATAGTGGCTTTCTTCCGGTGTAGAAGAATAGCTCACGGTGGATATGGTGGATATGGTGGATATGGTGGATGCTATCTTCTTGATTTAGAAGGATAGCTCATGGCGGTGGATGTGTGTACATGATCTTGATCAAGAAAGCATGAAAAGAGTTCTACTAGGGTCACAACAATTTTGACTAAGCTCAATGTGAAACAAGCAGCATATGTGTAAAGGTTTTCAAATGTAAACACTACATATGGCTGTGGTGGGAATTTCATCATTGAGGAACTTATCAATTTGTCATTTTGAAAAATAAAACTCCGGAATTCAAGCTTTACGTTGAGCAAGATCATAGCAGCCCTATCTATCATATCATACCTCTCAACAACTTAGAACTAGAGAATGCATATGCTACCCACAAGATTCAAGTTCAAGGCAAGATTTACCAACAAACCTAACTCTTGAGAGAGTACTAAGTTGTAAACTAGCTTTAGAGAGGAATAAAGGACAGAGCAACTATTCATCATCTCAACATAGGAAAATTATACACATTCATACCGCGCATGAAAAAGGGAAATATTTTTGTTCTTTTTATGTTTTGCAAATTTTTATGGAATTTCAGATTTAGCAAATGCAAGAAATAAAGGGAAGGGGAAAGATACAAGTTACCGTGAGAAGGGGGGTCCTCCCCCAAGCTTGTTCTTGCTCATATCTGCTGGTTCGGGTCGTAGCTTTGGGAGCGGAAGAAGGCATCCCAATTGTTCTGATTCTGAGCCATCATCGCGTTCAGCTGGCGGAATTGGTTGTCACTGAAATTGACGGAGGATGCTTGACTCGTGCTTGCACGAGTGCTTTTTCTCCGCTTGATTCCGGCGACTTGCTTCATTCGGTTGAACATGGCTGCACACAAGAACAAACACAAGACAAGAACAAAAACAAGATCGAACAAGTGTTCGGGTGAGCGTTAGTGAAAATGACAAACCCGAGCTTCTCCGAAATTGGTTTTCTTCTCACAACAACTTGCAAATGCACTAAAACAGAGGGGAAATATTTTTTTTTGGGTTTTTGGGGCTGTAGTAAAGTTGAAGAACACGAAATTTTGGGAGAGCAACAAGTGAGCAAAGGAGGGGAGTGAAAGATGAGCTTGGAATGGTGAAGCTCCTCCTCCTGGGCGGTTTTTATGGCCAAGGAAGCAAGATGGCCGTTAGAAAGGGACAGAGCAACGGCCATATAGCCGTTGGGAGAAAGGAGCATAGGAAAAGGTGGGGCCAGGGGGTCGGCCGACCTCACCAGGTCGGCCGACCTGGCAGGTGGGCCTCCTGGCAGCCCCCTTTTTCCTATGTGTTCCCCAACGGCTAGGGGATTTGTCCCCTGCTGCCTTTTTGCTCAAAAAGCTCGACAAAAAATCTTTTCAAAATGGAAAGCCCAAAAACCTATTTTCTAATTTTTCAAAAATGCAAATGAGTTTTGAAAAATTCCAAGGTGGCTGGAAAAATTCAAAAATGCAGAAATGCAGTGGTCGGGAAAAATCAAAATGTGGTGGAAAGCAAATATGCAATTAAAAGAGCAAATATGGATAACTACCGGTTTAACCTCCCGGCGAGGACTCACCTTTTAAAGTCCGACGAGCGGGACTTTTCTCCGGCGTTCAGCTCGATGAAGCGTTGTCCGATCCCGGAGATGAAGACACGGATGATGCTTCTTGTTTCGTTCGCCACACCTTCTTGGTCTTTGTTGCGGTCGGTGGCTTCTCGGGCTTCGGAGGCTGCGGTTTTGCAGGCTTCACAGCCTGTTTCTTTGCAGACCTCGGAGGTTGCTGCCTTGTGGACTTCGGAGGCTGTTGCTTAATGTGTGACCTTTGCCTCCTTGCCTTCATCAGTTGTTGCTGTGCAGCCTTTTCCTTCTCAAGGAAGTTCTTCATGAATGTGATGAGGCTGTCCTTCTTTGGCGGAGTGACCTCCACTTCCTTGATGTTGCTTGGGTTCGGCCCGTACTTGATACGGATCATGTTGCACTGTTCTTTCCTTGGCCGAAAGTCAAACTTCTCCTCCTTGCCATTGATGTGGAAGCGGATTTCTCCGGCTCCTACATCGATGCGAGCGTCCGCAGTGCTGAGAAATGGGCGTCCTAGAATGAGCGGTGTGCTCTTCCCGACGTCCATATCAAGTACTACAAAGTCGACGGGGATGAAGCAATCCCGGATTTTCACCGGAATATCTTCGGCGATCCCCGCCGGATAGCGGACTGTTGAATCGGCCAGCTGCAGCTGCATCGGCGTGGGGGATAGTGTGGTGTAGTTGAGCTTGTCGAAGACATCCTTCGGCATGACGCTCACACTTGCCCCAAGATCACATAAGGCGTGGTCGAAGTTCTGTGTCCCGATCGAGCAGGTGATCGTGGGACACCCTGGATCTTTCTTCTTCTCAGGAAGCCGGTTGAGTATAGCAGCGCTACACTCTTCCGTCAGCTTGACAATTTCTGTGGTCGGTAGTGGGCGCTTGTTGCTGATAAGATCCTTGAGGTAGCGAGCGTACGTGGGTACTTGTATCGCATCCAGCAAGGGCACGTTGATGTGCAGCTTCTGGATTACCTCAACGAAGCGTGTGAACTGCTCGTCCACGGTGGGCTTCCTTCTTCTTTCGGGAAACGGCATGAGGTTCGTGTCATAGAACTCATGTGGGGCCGTTTTCCTGGGCGGCAGTTCTTCTTCTTCTGCCGGCTTCTCAGCTGATGTGTCCTTTCCTGCATGGTTAGGATATGGCGGATCCCGAGTGGACTTACCTCCTCTCGTGGTAACCGCATTAACATTTTCTAAGGGGGTCTCGGGTTGCCCCGGGATTTTCCCCGACTCAGCAGTAGGAACAGTAGCAGCTAACTGAGCTAATTGAGTTTCTATCATTTTATTAAAGCTCAGCTGATTCTTGAGAGCAGAGGAGACACCCTCTATTTTAGTGTGGATGCTCTCAAGAGTCTTATCAGTGGTGGCAAGCTTTTTACTGATGTTATCATTAACCTTAGCTTGACCAAGCACAAGATCTTTCAAGGAGGGCTGATTATAACTGGAATTAAAACCAGAGAAGTTGCCAGAGTTACCTCCTTGGTAGTTGGGGCGTGGTGGACCCCAACTTTGACCTCCTTGTGGACGGTAGCCGTTGTTGTTGTTGTTGCCCATGAACATTACGTCCTCACGGGTCTCAGGGCAGTCATTGCCCGAGTGTCCCGTGTTGCCACAGACCTCGCAAGTCATCCGAGCATCTAGGGCTTTCACTTCTCCATTGGCTTGGTCGTCCATCTTCTTCATGAGAAGGTCAATCTTGGCGGCGAGCATGTCAACCTCCTTGACGGAGTGCATGCCTCGCTGGCGAGGTTGGAGGCGCTCTTCATTCCAACCTTGGTTGGACACCATCTTCTCGATCAAAGCTTTTGCCTTGCTTACAGTGAGCGAGAAGAAGGCTCCACCAGCAGCAGCGTCGAGGTGGTCGCGGGCCGACGGAGTAAGCCCGTTGTAGAAGTTCTGGATGATCAGCCAATCATCCATCCCGTGGTGGGGACATGCCAGGATGTACTCCTGGAGCCTCTCCCATGCCTCAGGAATCGACTCCTTCGACTCCTGCTGGAAGCTTGAGATCCTTCCGCGGAGGGCATTGGTCTTGCCCAGCGGGAAGAACTTTGCAAGGAACGCAGCTGAACACTTCTCCCAAGTGTTCACAGCTTCAGGGTTTGCGTAGAACCACTGTCTCGCTCTCCCAAGGAGAGAGAACGGGAACAGTCGAAGGCGAACAGCGTCGGGGGTGACGTCCTTCATTTTGAACGTGTTGCAAATCTCCAGGAATTGCTGGAGATGAGCACTAGCGTCCTCATTGGCTTTCCCACAGAATGGGCTAGCCTGCACCATGGTGATGAGACCGGTCTTGATCTCGAAGTTCGCATCTCCCACATTGCCAGCTGGTCCCGTAGGGATGTTGGCAGCGGAGGGAGCGGAGAACTCGCGGAGGGTCTTGTCGGCCATTTGCTCAGAGCTTGATGGTGCGGGAATGACAGGTTCGATTGGCCGAGTCTCCTTACGAGGAGGGGTGAGCCTAGCTCGTGTCTTTCTCAGGAGTGACTCAGGATCTTCAGTGAAGTTTGTCGGCAAGTCGAAACCAGTCATACACTACCCTGTTTTCATACAAAATGCAGAAAACAAAGCAAGGTTAGCCTGCCTAGGAGATAGCCTTAATAATTGCAACACTACTATATACATTAGTAATTTTTCTTAATCATACGCCTTCCCCGGCAACGGCGCCAGAAATGCTTGTTGACTTTTGCTAAGCCATATTAATAAATCATTCCCGGCACGGGGCTAGAAACGGTTCACTAATATGTCCCAGAGTCAAGTAGGTAAAATCCGCAAGCGCACGGAGAATACCGCTGTAGCATTTCACCCGGAAGTATTCAGGGTATCGTATTTGTTTATCCCAAAGGAAGGGTATGATTAAGAAGCGTTACTAACATATAAGATCATGTTAACAATTAGCAAGGATATCTAACCAAGACAGGCGGGTATATGATAATAACCAGGTAGTGTGACACACACAGAAGATTCCTACTAAATAAATAAAGTCTAGTGGAGGAAAGACTAGGCTAAGCTACTCCTACTATACATTCCTATACAGTTGCATAGCCTAAGTAGAATACATACAGACCCACACTCAGGTTCAGCAGTCAATAGTATAGCACTTCAGGCACGGACTTACCCCTGCATCCACAGGCGACTTCCGCCAAGAGCCTACGCACTAGCCTAGCGGGGAGGATTTCAAAGGACGGACAGGGCTGTCACCACCTGCCGCCTACCTCAACGAACCAGTAGACTAACGAATAATTGATGCAAATCAGTCACCCAAGTACCATACTTGCATGACCAAAGAGCACTCTGCCCCTCCGCGATTACTATTAACGAGGCAGAGCTACCGTACGAATACGATCACCAAACCCATGCTATACTTTATCAGCTAAAACTAAGCATAGAGACTATAACATATAAACTAGACTATAGTGACGGTATATAACTAGCATGACAATAGTAGTATAATAAATATAAACTACTATCACACAAGTAGACTATACTATCACATATATGGATCACAAAATCAAACAAGAAACTCATGACCCAAGCACAACTATATAGAAAAGATATATATATTGATAAGAGCAAAGTCTTACAAAAGGGAAAAGATACAAGAGCCATACCAATTCCAAGTGAAGACTTGGGACTAGAGAGCTCTAGACTCAGCCTAACTCCACTAAAACTCCAAGAACTACTACTAGCAAGAGAGAAATGCTTCTTGTGGTGTGTGTTGATTGTGAAGGCACACCCTCCTATTTATAGCCTCAATAGGTCGGCAAGGGAGAGTAACCGCCACGGAAGGCATCTCAAACCGTTATTAGGAGTCGCGGAGGAGCCAACACGTGGAAGCCCAGGCGGAGAGGGCGCCCGGCTGGGTCGGCCGACCTGACCAGGTCGGCCGACCTGGGGGTGGCCCCTCCTGGCCTGTGCTTTCTCCAGGTGGCTGTCCTGTGGGTCCTGAGGTCGGTTCCCGCGGTATTACAGGGAGTTACGTCGGTTAAGTGCTGACAATGGGCCCTTCAATCCGTGTGACGTCCATGTGGCGCTCTCTGATTGGTCGAAAGTGTGTTTTCTTGCCTTTTGAGGTGTTTCCTTCACATTTCCTCCTGCATGCACAAAGTTCTCCAAGTACAAGTGGAACTATATTATTGTGATAAAGCATGCGTGTATGAAATGCCAAATTCTCCTTTATTTGAGTATAGTTGACGGTTGAAAATGGTACTTAACAGCCGTCAACAACCCTTAGACGGGTTTAGGCTGCAACGAGCCCCTTAGCATTTTTGCTACATTTTTGAAAAACGCCACCCTCCCCTTCGAAGTGCGAGGGGCGAGGTGTTTTACGACGAACCCTTAGACGGGTTTGGGCGGCAACGAGCCCCTTAGCATTTTTTCGCTAAATTTTTGAAAAATGTCACCCTCCCCCTCGAAGTGCTAGGGGCAAGGTGTTTTAGGGAGAACCCTTGGACGGGTTTGGGCTGCAACGAGCCCCTTAGCATTTTTGCTACGTTTTTGAAAAACGCCACCCTCCCCTTCGAAGTGCTAGGGGCGAGGTGTTTTACAGCGAAGCCTTACACGGGTTTAGGCTGCAACGAGCCCTTTAGCATTTTTGCTAAGTTTTTGAAAAACGCCACCCTCCCCTTCGAAGTGCTAGGGGCGAGGTGTTTTAGGGTGAACCCTTAGACGGGATTGGGCTGCAACGAGCCGCTTTGCATTTTTGCTAAGTTTTTGAAAAACGCCACCCTTCCCTTCGAAGTGCTAGGGGTGAGGTGTTTTAGGGCGGACCCTTAGACAGGTTTGGGCTGCAACAAGCCTCTTAGCATTTTTGCTAAGTTTTTTCAAAATGCCACCCTCCCCCTCGAAGTGCTAGGGGCGAGGTGTTTTAGGGCGAACCCTTAGACGGGTTTTGGCTGCATCAAGCCCCTTAGCATTTTTGCTAAGTTTTGGAATAACGCCACCCTCCCTTTCGAAGTGCTAGGGGCGAGGTGTTTTAGGGCCAACCCTTAGACGGGTTTAGGCTGCAATGAGCCCCTTAGCATTTTTGCTACGTGTTTGAAAAATGCCACCCTCCCCTTCGAAGTGCTAGGGGCGAGGTGTTTTAGGGTGAACCCTTTGACGGGTTTAGGCTGCAACGAGCCCCTTAGCATTTTTGCTAAGTTTTTGAAAAACGCCACCCTCGCCTTCAAAGTGCTAGGGGCGAGGTGTTTTAGGGTGAACCCTTAGACGGGGTTGGGCTGCAACGAGCCCCTTTGCATTTTGCCTAATTATTGAAAAACACCACCCTCCTCCTCGAAGTGCTAGGGGCGAGGTGCTTTAGGGCGAACCCTTAGACAGGTTTGGGCTGCAACAAGCCCCTTGGCATTTTTGCTAAGTTTTTGAAAAACGTCACCCTCCCCTTCGAAGTGCTAGGGGCGAGGTGTTCTACGACCAACCATTAGACGGGTTCGGGCTGCATCAGGCCCCTTAGCATTTTTCCTAAGTTTTTGAATCACGCCACCCTCGCCTTCGAAGTGCTAGGGGCGAGGTGTTTTAGGGCGAACCCTTAGAAGGGTTTGGGCTGCAACGAACCCCTTAGCATTTTTCGCCAAGTTTTTGAAAAACGCCACCCTTCCCTTCGAAGTGCTAGGGGTGAGGTGTTTTAGGGCGGACCCTTAGACAGGTTTGGGCTGCAACAAGCCTCTTAGCATTTTTGCTAAGTTTTTGAAAAACGCCACCCTTCCCTTCAAAGTGCTAGGGGTGAGGTGTTTTAGGGCGGACCCTTAGACAGGTTTGGGCTGCAACAAGCCTCTTAGCATTTTTGCTAAGTTTTTTAAAAATGCCACCCCCCCCCTCGAAGTGCTAGGGGCGAGGTGTTTTAGGGCGAACCCTTAGATGGGTTCGGGCTGCATCAAGCCCCTTAGCATTTTTCTTAAGTTTTTGAATAACGCCACCCACGCCTTCGAAGTGCTAGGGGCGAGGTGTTTTAGGGCGAACCCTTAGAAGGGTTTGGGCTGCAACGAGCCCCTTAGCATTTTTCGCCAAGTTTTTGAAAAACGCAACCCTTCCCTTCGAAGTGCTAGGGGTGAGGTGTTTTAGGGCGGACCCTTAGACAGGTTTGGGCTGCAACAAGCCTCTTAGCGTTTTTGCTAAGTTTTTGAAAAACACCACCCTTCCCTTCAAAGTGCTAGGGGTGAGGTGTTTTAGGGCGAACCCTTAGACAGGTTTGGGCTGCAACAAGCCTCTTAGCATTTTTGCTAAGTTTTTTAAAAATGCCACCCTCCCCCTCGAAGTGCTAGGGGCGAGGTGTTTTAGGGCGAACCCTTAGACGGGTTCGGGCTGCATCAAGCGCCTTAGCATTTTTCCTAAGTTTTTGAATAACGCCACCCACGCCTTCGAAGTGCTAGGGGCGAGGTGTTTTAGGGCGAACCCTTAGAAGGGTTTGGGCTACAACGAACCCCTTAGCATTTTTCGCCAAGTTTTTGAAAAACGCCACCCTTCCCTTCGAAGTGCTAGGGGTGAGGTGTTTTAGGGCGGACCCTTAGACAGGTTTGGGCTGCAACAAGCCTCTTAGCATTTTTGCTAAGTTTTTGAAAAACGCCACCCTTCCCTTCAAAGTGCTAGGGGTGAGGTGTCTTAGGGCGGACCCTTAGACAGGTTTGGGCTGCAACAAGCCTCTTAGCATTTTTGCTAAGTTTTTTCAAAATGCCACCCTCCCCCTCGAAGTGCTAGGGGCGAGGTGTTTTAGGGCGAACCCTTAGACGGGTTTTGGCTGCATCAAGCCCCTTAGCATTTTTGCTAAGTTTTGGAATAACGCCACCCTCCCTTTCGAAGTGCTAGGGGCGAGGTGTTTTAGGGCCAACCCTTAGACGGGTTTAGGCTGCAATGAGCCCCTTAGCATTTTTGCTACGTGTTTGAAAAACGCCACCCTCCCCTTCGATGGGCGGGGGATGTGGGGGGGGTGGGGGTGTGGTTTGTCGAGGGTTGTTAACATTAGGCGGTAGGTTGGGGGGTTGTTAGCGTATCGAGGGTGGCTGGTGAGATGGAGGG